>JANAVB010016197.1:49585588-49968745 GCA_029216955.1 Iris pallida | reverse complement strand
ATATATATATATATATATAAAATAGCAGAAGAGGATGCGGCAGTGGACGGGCTTCCCTCTCCTGACCTCGCCCCATCCCCCGTCGGGATTTGGTGGCAGGGCGGCCGGTCGGCCTGCCCGGGCCGGCGGCGCCCTTCTCCGTGTTCCCTCTGGGCGCCACCCTCTCCCCTAGTTGGCCGGTCTTCCTCCAGGCCCCCCGGCCGTGGGGCTTAACCCCCCTCCAGGCCGGATTCTCGCCGAGCGGGGGCCACCATCCCCTCCCCTCCGGCGTCCTAGGCGGTCCCGGCGACGCCGGGCTAGGCGCGGCCCCGCTCCGGCAGTCGTTCAGCCGGTTGAGCCCCCCCTCTTTGGTTCCCCCTGTCGTCCCCCTCGCCGTTCCGCAGCCGTCCTCGGCAGTCCCTGCCATTCTGCGGTGGCCTCCCGCTCGAGCGTCCGGGCCGGCCCCCACCGGCGGTTCAGATGCTAGAGCGCCTCCGGCGGTCCCCCCCTTGCCGCTTCCGCTTCGCCGTCGACGTCCCCCATCCCGGCACCTCTGGCCGCCCCTCTTTCCTGGCCAGCTCCTTCCCCCGCGGCGTTGCTTCAGCCTCAGGCGGCGGCTGCCTTCTTCTCTCTCCCGTGGACGCCGCCTGCGCGTTCTCCGGCTTCCGGCGGCTCTGGTCCGCCCCCCGCAGCTTCCTCCCTTGCCTCGTCGACGTTCTCCTCGACAGCGGCGGCCCCACCATCGTGGGCCACGGCGGCCGCGTCCCCCTCTTCGTCCTCCTCGTCGTGGCCCTCGGGGCCCTCCTCGGCGTTGATCGGGTCTCCTTCGTCGGCGGTGGCGCTGCCCCACCTCTTCAGCCCCCCGCTACGAGCTTAGGAGTGCTCTTCGCCGCTCGTCGGCGGATCTCCCCCCCTAGCCGGAGTTTCGTCTGCGGTCACCGAGGTCGAGCCTCTCCTTTCCCCCACCCCCCGGCGGCCCGGGCGCCCCCCCTCCCTCCCTCTAGGGTCTCCTCTCCTCCCTCTTCCTCAGATCTCCCCTCCTCCGGGTCCGCCCTCCGGCCGGAGCTACCCTCCTCCTCGGGTCTCCCCTCCAATCTCCTCCTCGGACCTTCCCTCTTCCGGGACCGTCCTACAGTCGGAGCTTCCGTTCCGCCGTAGCCTCGGCTTCGTGTCGGGCCTCCCCCCGGAGTAGATCCTCCTCGCCGCCGGCCTCTCGGCCTCCCCCTTCTCTCCCCGGAGCCGCCCTCCCCCCCCCCCGCTGCCGACTTTCTCGTCCTCCCTCGCGTTCCCCGGGCACCGGCCTTCCTCGCCGGACCCTCGAGTGCCGTCCGGCCCGCCCGGCGGCGATGGCGCCTCTCCCCGTACCCGCCTTCCCCCCCACTCTTTTCCCCCACCGCAGCTGGCCCTCCCCCCTCCCCCCGCCGGCACCAACCTGCCCAGCCCCTCCGCCGCCTTGTCCCCGCTCCGGGCGACGCGCCGGCGGGGGGCCCGATGCTCCTCGTGCAGCCCTCTCTTTGGTTTGCGCGCTGCAGCTTCGGGCCACGCAACCGCCCCTAGGGCTCCGTGCCCACCTACCTTCCTTGGGCCACGCGCCCGCCCATCCAGCTCCCGTCCTCGGGTTTTGTGCCTGGCATGTTCCAGCGCAGGCTGGTGGTTAGCATTTTCGAATTTTTTGGAAGCTTGCTTTTCAAAACTTTGAAATGCAAGCTCTAATTTAGTATTTTTCAATTTTCCAATTTTACTTTGTTGTATTGTCTACTTTGCCTCCAGGGCTTTTTGTGTTTTGGCCCCTGGTACCTGTAATGATCATTACTGAGCCACCTTTTTAATTCAATAAAATTCTTCTTTGTGTTAAAAAAAAAATGTTGATATATACATAATGAATAAAAATGATCAATAAAGTAAAACATATACACACACACCCACATACAATAAAATAACAGCAACAACCCAAAGCCCGAGCATCCCAGCCCAAAGCCGACCCCCTTAACCGAACCTTACAGTATATGTATAAGAACGAGGGACATAGAGGAGTTCGAAAACTCATAAACCCTAACCCTAACCTCTCACCGCCACCCTGACACCCCGACGCTGCCGCCGTCACAGCCGTAGGCGGCCAGAGCCGCCGGAGGCCGCGCGTGCGAGGTCGAGCAGGAAAAAATGACGGTAATAGCGAATCTACGGATCCGACTTCCGGCGGTGTTTTGCCACGCTCGGTCGACCTCTATTCGATCTATCTTTTCAGGTAATTCGACAACCTATACAACTATAACTCCCATCAATTAGTTTGATTTTAGATGATCTATATTGCCCGAAAAATTAAACCCAAATTCGATGAAAATCTGTTAAAAATAGGATGTATAAAACAGTTCCAACCCCTTTTTGGAAGAATGATTTTGAGCAAACCATCTAGTAATTTCGAAAACTAATTAAATAAAGTTGCAGAAAACCTATAGGGATTTCCAACGCAGTTTTTCGAAGTCGATTTCATCGACTATGCGTCGAGAAATCGTCTCCCCAAAATCAAGAAAAATCCATGAAAACTGTTTTCGAAAAACATAGAAAACCTCCGATACGACGTACGTCCCGCCAATCCCGGCGACGTGGTCGTGAACCGAAAGTATCAAAATGTGCATATCGACTTCGTGGACGTGTGGGCTTTGACGAAATTCAAATTGAATGCATGTGTGCGACGAATTTGATGCGTATCCGTCAAAATTTACCGTATCGGCCTTTTTGTAAATTTCTCAATTACTTTGTGCTCGTTCGTCAAATCGAGACGAAACTTACGACAACAGGACTGTATCATTTTTTTGGTCTTGTATGCCAAGTTCGGTCCGATTCTGAGATAGTTGATTGGATCCCCGTTTTACGGACCCCACTATCCGACTCAACGGGCGATTTAGTGCACGATCCGCTGGAATCCAACTTTGGATATACGGTTGGGTTCATATCAAAAAATTGGTCCCATAGACTTGTAGTTTGATGACTTTAGAGACTATAGACTTTGGCAGGCTTTTCGGTACAAAGCGGGTCCAACGACGGATATCGTTTTGACCCAAAATTATCGTTTTGCTCCTGTGTCTAGAATTGGACTTATGGATAGGCAATCCTAGCTAATTTGACTATTCTGAATATGTTGGTAATGTCTATTTCAGCATCCGGGGACTTTTGCATGTGTTGACTTTAGTGACTTATCTGAGTGGTTGTACTATCGGTTTCACCAGCTAAGGAACTCAGACAAGTGCACTTTCTGATTGCTTTTGATTCATAGTAGTCTTTCCATTTCATGTTTATACATATGCTCTCTTGCTTGATGACACTTTATCACATGGATTAGTATTATGGATTTGTTTATACTTCGTGACTATCATTTACATGATTACAATGCTTGCGACTTGATTCCATGAGTACTAGCTGGGCGGGGAAATATCTTAGTAAACATATGGACTACCCAGAAACATCCCGAAAATGTCTACACTTGACTAATAGCAGCTACACATGACACGTGCAGGGTGTCGAATTTATCCCTTAGTCGTTCACATGTCGAACAAGATATTTCACAACACATTGATAGTTGTCTTTTACTTGTTTTTCCTTGTTTGTTCACCACTTGCCACAACATCCTAGTTACATGTTTTCTCCAGTTGATATCTTATAGTAGAGTTACCTACTTGCTTTCTAGACATGCCATGACATCAGTTACTTTCCAGTTTCATTTCACGTATGTTATTTTCATGTCTTGTGAATTCTATTATACTTTTGCATTGCCGTCGGTTTGTGTGCTTGTTCCATTCCTGACTAAAAACCAATATTTTTTAGGTTAGTTGTGGCTTCACTTAGCATAGGGAGATACGGGTATACTAGCAGGCAGAAACCTAGAGATTAGATAGCTGTGTTGTAGTCATTTCAAATATGTAGGAACATTGTATTTTTTTGAATATAATTCTTGTAAATGTTGTAATCTATCAGAAATGTAAATTAGCAAATAAGTTTATTTTGAACATTTATTTATTTTGGGCTTTACAACGTTCTACCGTCGACTCTGCGGCGTAGACTGGCTTGGACAGGCACTCGTATCCCGAAAAGCGGGTACGGGTCGTGACAAGTTTCTTCTGAAGAGCCACGTATTCTTCTTCTTCGTCTTGTCCTTCAACACCATGCTGGATCTAGACTTAGCTTCGACCGGTGGTTGGCCTTGTCTAAGTCAAATTTTGGTTGAGGATTCCTTCGTTCATAGGGGGTATGCCTTCGTAGAAGGACTATTGATGAGCCTTGGAACGTGATACAATGCTTCTCATAAGGAGTTTGAACCTGGGTGACGCCTTGGAGGCCTTGGAGGTCCTGACGCCTTAACTTGTGGGTGGATAGCCAACCCGAAGAGCCACAGGTTGTGCTCTGCCCTGCCCATTCTGGGCTTTCTGACCTGCCGCGCCTTCTGGAAACTCGGGCTAGTAGCTACTTCAGGAAGTTGCTCGCTTCAGTCGAGCAGCTGATACACTTTTTGGAGGGTTGCGCCCATAAGAAAGTTAGAATACACTTCAATGGAGATCAATCTTCCAGTATGTGTACCGAGAAGAAGGGCGGCTGCGCTTGGATGAAGACTAAACCCCTTGTAGACTCCTCTAGGCTTTGCTGAATCTGTAATCGATTATTTGTAGAAGAATAGGGTTGGTCCTTTATATGTAGCCTTGATGAATCTGTACTAGACATTTTTAGTCATGATAATAAAAGAACATTCTTCCATATCTTCTGTTTTGTCTTTCTAACACTCTATCTGCACAGTTGTATTATTTGTACTATGGCGAAGGAATATTGTCAGTTGAGATTTTTCATGCTTTTACAGTTGCCAGCTTGGCAAATTCAGATTCATAATCCTTTACGGACATGTTTTCTTGTTTCAGCGACATGAATTTATTCTCCATCTTTTGGCTGATAGCGGGAGGCATATATTATTCCATAAATGCCTTCTTGAACGAGGCCCATGAAATCTTTCTACCCCTAGCAGTCACGAGTATTGCCGACTTTTTTGCTTTCTACTAATCTTTTTCTCACAAACGTAGTAGCAAAGTGGCACAAACTACCTTCTTGCTACTCGAAACTCCTATGAATGAGAACAGACTTTCCATGTTATCGATCCAGTCCATCACCTTATCTGGTGATGTGCTGCCCTCAAATTCTGGAGGTTTCACATCCAAGAAGTCCTTTGGCTTAAAGGAAGAGTGCTTGTTCATCGACTGGGGTTCGTCACCATCCACAGGCTCAATCTCGGGTGTTTTCGACGGTTTGTTCGCTACGGTGGTATCTCGATTTCCCGCTAACGAAGCTACGAGCTGGACTAAGGCATCCAGTTGTTCCTGTTGAGCCTCCTTTTGTGCCTATTGTATCTGGCTATGCTCCTCGGCATCCTGTCGTTGTAATTCCATCATGGCCATAATCCGCTCTATCGAGTCGGTCGAGCCAGATGGTTGAGGAGGAGCCATTTCTCTACAAAGCAGTATAACTTTTGTTAGTCTCATAAAATATTATGGATATATTGTATGGGGCAGTTGTTTTCATCACTCAAAAATTGGGACCTTTTTGAAAGCCATCCAAAATACTTTATATACTTTTCGAAAATGATATTTACAAGAGGCCAAGGATGTAAAGCCGTGCTCTGATACCACTTTGTCACACCCCGATCCCGCTAGGGTCGTTCGTCCTCACTTTGAATCCCTGCGGGATCGTTCGTCCTCGCTAAGGCGTGATGCCGTGCAATCCTAAGTTGTGCTTGCACAAGGTCAGTACCTGCATAAAACAACTAGATAAAGCAAAACACACGAACATAGCATATATAAACCAACATTGGACACAGAACTTTGAAATGGAAATGCTTCTTTTATTGATAAACTTAATAGGAATACAAGTACAAAGCTTTGCAAACTCAAAGGGCCTTATCTTGGCTATATAATTCTTTTTGAAAACTCTCTTTGTAAATAGTCGCAATACCCATACATCATATCCCTTTATTACATGCTTGAAATGTAAAGACACCTTCAAAGGAAAAAGAAATTTACGACTTGACTGAAAATGAAAAGTGGCCTTGAGGCAATCCATAATCTCTACTGGTCTAAACGAGCTTTAGTGTCTCACTTGAAATTCCCCCGTCTCCTTGCTTCCTGAAAAGGGTGCCCACAACGTGGGTCAGTACACATCATGTACTGGCGAGCGGCTTTTGGTCGGACTCACAACTCTCTGTACTAAGTCAACATGTGAAGCTAACATTTTACTAGTGATCTTTCTACTTGTCTAGGTTCTTTTTAACAATTCATAAGAAATATTGCAGTAAAAAGCACTTGTATAACCAATCTTACCCATTGTCGATAATCATCCCTACACAAGACAGGTTAGTACAATTTGCATATATAAAGCATACTTATTTTTCATCCCTGTATGTTAGGTTTGCAATGACTCTTATCTATATGCATGAACCTAACTATTCGTTGGTCCACATGTCATTCCCCGTGATTTGCCGCTGTGACTCTTGGCTCAGCTCATCGCTAATGGACACTCTCTATACCCTTAGGTTTCTTTACCTCAGGGTGTTACTCTAATCCCTCCTAGGCCGAGCACTTCAGGCACCCCCAAACTGATCGTAAGGATTGCCCTTATGCACAAGTTATCCAAAACCAATACATGAATGCAACTCTATCAACCAAGTCTCTATTATGACAACATATGCGTCTTTCAGTGTTTTCGTCTTACTATTTGTTCTCTATACGGCAAGCCGTATCATCTCTATCATGTAACTTTAGCAACATTTATAAAAATCTCTTTTCAGCATAACGAGCTTGTAATCATTCATATCGAACACGACTAAGGCAACTGTTCTTTGATTAGCATCTGAATCAACTTTTTATTTCTTATCTTTTGTTGGTTTGGTATCGTTGATCAGCGGAACGCAACAAAAGAGTGGACTAGAAATTATTTTTATTAGGCGTACAGATAAATGTTTGCCCGATTAAAGCAACTCACCGAGATTGAATCTTATTGAGAGAACGAGGGACTTCACGTGCCGTTCACGCTTTGTCTATGCGTCCTCCTACATTGGCACCAACATTCGATTAGCATACTTGAGTCTCTTTCTCTCAAGATTCAGAATGAATGCGAAATATGATGAAAGCGAACAATAAAAACCAATCATCGAAAACCAACCCGGAAACACATTTATTAAAACCTAGCAAAGAAAGAAAGCATCCAACAAAACTCTTGGATTCATTTCAATAGAAGTCGATCCATTAGTTGGAAAGGTTCGTTGTATTTCATCCATGATCAATTGATACCGGCAAAGGTTTTCCAAATACTCAGTTCAAGACTGAGTCAGCAGCCATGGGTATTACATAGTAGAGCGCGAGGAGTGGGGCACTACAATTGTAATCTTCTATTTTCCTAATGTCATTAAAGAGACTCATTTGTGTAACTTGTGTTGGTTGAACTTTTCTACTTAGGGACTTCTGTGTGACAACTATGTCACTTAGTCGTTCAAATCGGTCGTTCCGGTGCTGGGCTTGTGCGAGTGCAACTTAGACCAGCACGATATCACGTTCGTGTGACGACGATCAGTTCTACGGAACCGTGGCACGACATAATGGTAACATAGTACGGCTTTATTTCTTTAGATTTTTGATTAAATTCTTTTCAACTATAAAGTTGCTTTTGTGATTGAAACCTTTGACGTTCTCTCTCAATCTTTCGCAGGATATTCCATACAATAAGTCTATATATTTTACGAAACTTATGCGGGTATTGTGTTTGAGTTAAGTTAGCTAAAGGCCACTCACCAGTACATGACAATGTACTAACCCCCAACCCCCGGGTATAGAGTTTTTCTTTGGCATACTGAGGTATTGGAGCTTGGTTGGTGTTCACTAGAGTTTGATGTCTTTTATTTATAGAGAACATAATGTATGGAACATCTTTGGTTGTATTAGTTCTTGAGTTGTAAGCCTTGTGGCATACTTTAATATATTGAGAAGAATAGCGAGAGAGAGAGAGAGAGAGCGAGAGAGAGAGAGAGAGAGAGAGAGAGGGAAAGTGTGTGTGTGTTTGTAATCAAGTTGTTCTTTAGCTTCGAGTCGTTGTAATTTTGTTACAATATCATCAGTAAAGAGAATTATTTTTCATATCGTGTGTCTATTCGAATTATCTACTTATTTTCGCTATAATGGATTGTATTCTGAGATGTTTCATCGATCGTGTTCGAGTGCTTGCCTTGTACAAGTTGGAATTTAGGCGTGTACGACATCATGCTCGGTGGCGACTTTCGGACATGTGGGATTGGGGCATGAGAATATGAACCTCCTTGTCGAGCTCTATAAAACATTTGGGATATCTCAGGAAGATCTTCTCTTCCAACTCCCCGAGCAGAAAAGTTATTTTCATACACATTTACTCCAACTCCAAATCATGAATCGCTACTAGTTCCAACAAAACTCGAATAGACGTATGATTGACCAGATGTGAGAAAATATCATTGTAGTCAATATCCTTCCTGGAGGATAACCCTTCACAACTAACTATGCCTTGTATTGCTCATTATTTTTTTCCTAAATACCCACTTGCAACCAATAGCCTACTTTTCTTTAGTAGCTCGATCAAGTTCCACGTATTCTTATTCTAAAGTGACTCCATCTCCTCTGTCATGACCATCTTCCATCAATTATTGTCATGTTGCTCAATGGCCTCCTTTTAATCGCTTAGACCTCATGTTTTGGAGACTAGAGCAAATGAAATCAAGTACTGGAAACCATACATAACTGTGCCTTATATGGACGTCATGATCTCCCTAACAGTATTATATATAGGTCCTATTAGGATTGGTCCTCATTATCCATCTCCAAAGACTACCCATGCACCTCCACATTAATAGGTTATAATGGTGCTTCAATGTTGTATCCTCTTAATCACCAAAAACCTCTACCTCTACTGAATGATTGTCGTATAATGTGCCACCCACATCCTTGGAATCTTTCCTCACATATTTTAGCATGGAAACCTCATCGAAGATCACATCACGACTAGTGAATAACCTTCTACTTTCTTTCTCATAACGTGTAACTTTAACTCCATGTTTGAGTCCAAAGAAAACACTACAAGAATAAGGGCTTTTCTTGACGGGCATTCCCCGTCAAGAAATGGGTATCTTGACGGTTGTCAAGAAAACCCCCCTTTTCTTGACGGTCGCTGACAGGGCTTTTCTTGACAGTTTTTGGCCGTCATATTAAGTAATTTTCTTGAGTATTTTTAGCCGTCAAGATAGAACATTATAGAAACCGTCAATGTAGGCAAAAACTTTTCTTGACTCCGGCCTAGATGACGGCTATTAGCCGTCAAGAAAAGCCCTCTTGCAGCAGAATTGAGTTAATTGTTGACGTTTTATAACCATCAAGAGAAACTAAATTTTGTATAGCAAAAATTCCATTTATAATTATATAATATGAATCGAACACACACATAATATCAATAATCCAGAAGATCATACATACATCAAATAACTACAAAATCTAATTTTTATATTAATAAACTGTATATTGTCCATACATCACAAACTTCCAATACATCTAACACGTCCAACCACAAACATCTAACACTTATCCAACCACAAACATATCCAACCAAAGTATGTAGTTTTTATGCATCTTAAACATCCAAAACTGAAAATTATACAAATAAAACCAAGATATATAGCAAACCCTGCTGGAGCAAAGTATGTAGTTTCCATAATCTTCATTTTCCATACATCTTTATTTTCCATGTAGTTCTTTAGAGACCAAGAGAAATAGGAAGAGTATATCATTATATAGACAAAGTTTTAAATCTTCTATACATGTAAAGATCTGATGGTAGACAAAAGACAAAATTAATTGAACATTCAGATGTTGCATAAGATTTGTAGACCCGATACTATACACACTAAGCCTAATTGTCTTCCAAAAAAAAGTATATTAATCTCCAGTTCCGAGATCTTAGAATCAAGAAATACTCTGGATAAAAACTTTGGATGAAGGATTTCATTGAAACTTCATGAAACATGGACAGGGCACCTAGTATTGTATCTGATATGTATATTAGACAACGCGGCATGGATAAGGCACCTATTCCAAACTAAAACAACAAGAATAATACTTTTATCCCAAATTCAAGTCTCACTAAGTAAAAGAAATTATGAGGGAAATAATTATTGCTAAGGATAGTTGTTTAAAGATGAGAGGAATTAACTACTTAACAAAACTGAACATACCTGAACTAAACTTTTGTACTCTGAGATCTTATCTTGAAGTCCAATCCAATCAACTTGCTAAAGAGGGCAATGGAAGCACAAGAAAATGCAGTGAACCGCAATCGAACACATACCCAAGTTTCCTGGATAAGAACACTATCTCCGGTAAGACTCAGTTTTTTGTATCTATGTGTATCCTGAAACAACAATGACATCATGAAAGAGATTTAGTTCAGCTATCAGCCAAGCAACCTGTGCATCGTCTATGTGTCATATTGTATAGTTTTTGACAATGACATATATTTAATACACTTCCAGAGATTGGTTGTCTTGTTGCAAATTAATTTCACTTTTCGTGTAATAAATTTATTTATTTATTTTGTTAGATTATTATTGTTCAAGTCAGCAGAAAAAAGGTATGCCCAAAGAGACATGATATCCATATGTATGAATGAGGGGAAAGGCTAAGTTATAAAACTCAATCTAACACTTACAAATTGTTGCTAGAAGTTGGATAGCTAATTAGACTTATTAAGGAATAAAGGACAAGGTTAACCAAAACTATCAAAAAGTGTGAAGAAAAATAGTCCTGAATCATCGTTAGAGGAATAAATGCAAGGATAAGAATACCAAACCTTTTTTTGCTGAAGAACCATAACTCCACAGTAGGATCCTCACATTGAAGTTGTAGGGAGCAGTACAGTTAGCCTAGGCGTGACAGTGAACCTTCCATTTGCAGCAACTTGCAAAGACTTAAGGCTCTACCGATGGGGCAAATGGTAGCTCAGTTCTGGAAAAAAAGGGAAACAAGAAGTCCGGCAACCTGCAAATTTTGTTCATGCAAGTCTCGACCGTAATACATGAAATCAAATCATTGAATTCCTTCCAATTACATGATGTCAAAGAACTATCAAACAAACATGCTCCAATTGGAAAGGCAAAAAAACCATGCTTCCCATATTAAGAATCTATTACACAGACTGTAGTAGAGAATGAGAAACTGTCTCAACATATTTCATCATGTTCTGATAAAAACAAGGGGAAACAAGAATTGGGTCTACAAGAGGGCTTTTGCTTGGTTGCATCCTACATAAGGAGAAAGTGTCTCAACATATTTGTGAAGTTCTAGTTGCAGGATGAAACAAGTTTTCTTTGATTTTTTTTAATACTTGAGTAGTGTATCTTTCACTTGCCATGTTGTTCTTCAGATTCTACATGGTGCTTAAGAACCAAATAAACTAGTATATATACCTTTTTCTTGCAAATCATTTTCTCCAAATTTTACATGATTCCCAAGTGATTGCTTCCTTGCAAATTCCTTGAAAAATTCAACCAATATGCTCATTTCATGTACTAGTCTACATGCACGTACTTTGTACGTATTTTAATTAGAATATCATAAGGTCAGTTGTTGTCTTTTCATTTTTTCATGTACTTATTCATGTGTGTGTTTTCTTTTTACAATGCCAAGAGATTCAAAGTATTATTTTTTTTAAAAATAAATTCTATTGAGAATAATAATCTTTGAAAAATGGTAAGGATAATTATTATTTTTACCATTGGAACATAAAAAGTTGTATGGTAAAAGAAAACTTGCATGCCAACTTTATTGCTTTGACTCATAAACATAAATGACATGCAAGTTGACATAATAATATCATGTTTATAATATACTCGAGGGTATTTTAGGAATTCAAAAGTTTCACCACCAACTTTTCCTATTATATAGTAGAATAGATATTCAATCTGAACATTTTAACTGTATATAATATTAGACCATACTACACCATACCAATTTTTAAAAACCTTGAGAAGCTTTTAAAAGAAAATCTCAAATGAGTTAAAATATAGTAGGGCAACCAATGAAGAGATATTCTTCTTTTACAGAGGTGTCAATGTTTCTGACCTTGTAGTCAAATGTCCAAGTAAATAACATATGAAAACCCAAAAAAATACAACTAATAGATTTTCATGGATGGAACTAACATATAGAATTCTTTATGCATTTTACAAAAAGCATTCAATAAGCCCGATATTGCGTATTTTGTGTAGGCCAGTTATCATAATATTTAACATAAAGGAATAATTAACAAAATAACTTGTAAATAAATTAATACTAGTTAAGAAATGAAGAATGACATAAAGTTCAGGCGAAGGCAATGTTGTAATACCTGATCAAAGTCGATAATATACATACTTACAAGTGGTAACTTCTTTCCCAACTCTTCAAGTACATGGAAGAGTTGAAAATTTGCAACTGTAATAAGAAAAGAACTTCTTCACCAATGGTTGACTTCAAATCCCCCACTCTTCAAGTATGCCAAAATGTCGACCTTCTTTTTGTTGGCTGAAGCTTACAAAAAAGCCAGAAATGGCCGAGACTTTCATTCATTTTTTCAAATTAAGCAAAAATGTGTAATAACTTGTTTTCCTTCCTTGTAACTGCTTCCGAAAATAGAATGGAGATCACATCCAGGGTTAGCTCCTGAAGCTCATATATATAAAGTGCTTACATAGTGCTCTTTGGGCATTATCTTAAGGGATGACTAATGTTAGTTTCATAAGAACCTTACAAGCATAAGACTCGAACACCTAAAAAGCATAAACTCGAACATCTTACAAGCATAAAAATCTAGAAAAATATAGTATTCTAGTACGCTAGAACCTTACAAGAATAAAGTCGAACATCTTACAAGCATATATGTTACCTATAACCATGACATAATCCTTACCATTTTCCAGAATTAAAATCATGTAATGAATAAAACGTAAATCCTTACCTTGGCTGAGTCGGGAACAATGTGTAGCAACAACTTCTCTAACGCGGTCGAGATGGTGCATGTGTCGACAAAGAAAGAAGATTTGTATTAATATTGTTACTGAAGAACCAAAGTAGAAGTATGGGAAAGTTTATAGCTGACTTTGATGTGAAGCATGACATAGAAACTAAAATCAATTACAAACTAAAAAATTCGAATTTGGTTTAATTATTTCCAGCTAGAAACAACCTACACTCCGAGAGGTCTTACTATACACGGAGAGCGGCTCGCGGAGCGCGCAGGTCCAGATGCCGTCGGGCTCCAGATCGGACGGCCAGGAGCCGCCGCAGTCGGGGATGTCGATCGGGGCAGGCGTGGGGGAGAGGCGGTCCCCGACGAAGCCGATGGCGGTGTGACACCCGTCCACGAGCGACGTAAAGAAGACGTTATGAAGGTCACTGCCGTTGTCGATCTCGGCGGCAATCGGACGCCCCTGCCATGGGAACTCAAACACTCCCAGCTCCCGCATCGGCGGGAGGTCAAATTTTTCCTCGACGTCGTCGACGTCTTCGAAGCAGTCGACCTCGGTCGCCGATGCCCGCTTCTTCTTCTTCTTCTGCTACTGCTGGTTCTTCTTCGATTTGGCTTCTCGAACGGGTTGTGAT
This sequence comes from Iris pallida, assembly GCA_029216955.1. Classification (NCBI taxonomy): domain Eukaryota; kingdom Viridiplantae; phylum Streptophyta; class Magnoliopsida; order Asparagales; family Iridaceae; genus Iris; species Iris pallida. The sequence goes on along the minus strand of JANAVB010016197.1, from coordinate 49,955,084 downwards.
GACCATTCCGATGCTTCTCTCCGATGGATATAGGGTTAGGATTTGGGGACGAGATTAGGTGGATTTGGGGATTAAGGTTTTGGGTCTATAGGAGAAGGAAGGAGGAGGAAGAGAAAGAATAGGAGAATGGAGATGTAGAGGAGGAAGAGGAGAAGGGAGATATAGATTTGAGCTCTGCTTCTCCATCGGCTTGTGGATGAGAGAGATGGAGAAATAGAAAGGAGAGGAAAGAATCGGGAAATAAATAAAATGGGATGGAATGACTAACGTCAATATAGATTTATATTTCAAAAAAATTACCAAAATGGCAGCTAAAAAAATTGCGCCAATTTTAGGCATATATTAGTTAACGGTTATTACCAAACCGTCACTAAATAAAAGGATGTTTCTTGATGGATCCTCTAAAACCGTCAACTATTATGCTGTAAGATTGCTAAATTAACATAAAATAAGGCATTTCTTGATGTAAGGCAAAATCCGTCAAGATAACCCATTTTTTTGACGGTTTTTCACGACCATCAACTTATAAACCGTCAAGAATCGTCATTTTTCTTGTAGTAAAACATAATGTTTCAACTTTGACTCCAACTTGGTTATATCCAAACACAAATAAGGAATGAACTGACTAGCTTCCTCTCCAAACCACTTCAAGAATCTGAAGATCTATGTTGTAGATGGTGATTTATTAACCAAATAACACGCATAACTAAGAGTCTTTGCCCAAAAGTCCTTCGTAAGGCTTATTTGTAACCACACACTTTTGGCACTTTCTAATGGTGTCATATCCATGCACTTTGCTACCCTATTCTACTTTGGACTCCATGCTATCCTATTCTACTGTCCATTGCTTTTAAATCGCAGTTTCTTTCAGTAATCATAAAATTTTGTCGAGGTGTACTTACCTCTATTTTGTGTCCACAAATACTTGAATGTTTGCTATTTTTTCTTCCTATGGATGTCTTCCACTATCGGAATCTTGTAAACATGCGGTGTGACTTGCGTTTGAGGAAACAAACATATATCTATCGTGAGAAGTCATCAATGAAAGTGACCTAGTACACGGCACCTTTATCTGATCGAATTGGTAATGGTCTCATATGTATGAGTGGATGTAATCTAGAAGTCATTCAGTCTTGTGCACTGTCTTCTTGAAGCCAACTTTTGTTCTTTTTATCGAGCAATACTTACAAAAATCTAGGTTGCAATCCTTTAAACCTTTCAGCAACTCCCTTTTGAGAAACTCATAAAGACCTCTCACACATATGTAACCAAGAAAAATATGTCACGACTTTGTAGTATCCTCCACCTGTTTCTTTGTAAACCATAGTTAATCATGCTTTCGTCCATCCAAAACAAGTTTCATGGCCATCAGGTTGCCATTAAATATACTTAAAATTGAATCATGACCTACAAATTTGCATCATGCAGCATCCAACACACCAAGAGAAATTATGTTCATGTTTAATTCCGATGTATGTCTAATTACGTTCACGAGTGTTTGCACCACACCATCAAACATATAAAGCTTGTTGTTCCCTACACCAACGGTTTTACATATTCTATTGTTCCACATAGGAACAACCCAACCGTTGAACTCCATATAGGTGTTGAATCATTCCTTGTTAGGTCACAAATGATATGAGCATCCCGAGTCAAGAATCCAAGTTTCAATAAAAAAAACATCATTTATGTACTATTAGTACATCACAAGATAACTTCTCCTCAACTTTTGTTGCAATACTGACTTAACTTGAAAGGCTTGTACTGGTAGTTTTATCCTTCCTTTTCGACCACTACTTATACTTTGGATATTTCTTCTTCATGTGACCTGACTGCTTGCAGAAGTAGAACTTGTTGCCATCCTGGCCTGTAGATTTGAGTTATCCCTTTTACTTTTTGCTTCTATATTTATTCTCAAGCATTCAAGGTCGGCCTTGGGAATAGGCGAGTTGGCCGACCACCAGGACCCAAAGCAAATAGTCACCCCCCCCCATATATATATATATATATATATATATATATATATATATAACGTCAAAGATGCAATGACCTCTAGCCTAGTGGTTAAGGAAGAGGCATGCGGCCCAAGTGGTCGAAGTTCGAGCCTCAGTGGAGGCGAGTTCGCCACCATTACCCATTGCTTTAAAAAAAGTCAAAGAAAAAACCGTTAGTCAAGGGCAAAAATTGAAACTTAATTACATGTAAAGTAAAATTATTATAACTAATACTACAAATTGATAATTCATATATTGATTACTTGGAAAAGAAAAACACAGTCCACAGTTTTGATTGACAACGCAAAAATTATAAAAAAATTAATCGATGATTAAATATATCCATATTTATTAAATAAATATAGTTGTTATAAGTAATTATGTTAAGCCATAATTTTGCTAGCAAGTAAACAAAATGTTAAGCTAAAGAACGTAAACAATAAGATATAATATTCCCTATTTATTAAGCTAAATATTTTTTTATTTAATTCACTTTTCATTCCCTCTCTCTCCCTCCCTCTCTCTCTCTCTCTCTCTCTCTCTCTCTCTTCCAAGTCTTCTCTATAATTCCATGTTCTCTAAATATAATCTAACTTTTTGTAAATTTGTTCTAGACATATTTAGTTTACATAGTTGATAATTTATTTATTTTGTCTTGTCCTTCAGTTTAATAGAATTTATGCTTCATGTCTATGTAGTATTATGCACTTTTTGAAGAAGAACATTAGTAAGGAAATTAATCTAAATTCTACTATTCTTTTTTTTAATATTTATATTTTATTAGGCTTTTTTGGTACTAGTAAAATATGTTACTTAGAAAATAATAAAGTCGGTATAAAAAATGACAAAAAAAGAAGAAAGATAGAACAAATGGTTCATTACTTAAAAGGTGTCCATGATAAATTTATTATTAATAGAGTTTTAAGTTCAAATGAACAATTTCCAAAGTATGTAGTTGATGAACAAGGTGAAATAAGCCATGTGCAAGAATTAGCTGATATAGAAAACAACGAAAATTATGGTATTGATAATCTTGATGAGAAATGAATAATAGCAATCGAAATAATAATCAATATCTTGAAGGTACCAATAAAAATTTAGGTAACAATAAAGTAGAACGAAATATTTGCCATTCTAATCCAAGAACATAGGCCCAAATTTTATCGTTTGAAAACTAATAATATAATCTAATTTAATATTTCAACTAATGTTGAGAATGAAAAAAAAACTGTAAGAGCCCAAAATTTATAAGCGTCGAGGTCCAAAAATCTCCGAACCGACCTAACGATATTCACTTTTCACTAGAAATCAACCCTAGGATTTTGGTTTATTCAATTTTGATTATTCTGGTTCAGTAGAAACTGAATAAACCAAACACTCACCCTTATCTATCAACATGCATGAATTCTACATTTGTAAATTGTAAACAAGATGCATGCATTCCACAGTTGCAACATATCGATGTGTTGTATATCCAATTAGTATTATTTCTCCCTCCTATTTGCATTTATCAATATCGTATGTACCTGCCTATAGATTCTAGCACGTACAAAAAGTGAAAATATCATCCAGGATTTCTAGAAACATAATGCAAATTTAATTGTTAGAATATATATATATATATATATATATATATATATATATATATATATATATATATATAAATATATATATATATATATATATATATATATATATATATGTGTGGCTACGGGAGCGGGCGATCGTGCGAACCCTAGGGGGTCCCTTACTTGGGACCCCGGTGCACCCAGCGGCGGGTCGGCCAGTGATGGCTTGGCCGGGGGTGGGCCAGCCAAGAGCGGGCGGGAGATGGCAACGCGGGCGGGTAGCGGGTAGCGGCGCGGGCGGTGGAGGCGCGACTGGGAGCGGGTCGCCTAGGCGCGGGTCGGTCAAGGGCGTGATCGGCATGGCCGGGGAGAGACACGACAGTGGGCGGAGCGGCAGCTCCTCTGCACAGTAACGCCCGCCCCAGGGGACTCGACGACGATGACGGAGGGAGGAACGGCTGTGGAGGTCGTACCTCTCATCGGGCCCGATCGATGGGTCCCAAATCTGTCGGGACCCCCAGCTTTCTAATCTGGATCTATGCCTGGATCTTAGGGTGTAAAGATGGAGAACGGTGGATGGACGACGGTTACGGGACGTCACGGAGGTAGGAGTGTGGGCAAGGAGGTTGGATCGCGTCAACAAATGAGTAGAGGATAGATGCCCCACCCAAAGGCACGTTACACCCCGACAGGAGGGCAGGAGCAGGTTCGAGGATGAGGAAGACATCTCATGGCCTAGGTGGCCCCCACGGTCAGGGAATAGTGTAGGTGGTAGGACGCCTGGGTGGCGACCCAAGGCGACGGCGACGGATAAAGGAAAAGGGAGTGCTTCTGACATGGGGGGCCAGGGACTAGGGTCCTCTCTCCCTAGTGACACCCCATGGTCTCCGGGGATGTCTACTCGCCCTATGGGGAAGCCTTAGACAGACATAAACAAGCCAGTAGGACCCAAATGCACATCGTCAATGGAGTATGTGCCACCAAAGAAGGTAGGGAGTGGCTTTCGAGCCTCGTTCCTTGCGGATGAGATAGCGGAGATGACAGCTTTCTGCAAAAACATGTTGGTCTTATACGTGCTGGGGAACAAGCCCTTCTATGGGCAGATCCGGGCGTATGCGACACGTGTTTGGCAGCCAAAAGGAGGCATGGATATTTTTGCAAGAGAGAATGGCTTCTACTATGTCAAGTTTGGACTTGCAAAAGATGTCGTCAGGATTACCCAAGGAGGGCCTTGGACGTTTGATGGAAGATTGATTATTCTGAAAGAGTGGACTCCGGAGTTGCGGTGTGAGAAGGACGTCCTCAATTCTATCCCTATTTGGATCCGCTTTCCAGAGTTACCAGTAAAATATTGGAGCATCCTCCTGCTCATAAGGCTTGCCAGCTTGGTGGGCAAACCGATTAAGGCTAACGACGTTACAGCCTTTCGGTCGAGGCTGATGTATGCTCGGATGTTCGTAGAGATTAGTGCCGGTAGAGAGCTCCCGAGTCTGCTGGAGTATGAGGTTCCGTCTGGGGAGGTTCTCACTCAGAAAGTTGAGTACGAATGGATACCACCTGATTGCTCCCATTATGCTTGTTTCGGTCACCTCTCTAGTTGTAACGCCCCAGTCCTAAAATACGTAGGACTAGGAATGTAGACATGTCAGTCGTATAATAAATATACGTAAGCTATAAATGCAGTAATACCAAGGCTAACTAGTCTCATCCACAAAATATAAATAAAGCTTTTATAGAATTAGATAAGAATTATCATTTACATGTAGTTGGGCGGAGACAAATCCACTACCAACTAACTAAAAGAAAAGTAATACATGGTAAATAAAATGATTTATCGAGAGTAGCAAAGAAAGATCCAAGACACATCATCTTCGAAGGAATAGAGAAGATCACGACCTCGACTAGAATACCTACGAGAAGACAAGAACACACACCTGAAGAGACCACCAGGTCCTCAGAGGGATATAACAAGATACATAATATCATGCATTAAAACTAAATATAACTGCTCAATACTAAGTCAAATCAGATCATAACATGGTCCAATACTCCACCCTTGGATAGCGTACCATCCCCCAACCAAACAGGAACAGGAGATATCACCCTAATCCATGATGAAGCATCTTTCCATGCCATGACTCCGATATAGTATCCGGACCACAACAAGGTTTAGTACCTTCTCATCGAAGTAGCGAGCCACACTTATAACCAAACAAGGACAAGATGCAGCAAACTAGTCCGCGATAAGTTACTGTTCCAAGCCGCGATCAGATATAAGTACCCAAACCAAAAGTACCTATACCTAATGGATAAGGTAGCCTAACCATTCTAACTGAATGTAGTTTAAGAACAAACCTCTAACGCATAGGCTTTCTAGCTAAAATTTGATCAGCATGGTACCCTCTCTAGGCACCAGGGGGCCCAGTAATGTGTAAGAGCATAACGTTTCGCAGAATGTCTGTGGCCGTCAGTAAAATAAAGGATAATCTGACCCGCGTCTCCGGGGAGCTTATGGGTTACGAAAGGTAAAGTGTGTAGTAGCCCATACGCTAAGGAGTTGTTCTCTCTACCCCGTGCCTATTATGTTGCATCCACAACACGTATAACCTTTATTAACCGCTAAGTCAAACTAAATCATGCAATACTATTAGCGATTAATCGTAACGCACGGCTTATACGTACCGGTGGCCAGCCAGCTACGCATGTCCGAGTTCTATATGCGACTCACAACTTCGCGGTACCAATGTGTCAAGGCCTATGAATGCAATACACCAAAAGGATGGTCCCTTAACTCTAGGTCAAACATGCATAAAATAATAAAGAGATATCAAGACATAGCTGAATAGTAATGGCATCTACGCAGGATTTAAAGAACAGTTTTATATAGCGCAAATCTAAATAAGTAAATGCATGAATTATGAGCTAAAGTTAATAGACAGTAAATGGCAAGGTATCTTGCCTGGTATTGACTCCTGGTGTGGTACGATGATCATGGTGGCACAGAATCGACTTCGATGTTACAATAACGCAATACGGTATCTGATAATGGTACTGAATGTTCCATCGGGTCCGGAACGGTCAGATTGGTTATGGTTGACAGTAGGATGTACAAAGTTGGCAAGGAAATAGAAAGAATGGGATTGGTCACGGACAGGAGGATAATAGAAAGAAATTGGATAATTAGTATATATACAATTTTAGAAAAATATTTATAATACTTAAAAACTAGTTTTCATGGGTCAAAATATTTATAGAAAAAATACTTAAAAGTCAAAAAATTGTTTTTGGCAAAAAAACCTCTAAGTTGTAAAAATATGATTTTTGGTAGCAACTACGTTTTTATTAGTAAAATATTTTAAATAATACTTAGAAGTGTCTAAAAGTTAATTCAGGATTTCTAGACCAAAAATCTTATGGAAGCAAAATTTTTCATAAACCTTTATAATTTAAAAATTATTTATTATATATATTTTATTTGAAAAAAAATTGATAATACACCTTCTTAATAACATAATAATCATAAAATAGCAAAAATAAATTAATAATAATAATAATAATAATAATAAATAATAATAATAATAATAAAGAGAATAATACTAATGATAATAATAATATATTTATACTTGGAAATAAGAAGTAAATAGAAATAATGATTAAAAACAAAAATAAAAGCACACTTGCTGTGCTTGTGGCCTCTCGAGAGAGAGACACAGCAAAACAATAAAAGAGAATAAAAGAACATTCACTGCTTCTTTTTCTCTCTCAAGACTCAACCTATTATTTCGAAAAAGCGAGATGGAGGGACTTTGAAGTGGAAGAAGAAAGGGCGAAAGAGAGAGTAAGCAGAGAGAGTGAGAGAAGAGGAAAAGGAGTTGGAGAGGGAGAGAGAGCCAGACGAAAACTCGAGGAGGAAGGAGGAGATTAGAAGAGAAGAGGTGTCAAGGAGCCGGGGAGGGAGCAAGGGGCTTACAGAGAAGATGAGGGCGGAGGTAGGTGGTTGTTATAGGTGTATTTTCATTTGGTGTGATGGTTTTTTGTCGGTGGTGGCGAGGCCTTGATGGTAGTGGTGTTTGTTGGCGAGCGACCCAGTGTGGCACCAGCGGTGGTGTTGCTATTTTGATGGAGGTGCTGGCGGTGTTGCTTTGGCCGGAGAGGCTTCGACTGGTTGGGGAGTCTGGGTGTTGGTGGTGACCGGGGTGGTTTGTTCGTTTTGGGGAAATTGGGTAGCAACGGTCGGTCGCTCCGGTCGTGGTGGCCGGAGGACGAAGCTGGTGGTAAAGATGATGACAGTGGTAGTCAAGGCGTGGGTAGGTGTGGGTGTTGGCCGGGTGACCTAGGCCGGGGAGACGGAGGATCCGGTGATGGGGTTTGTGGTGGTCACCGTGATCGAGGTCGGGTGTTTGCGTGGCTGTGATTGTTGAGCTCGTGTTTGGGTTCCCTTCTTCCTTCTCCTTTGATGGTGGTGGTGGTGTTTTGGTCGGCGTAGGACAGGGAGGATGGTCGGGATGGCAATAGTGGTGGTGGTTATTGCAGCGAGGAAGTTAGGAAAGGGGTCTGGCTAGGTAGCTCAGCCAAGGGCAGAGAGGCCGTCTACGACAGGTATAGAGTTTAGGAATCGTGTCCAAGTGTCGGGCACGAGAATTGGATTGGAATGTATATGTAAATAGAAAATAATTTATTGGAAAGACACCCGGGGTCAGACCCGAGGCCGTTACGGCTGAACGGGAAGGAATTGGACACCAACGCGATGCACTCATGTTGTGGAGAAATTATTGTGGAGGAAAACAATAGGGAGTCTCCCCTATATATATGGGGGTGAAAACTCCTAGATTGTTAAGGATTAGGATGAATTAAAACCCGCTAGATAATCCACTTATTAATTTAAATGAAATCAAATTTAATCCATTCAAATCAAATCCATATTTAAATCTTAGATAATTCCTATCTTCAATTAAAAAAAGCTATCAAAAATAAATAAAATCTTTTTCCAAATTTTAAATAACCATATTTAATTAAATATTAAATCAAAGAAATTTTCAAATTTAACCTTTTATAAAGAATAATTATTATTATTATTTCGAAAATCAAAATATATATATTTAAATATTTGAAATATGTTTTTTGCAAATAAATAAAATAAATAAAATAATTATAATTAGTTTTCAAAAATCAAAATATACATGAAATTTAATTTCATGTACTTCGCATGCTATAGAACATATTATTTATAAATATTATTTTCTAAATTATCACATAAACTTTTTACAACTATATAATAGCCTTTTGTAAAATAAGGTTTTGGCAATAGTGATGCAAATAGATGAAGATATTTACTTCTATTATTTTGGAACAAAATATATATATATATATATTCTTCTATAATAATTTTTTGTAAAAAAATAAATAAAAATAAAATACTTCGTATACGTATTTACACTCGACGTATGAATACCAAAATGAAAAAAAAAACAATACCAAAAAAAATCGTAGTGAAAATTTAGGGGGTTTACATCCTACCAAACTTACAAGAATTTTGTCCTCGAAATTAAGAAATAACTAGGGTATGTAGGTTTGAGAGGATGGAAAAAAATTTCTCTTAAGAAAAAAATAGTGATTTCGATATCTTGGAAAATAAAATCATGGTTATGGTTGGGTATTGACTGAGGGTCGCTGAATAACGCAAGAAATAAGATAAAGAGGGTTAAGGGTTAAAGTGAATCAAGATAATATGCATAAAATAAATAGTATGGTATCAAGAGAAAATAAATTAGAGACCTTGGAAATATGGTTTCTTGAGAGAAAATTGTATACTTGTCGTCTAGGCTGAGGGCACGATTAAGAAAATGATTGGAATTAATCTTAAATTTAAGTGATTAGAAGATCATAATAGTAGATTTAGGTTCGAGTGAAGGACGTGTAGTTTAAGGCGAAGATATAGTCACATTGGTTGGTCGGTGGCTAGCTACATTCGTGTATATATAACTATCTTGGCAATTGGTGGTGGGGCAACTAAGGGGATATCAGGTATGAGCGTTTATCTTTCTAAAATAGGTGAAAGATGAAACCAAATAAGGTGCTCAAGGAAGATAAGGTCGAATAAAAATACGGGTTAAATGACGATTTAATAGTTCAAAGAGGGTTGTCAAGACAGACGCGAATAAGATCCTAAAGGACGAGTATATTTGTTAACTATATCTTATTCCGCGTAGAGTAATCGAAGGTAGGGCGAACCAAAGTGCACTTGGTTAATTTGATCATCATGCACCGATTCTGATTAGACAATATATTAGTGGAAGCTCTTCCAATAACATTTGTCGTGAACAAGCTTGATAAAGAATAAGCTTATAAAACTAGGCTATATTTGCAGCATTAGTCAAGTTAGTCCAAAATATAACTACAAGAGATAATGATTGAAGGAAATATGAATAGTTTAAGTTCCTTAAAATCTAAGTTTCGCTCGATGTTTGGGCCTATACATTCGTCCTAGTGTCTCCTTGTCTATGGCTTGGTTGGCTAGATGGGTTAGGGTCCTCTAAATTCTAGAGTCTAAGCAAACTTATTAATATGGGTCACAAGGACAAAAAAATGTTAGGTCGTGAGGCATTCTACCCAACTTACAAGAGTTTAACTAATAGTGTGATGGAACATGTCTATCTAGTATGGGTATCTTCTTAACCACTATCAAGCATGAAAGAAGGACAATAATTATGATATAAGGGATCAAGCAAGATACCAATCAAGGAGTCAAACGAGAGTTTCAAAATTGGAAGTAAGGAAGGAGGTCAAGTATGTGGATGAGATCCAAGACTCTAATCATATACGCAGGCTTGTTTGGCACGGTAAAGTAACCAAACAATTTATCGTAGACCTGCATGGGCCACCACACTAGTGCATGTCCGAATGGAGTTCAGAAGACTGTGACCCCTCCAGAGACAACTGTGGACACTGGAACATCCCGGGCGGCAGAGATTATTAGAAAAGAAGAGAGGGTAGAGGGTAGTCTACAGGAGGGGGACTGGCATATAGAGGACGCCAGTAGACTGGGTCTGACTATCTCACCATAGTTGGAGCATCTCAATGGGGTTATGGTTACTTTTAATACCCAAAGGAGTATGGTCACTAGGGACATGATGGCGTCGGGACGAGAGCATCGGGGAGAAGATGGTGTGTCCGAGGAGAAAGTTTATAGCAGAAAGAGTTATGATGGCCCATTATACGACGGGCACCCACGGGAGGAAGGACACATGCCTAGCTATAGAGAGTCGCTCTGTGTGGACAACCCTGTTTGGGCCGTGATGCTCACCCAAACATCGAGTCAGCATACTACTACCCCTGGCTCGGAGGAGGACATGGCGGCAACGGACGTGGTACCATCTCCAAGTACTGGTCCAGATGAATTTCAGGGGGCCCACCCTCTAAATAATTAATAGCGGTAATCTCTTGAAATGTCAGAGGTGCATGCTCTTTAGGAAGATAGAGATAGATTAGTGAGGTCTTACGCAGAGGAAAGTGTCACATCTCTGTGCTACTGGAAACTAAGATTAAAGGAGAGAGGATGCTAGCGTGACGGACTCCTCCCAATTGGTTTCAACTCCACAACATGGCAATATACGACATGGCAAGGATCTAGGTCAGATGGAATAGCAAAAAGTGGGATGGTGATCTGACCCTGATGTCAGAGCAGCTTATTGCTGTCTCTTTCATAAACAGAGGAGGATTCCAATTCATGCTTGGAGCGGCTTATGGTCATAACGACCAACGGCATAGGGAATGCCTATGGAGGGACATCTCCCAAGTGGGCCTTATGGCAGATGGTCTGTACCTCCCCTTGCTTCTTTTGGGTGATTTCAATGCTCTTCTCCACAGACAAGAGAATGTAGGAGGTCGGCATGTTCCCGATCAGATCCTCTAAGACTTCCAGAGGTGTCTTCTGAAGTCTGGTCTAAGGGAGCTAGATAGAGCGGGGCACACCTGGACCTGGCACAACAAAGTTGTTCACCACATAGTTGCCTACCAGCTTGACAGGGAACTGGTAATAGTGAATGGTTTTGTTGTTTCCTAAATTCATTGGAAGAGGGCCTAGCTGCTGGGACTAGTGATCACTCCCCGATCAGGGTGGTCGGCTTCACTGAGCATCCCACTTGGAAATCGTGCCCTTTTCGATACAACAACTGGTACTTGTTCGAGGGCTACATGAAGGCAGTGACCGAGGGGTTTCATTATCAGCATGAGAGAATGGCTCAATTTTGCATAGTACACATCCTTAAGTGTAATTAGAGGGTTATCTGGAGTTGAGTGAAGAGTATGCTCCGACCATCTCTGGAGGACAAGGAGGCTGAACTCATGGGTACTCAGAACTCTATGCAAGATGATATTCTGGATGGGCTCTTAGCGGCACAAAAAAAGGAATTGATAGGGGAAGTCAACATTCTCTAACTCTAGAAGGAAATTAGTGCCGGTACAATGCGCAAAATGCTTCTGGCTTAAGGAGGGAGACCGCTGCTCCAATTCTTCTATAATGTGATTCGTACCAGACAACACAGGAATAGTATCTCTCGTCTACTTGATGGAAATGGCAAGCTGGTTGGAGACCCAACTGCGATCCACGGGGAGGCTGTCAGGTACTATTTAAAGTTATATTTTCAAGCTGATTATATGTCTATTTTTTCGGATATCATCATAAAGAAGCTGGAGATGCCGTATGGCAATAGCCAGTTACTTGCGCCGGTCAGGCTGGAAGAGGTGGAGGCTATTATCATGAAAGCGGACCCTAACAATGCCCTAAGGCCGGATGGGTTCTGTAGTGGGTTTTACAAGCACCACTGGGATTAGCTGAAGCTGCTAGTTCTTGAAGCAGTACAAGAATTCTTTACGGAGGGAAAATTGCCGAAGGAGCTCAACCACACGTTCCTGACCCTAGTGCCGATGAAAGAAGGGGCAACTTCGTTGGCTGACTTCCGTCCTATTGTGTGCTGTAATTATTTTTATAAGATAATTACTCACCTTATGTGTCGGCAGATGGAGAAGATTATGCAGGACCTGGTCTCCCCGAACTAGGCGATTTTTATCAAGCGCTGATCGATCGCAGAGCACAGCCTACTCGCTCATAAGATGGCACGAGAGTTCAACAAACTGGAGGGCGAGAAGGCATATGTTAAGATGGACCTGAGGAAAGCTTATGACATGGTTAACAGGGACTTCATGTGTCACCTGATGGCTGCTATGGGGTTCAACGAGATATAGATATCGAGGATTAGGAAGTGCATCTCGACCCCTACTTTCTCAGTTCTCATCCAGGGCATCCCATATGGGTTCTTTTGTAGCAACAGAGGGCTGACGCAAAGGGACCCCCCTGTCTCCTTATCTGTTCACTCTTGTCATAGAGTATTTCAGTTGCCTGATGGATATGTCGGTGCATAGTGGGTAGGTTGTGCCTCTGTACAATCAAATCACGCCATATGTTTCAGACCTCATATATGTGGATGGCCTAATAGTTTTCCTTCGGCCGTCTATGGAAGGGATGAACACACTATCTGGGACAATGGATGAGTTTGGCAAGCTTTATGGGCTTCAACTGAACCGAGAAAAGGGTCGAGTCTATTTCAGCTCTCTTTGTACGCTGAAGGATGAAAGAGCGGCAACCCTAGGTGTCGAAAAAGGGAAACTACTGGTCAAATACCTGAGGGTGTCTCTGACAGTTAACTATGCGAGGGAACTAGACTGTCAGAGCCTGGTAGAGTTTTTTTCAGAGGAGGGTAGAAGGATGTCTGTTTGCCATTGATTGTAAAAGTACAGAACAATTATCGGAGGACTGAACTTAGACTCACAATACAAACTCGCTCGTACAAAGAAAGCCTAGCGACAAAAACCTAGGTACAGCAGTCTAAGTACGATTGTTTATTTTAGATTTTGGGGGGTGACGATAGAGGCTCGGGAAAGCGACGGCCGCTCTGCCTTACTCCTTGGACGATCGGTACGCAGCCTTGACTTGGGGAAGATCTGCTTGGTCGTTGACGAAGAAATGCCTTCTTGCTCTCTCTCTGATTGCTCTTCTGGCTTCTCTCTCTCTGTGTATATTCTCTCTCTGACTATGGGGGAAGTCTCTCTGTGTATACGTATTCTTCTCTGGTTTCTTTTTGTATATCTCTCTATATGCTACAAGGGAACGGCACCTTGCTATTTATAATAGTGGAATGTGATCGCTAGGGTTGCCAATGATTAGCTCTTGGAGATGGCGGCGGCTTGGGGATTGATCAATCCAGGGCGTTCATTTCTGATTGTGACAAATCAGAACCATTAAGGGTAGATTACACCAAATCCCCATTAGCAATCAATGCTGATTGGCATAAATCTTCCTTATAATGATTCTCTCATATTTGCGAATAAATCAAATTTATTCTTCTGCCACGTGCCCCAGATCATTGGGATTCGACCCGATCTTGGATTGCCATAAATCTGGGAGATTGATCGGCTGAGGACACATGTCCTGAGAGCCAATGGTGAGGCTGGAACCGCATGCAGATTAGGCCACATGAGATTTGGGCCGCATGAATTTTGGGCCGCATAAGACTTGGGACACGTGTCAGGACTGTCTGGGCAGTGGCCCCCTCCTTCAGACTTCTGAACCATATGATGAGCCGCATGAACCGCATAATGGTGTGTCTGCTTGAGCCGTATGGGCATGATCTTCTTGAGCCGCATAGGGATGATTTCACTCGAGCCGCATGGGACAGCTTCACTCTGAACCGCATGGGAAGTCTTCACTTCGAGCCGCATAAGCACACCCACGTGGCAGGGCCACGTGGCATTTTGTTGTTCTCGGGGGATTGTGTCAGAGATTTCTTTCTCTTCCCTAGAGATTCATCATCATGACAGAGTCAAAATTACCTGCTTTGGTGTCAGGTCTGTCAACTTTTCAGAGGGGTCAGCCGCCAAAGCAATTAATACAGCATGGATCGGAGGGGGGCACTATCAGGCCACGTGTCTTCTGAGCCGCATGGAATGCCTCCGACCGCATAGCTCCTTATGCCGCATGACTCCCTGAGCCGCATGCGTTTTCTGGGCCGCATGGGTCTTTCTTGGCCGCATGAGTCAATTTCTTTAGTATTTTCCATGCTTCTACAGGACCCCCTTCAAAGTTTTCAATTTTTAAAATTGAAATACTTTGAATAAGAAGTATGGCCGTACTAGCCATATATGCAATTCTGACCGCATAAGAGTTCTAACCGCATGAATTATTCAGTCGCATGGGTGATTCAGCCACAGGAGACTTTCAACCGCATGGCCTCTGGCCACGTCATCATTTGCCACGTATGGCAATCTTTAGCACTTAAGTGTTGTCGATCTTTAAAGGGCGCTTTTTGGTGCGGGATCCGAGGAGCTTAGCCTTCATTTTCGGCGGCTTATTTTGATAACCGAAGGGTCGGTTTATGTGTATGCACGGGAATCGAAACGCTCCATCTCTGTTTATAAATACGGGTAACTTTAGCCGGAGGGACTTCTTTACCTTCTCTTTCGTTCACTCTTTTTCCTGTTTTCTCTTTCTGATCTTCTTTGTCCTCTCGTCGAAGCAATGGCTCCTAAGTCTTCTAAAGTTATTTCTGCCGCCGCGAAGGGCAAGAGGGTGACGTCTTCGTCAGCCGTCGAGCCTGAAGTACCCGAAGTGCCCTCTGACGTTCGTCCTGCCTTTAAGGGTAAGGGTTGCTTTTAGATCTTTAGTAATCATGGCTCTGTTGCATATTTATGCACAAGCCCCTTCTCCAATCTTGATGGCAGAGCCGCATATGCTGTGTGAGCCGCATATGATGTGTGAGCTGCATGACTGTTTCATGCCCGAGCCGTATAGATAAAGCCCCATGTTTGAATAGCAGAAGACAAATCTAGACTACATACAATCTCCTCCGAACGGAGCCGCCTATGTGTTTTAACAGGCTGAACCGCATAGCGCTTTGTGCCGCATGAATTCTTCTATTTAAAATTGCGTTCACTCGTCCAACCCGCATAAGCTATCGAGCTAGAATCATATAGAATTCGCATCTGAGTTAGGCCGCATGTGACTGTACTGACTCGAACCTCATATGCTTCCCCAAAACTACATTTCTTGGGACCCAACTGGATTGGAGCCGCATAAGTTGGGACCCCACTGGACTGGAGCCGCATAAGACCTTATTGACCTGAACCGCATAGGCTCGTGAGAGCTTCTTTATTCAGTCAATTTTTTATTTCAGCCTTCTTTTAATCATGTTTCTTCTTTTGCCCTTTCTTCAGCGAATCTCCCAACCAACCCAGCAGGAGAGCTCCTTGTGGGTCCATCTCGGTGCGCCGTGGGCGTGCAACTTGACGACTTAATCCGTCGTATAGTGGATCAGCTTCTCACTAATGAACCTAGGGATAGGGTGGCTGCTATCAACAAACAACCTTTCAGCTTTCTTTGTTCCATGATGAATTCGGGGCAGTTGGATGGAGAATATCTGAAACCGGCCTTTCTCTTCGGGGATGCCTTTTCCATAAAGAACTCCCGATTGCTGGATGTCTCAGAGCACTGGGATTTTTTTGTAGACGGGGTAGAGATTCATATTCCCGAGATGGAGTGACATTATCCCCTCTCGTGGTTTAACATGGTGCCGCTGAACAGGACGATGGTGAGCTCTTTGACTCCTACCCAACAGGGAATGTTTTTGGGCAAGATTTACCACAACGGACGAACGGGTTTAATATGTGCGGGCAAGGACTCCGTGAGTCGGACTGTGATAGGGCTGCTCCCGGGTACTTTTGTGAACACAATCGGCCCTAATTTTTCCTTCACCCTAGCTGATACTTTTCTGAATCAGCTTGCTCGCAAGGGGTCTTATCCCATAGGCAGGTTGTCACTGCTGAATTGGATTAACCCTGTTCCCACATGGACTAATCTTACCTCCTGGATTCTGAGGACGTACGGGGACTTCCTTCAGGAAATTGATCTTTACTACGCCGTCAGGGGTACCTGCTACGGATTGCCCATTAACAAGCCCTTGTTTATGGCTCTATTGGAATTGTATAACCGGCGTACTGGGACCTTCTTTACCTCCAGAGGAGAACTGGGGCTTGCTCTTCACGAAATGGCCACTGTATCCAGATTGCCGTGGGGAGACGAAGCTTTTGAAGTATACACGCCGACAAACGAAGAGCTCGAGGATTTGGATCAGCGGTTTCCTGGCTTCGTCGCCGTGTACCAAGAACTGTTGTGTCATCATAGCGCCTGCCATCAGATGGCTATTAAGAAGATAAATAGTTTAGAAGGGAACGCCCCTCATACCAGGGACTGGATTTTATATCTTTTTAAGTTGCGTCCTTCTGGTCACGTTTCGTCTCGAGCTCCCCAAACCTCAGAGGAGGTTAAGGATATGATGTCGAAGGTTAAGAAGTCGAAGTCTACTCGTGACCGGTTTGGGAGTAGCACCGACTCCCTCAGTTATTTCCACTATGGTACCCGGGAGATGTCTAATAAAGCGATCTTGGCTGGGTTTTTGATGGTGTGGCTACGCAACTGTGTAGTCTCGGGCGGCACGGGTTCTATAGAAAGATCAGCCGCCATTTCATTCTTCCTGCTGTAAAATTGGTCTTCAAAGTGAGGCTGTCGCTTCTCCCGGCCATGGTGTGTAGCATACACCATGGCCTTCGCGCCTTTACATCCAAAGTTATTGCTCGTGATGTGTCGGCGGACTTTAACCGGATAGAGCTACCATACCACTACCTCATGGGGTGGTTATTGATGCACTATCGGTCATTGATGAGGCCGGGACCCGATGAAAACGTCTCTGTTGATGACGCCTTCATTTTCCGATATCGTCATCAGCCTTGGGAACATGATACCATGTCAGCCTGCCGGAGGACATTGGCGAGAATTGACGAGCTCGAATTCTTCGTATCTCTCCCTGAGTTCACCCCTGGAGAAGTGAGGAGGGTACACGTTGACGGCGTTGATCCTCCCCAACTTTTAACTGAGAAGATGCTTCTTTGGTTACGCAACATCCGTCCCGCGCACCTAGTGTATCGTTACCGGAATAAGGTATACTTGGAGCCTTATCTGCCCAGTAGATTTTCCCGTCAATTTGGGTATAGTCAATTGTTCCTGGATCGCCCTAGCGCTTGCTTGAGCTTCGAGGGCAGTGTACTTGATGGCATTCGGGCTTGGCACTATTATAATGCGACCCATACCCGAGCCAGCTTCTCACTCCCTGACGCCAAGGTGGAGGGTGATATTTTGTATATAGCGGCTCTTTATCATGTTGCAGCGAGCAAACCTCATGTTGGTTTTGATACGAATACTAGCTTCATTGTTGGCACCCATCTGGCCGAGAAGCCAGAAGGGTCCAAGAAGAGGAAAAAAAGGGCGAATAGAGTTCCTGTGTCGGATTCAGAGTCCAATAGGGCGGATGAGAGGGACGACGAACAGGACACTGATGACTTGTCCCATTCTTAGGTGAGGAGGTTGGGACTCAACCTCCAGTCGTGCAGGCTGAAAGGGCCGTGGATCAATCGTCTAGTCTGTCTGACGAGGTGGTGAAGGATCAACCATCTGCGATACCCGGCCCCTCGCGTAAATGGAGCAGGTGCGTGACTACTACTGACGACCGAACTTATTCTACGAAGCACGCTGCGGTAAGACGTCGCAGGCTGCTTATTGATGATGTGGAGGATGTTCCTGAGGTGACTTGGGCTTCAGCTGTTTCCTTTCTTCTTCTTTTATGTTGTGACCTAATTATTTGTTTCTTCTTCTCTTTATAGGTGTCGGACGAGCTCGCCCCTCAGGACCCGATTACGGAGGCTAATCCAGTCCTGTCTCATTTAGTCAGTGGGGTGTGCACCGCTATCATTGCTGCTGGGGTGCTTCCGGTTGCGACCGAGGATTCTTGTCCTGCTGGAACTTCAACCCAGGGGGATGGAAGCTTTACTGCGCCCGTCCCTGAAACATCTGAGCCCCCTCATGATGGCTTTGTGGGTGGGGAAACTATGTCGGTGGTGAACGAGCCGTCGCCCCCACGCTCTTCCCCTGGTAATGCAAATTGAACTATAATTCGTGAATCAGCATACGTGTTCCTGTTATTCTTCAAATTCTTCGTCTAACGGTTGTTTTGGATGTTCAGATCCCAACCCATCATTGCCAGTGACTGATATTGCTGGATCGTACCCTACCGGAGAGGGCCTGACGGAATCTCCGTGTTTCGAGGGTCCTTCGTCTGGGTCGAGCTTGGGGCCTCAGGCAGCGGTATTGCCGGGACAAGGGACGATACCCCCTGTGTCCTCCCTTACGAATGTGATTTCGGGGGTAAACCTTTCCTTCCTGCCGAGTATCCACGCTATTCGGGCGGCGGAAGAGGAGTTAGCCGCCATTCAAGCCTCTTTTCGTACGGAATTTGCTTCTTTGGTGGCGGGTGCGGTAACTTCTGAAACTGCCCCTCTGGTACCGTCTGCCACTCTCCCTCTGACGCCGTTATCCATAGAAGTCTTGGATGATGCGTTACAGGACGTAGTTGCTAGTTTCCATCGTCATCTGAAGAGGGGGATCGAAGCAGCGGTGGAAAGGGGGACTCCCTTCACTCTGGCCCGTCGATGTGCTGGCGGCCAGATTAATACCCTAAAAACACTCCCTGGGGTAGAGGAACTGGCTGCGCTCTTAGAGCCTAAGCTATTAGAGGCTGACCGTCTCGTTGCCCAGTTTCGCTCGTTGCAACAGACTGACTTACCTGCGGCCATAAATCGAGAACGCAACTTCCTCGCTACCGTGGTGGAGAAGGTGATGGCTGCCCGGGAATCACTCAAACCGGCTATATTACAGGACCGTCAGAATCTGACTCAGTTGCACGACCAATGGAGCCGTCGGACTGAAAATTATACGGCTCGGAAAGCGGATGCTTCTCGTGGGGTGGCCGATGTTCGGGAACAGATCCTCGAGCTCCAGAGAAAACTGGCTTTCCTGGAGTCAGAGCTTGAGGCCGCTCGTGTTAAGAAAGAGATTGCTATTCAGGAGGCTGGCAAGTATAGTAGGGCTTCTGCTAATCTAGAGCTTGCCCTAAAGAAGGTGGAGGACAACTGGCAGGCTTATACACATTTGAATGACGCAGAGCAGCTATCCCAAGAGGCCGAGCGTCGAGCTAAGCAAAGGCTTGATCGGGGGACTGCTTTGGTAAAGGACCATCTTTTGGAGTTGTGCAATGCCGAGCTATAATCGGCCTCTTGTTTTGTCCCTGTTTTCCCCTTCTTCTCTCTTTTTTTTTTGAAAGGGACGTGGTCCCGAAATATGTAATGCTTCTTTTTTTCTTCCTTCAAATAAAGAGTACTTTCAATTCTACCCTTCATTTGTATTGCTTGTTGTGCCTGTGATATTGTGGGGATGTTCTCCCCCGCATAGGGGATATATTTGTGGACCTGTTACCCATGGCGTACCTTGGTTTTAGGTAGAGATAACAAGTTTCGGTCAGGATACCTGAAGCAGCCATAGCAAAGTGGTCGTGGGTGCTCTTGGTATTGAGAAAAGAATTGCCGTAGAGCAGCTGGGCTCCTGGGGCATGATGAGGTGATAGGTTTGTGTTAAGAAATTTAGCTGAGGATATTTGTGGGCCTATTACCCTTGGCATACCCTGGTTTAGGATACGGGTTATAGGATGAAAGAGAACTGACATACTTGCTCAGAGGTAACGAGGACATGGCAAGTAGGAAAGTTTTTTGAACGTAGAGTCTTCCTACTCAGAGGTAATGAGTACATGGCAGGAGCGAACTCGACGGAGGGTGTTGATGGTCAACAGAGGACATTTGTGGTCAACAGAGGACATTTGTGGTCAACAGAGGACATTTGTGGTCAACAGAGGACATTTGTGGACCCATTACCCTTGGCGTACTCCAGTTGTGGGTACAGGTAATAGGTCGAAAGGGGATCATCATACTTACTCAGAGGTAATGAGGACATGGCAAGTATGAAGGTTTCTTCGACGGAGCTTTCCCATTCAGAGGTAATGAGGACATGACAGGAGTGGGCTCAATGAAGGGGGGTACGTAGAATAACTCAGAGGTAATGAGGACATGGAAATTCTATGTAGGGGTGATTTGTTTTTTTTTTGCGGAAATGGGACGACTCAGAGGTGATGAGGACATGGTCGTCTTGGAAATTTGTGGATCCGTTACCTTCGTTGTGCACTGGGAGTGCAGGTATTAGATCATGAGGGAGGATCTCTTGTAGGAAGAAAGTTCAGCGGTATGATTATACATGACTTTCTTTTAAAAGAGTGACCGGGATGTAAGTTCAGGGGTACCGATGGGCACATAACTCGACAGTCCATGAATGTTGGAATCAAAGTGTAAGTTCAGAGGTACCAGCAGGTACATGACTTAGGAATTTGGGGTATATTTATGGAAGAAGGGCATGAGTTCAGCGGTACATGCGGGTACATGACTCGAAAATCTGTGAATGTTGGAATCAAAGTGTAAGTTCAGAGGTACCAGCAGGTACATGACTTGGGAATTTGGGATATGAGTTCAGCGGTACAAGAGGGTACGTGACTCGATAAGTTGGAAAATTAGGGGGTTGAGTTCAGTGGTACAAGAGGGTACGTGACTCGATGAGTTGGAAAATTAGGGGGTTGAGTTCAGTGGTACCAGCGGGCACATGACTCAAAACTCTGGAAAATGTTGTTTAAACATAGTATTTCTTCAGGAACTTGCCGTTGACGGGCAACATGAGCAAGTCTCCGTTCTGCTTGGCGAGGCGGTAAGCACCATTGGAGAACACGGCCTCGATGATAAATGGGCCTTCCCATTTTGACTGAAACTTGCCGGTGGTCTTGTGAGTCATGACCATTGGCCTCCTGACTGCCAAAACAAGATTGCCCACTTGGAATGTTCTGACTTTGACCTTTTTGTTGAAGGCTCCTGAGATGCGTGCTTGGTATAATTCGATCCTTTGCTGAGCTAGGAGGCATTTTTCATCTAAGGCCTCTAACTCTTGTAGTCGACGTCGGTAGTTATCATCCGTTGTCAATTGATAAGTGAGGGCAACTCGGAGTGAGGGAATCTGAGTCTCTAATGGGAGAACTGCCTCACTCCCGTACACCAGAGAGAATGGTGTATTCCCGGTGGCTGTTCGAACCGTGGTGCGATAAGCCCATAAGCACTCGTCGAGCTTCTCGTTCCAGTCGCGTTTGTTGGAGGAGACAAATTTCTTGAGGAGTTTGATGATTGTTTTGTTGAATGCCTCTGCTAACCCGTTTGCTGCCGGGTTGTATGGTGTCGAAGCAACATTCTGAATGCGGTGTTTGTCGCAGAATCGGTAGAATGCGTGGCTTATAAACTGCGGACCATTATCATGGATGATCCTTCGGGGCAGTCCAAAGCGGTAGATGACGTGGTGTTTCAGGAAGCTGATCACGTTCAAAGTCTTGACTTCGGCGAGTGGGACAGCTTCTGCCCATTTTGAGAAGTAATCAGTGATCGCCAGTATGAAGCGATGTCCTCGGGAGGAAGGTGGGATGATTGGACCAATAATATCCATTCCCCATGCTTCGAATGGCCAGGACGCCACTGTCGGATGTAGAAATTCGGATGGTTGGTGAATGAAGTCTGCGTGGACTTGGCAGGCCTTGCATTTTCTGGCATAATCTATCGCATCAGCCACCATCATGGGCCAGTAGTAGCCCATCCGGCGAAGGCGATCTTGCAGCTTAGGGCCAGGCTGATGGGCCCCATAGACACCGTCATGAGCCTCTCGTACGGCTTCTTTGGCTTCTGCGTTCGACAAGCACCGAAGTAGTAATCCGTCGTAGGAGCGGCGATACAGCATTTTCGTCTCTGTATCGTAGAAGAATCTGAGAGAACGCCGTCTGATAGAAGTAGCCTCCTTCGGGTTCTCGGGTAGGATGTCGTAGACCACGAAGTCTATGAATGGTTGTCTCCAGTCCGGCGCTTCGTCGAACATCTGAGCAGAATAACTCGCCATGGCTTGAACGTTGTTCTTGGGGCAGACCAGCTCACGGCCGATTACATCGACCGAATGATGAGAGTGGTTTGGCACTGCTAGGGAAGCAGCCAGGCCTGCTAGGGCATTAGCTTCGATATTTTGGAGTCTGGGGACGTGTTCGATGAAGAATCCCTCGAATAATGAGATAATGTTGATCGTTATTTGGTGGTAAGGGATCATGTCTTTATGGCAGACTTCGTACGTCCCCCGGATCTGGTTGACGATTAATTGCGAATCGCCGTATGCTTCAAGGTATTCTACCCCCAGTTCTCTTGCAAGTTGGAGGTCAATGACCAAAGCGTTGTACTTGGCCACATTGTTAGAGCAGGGTTCCGTGAGAGAGTAGGCGCGATTGATCACTAGCCCGGTAGGAGAGACAAATACTACTCCGACTCCGACGACGATGTTTCCCTTGGGTCCGGTTCTTGAAGCGCCATCGAAGAACATCCGCCATATGTTATCGTGGGTGGTTTATTTGAATCGGCGACCTTATCTGGGATTTCTTCGTATATTCTGGATGATTCCGATCCTGGATGGGCCGCCAAAAAGTCTACCAGGGCTTGACCTTTGACAGCCTTCTGCGGGACGAAGACCATATGATAGGGGGACAACAATATCGCCCATGTAGCGAGGCGGGAGCTGAGTGCCCCTGGTATGGTCATGAGGACCCTGAGAGGGTTGATTCGTGAGATCACATGTATGGTTTGCCCTGTGACATAGTGCCGCGTCTTTTGAATGGCGAATACCAGGGCGAGGCATTCTTTCTCCACAGCGGTGTATCGGTGTTCAGGCCCGACCATCATTCGGCTGAGATAGTAAATGGCCTGCTCGTGGCCTGCATCGTTGTTTTGTGCCAGCAGGGCACCGAGGGAGTGTTCCATTGCTCGTACATAGAGCAAGAATGATTTTCCAGGGACCGGGGCCACCAGGACTGGAGGATTTGATAAATATTCTTTGATGTCATCGAAAGCGCACTGGCATTCCTCGTCCCATACGAATGAGACTCCCTTCTTCATGAGGTGGGTGAACGGTCGGCATCGTCCGGAGAGGTTGGAAATGAACCTCCTGATATAAGCTAGCCTCCCTTGGAGGCCTCTAAGTTCACGGAGATTTCTCGGGGGACCCATCTCCATGATTGCCCTCGTTTTCTCGGGGTCTACATGGATACCCCGTGCAGTAATGATGAAGCCCAAGAACTTCCCGCTGGATACGCCCAAGAACGATTTTGTAGGGCTCATCTTCAGATTGTGGGCTCGCATTAAGTTGAACACCGTTCTCAGGTCTTGCAGATGATCCTCCTTACGGCGACTCTTGACGGCGATGTCGTCGACATAGCATTCCACTGTCTTGCGCAAATGTTCTCTGAAAATGATACTCATGGCTCGCTGATATGTAGCGCCAGCATTCTTAAGACCGAATGGCATGACTGTGTAGCAGTATGTGCCAATCGGGGTTCGAAATGAAGTGTGCTTTTCGTCGTCGGGAGACATCTTGATTTGATTGTACCCCGAGAATCCATCCATGAATGACATACGTTCAAAGCCACATGTATTGTCGATCATGATGTCTGTGATAGGAAGGGGAAATTCATCTTTGGGGCATGCCTCGTTCAGGTTGCGGAAGTCGATGCAGATTCGAATCTTCCCATTCTTCTTGAGGACGGGTACTATATTGGCGACCCAATCAGGATGTTGCTCTTCACGAATGAAGCCGCTGGCTATTAGCTTGTTGACTTCGGCTTCGATCGCGTCCATGACGCCTGAGCGGAAGCGTCGTTGTTGCTGCTTGACTGGCTTTGCATCTGGCTGTATATTGAGTTTGTGGAGAGCGATGTCAGGATTTAACCCCGACATGTCTTCATAGCTCCAGGCGAACACATCAATGTATTCTCTGACAAGTACTAACAGCGATTCTCGTTCTTCATCAGTTAGGCTTTTACTGATAAAGATCGATTTTGGAGAAGATTCGCTGCCGAGATCCACTTGTATGACCTCATCTTCGGTAGGAGGTTCTCTCAGTTCGAACCGCTTTTTCCATTGTGCGTCTAATTGCTGGGCCCATGGCTCTAGCTCAAGGATTTCGGGGATGTCTTCGTCCTCCTCGTAAGCGTCGGTGAATGCCATGTTGACTGACATGACTTGTCTGAACACATCTCCGATGCTGGTATCTGAGTCAGAAGTCGGTGATCCGGTTGAATGTGACTGCCAGTCGCATTCTTCATCTGAGCTTTCAGGGGTCGTAGTAGGCGTTACATACCCTAAACCGTATCGGGTTTTGTTATAGTAGTTCCGTGGTTTGCCCGCCGGGGCTGGCGTCTTCAAAGGTAATCGTCGTCTAGTGCCGTAGTTCAGTCCTGGCGTTGTCTCTAGATCATACCCCTATTTCTGCATGAGATATTTGGATTGAGGGCTATAGAGATACAGAGGCAGTCTTCCGGCATCTGACCCGAAGTCGACTTCTTCCATGGCGAGGGGATGCGGGTTGTTCGTCCGGCCGAAGATGATTAGGTGGTCCCCTCCCTCGATTATTCGGTAAGCGTCTTCTACTGGAGTAAGTTGGATACCGGTGTACACATTTGTCACCTGTGTATGTAGGTGAGTGCCTATACCATGTTCCATAGCATACATTGTACATAGCTTATTGAGCTCGGTGTAGTTCAAAGATAACCCTTTATTGATGAAGTAAGGTATCTTTTCTAGAGGGATTACATCATCTGCGGAGGGAGCGTCAGTGTGGGCAGCCACATACTTGGCTAGCTCTGGTTCTTCTTCGGCTACCCCCTGTGTGAATGAAGATTGAGAGGGCGTCCTAGTCAGCTTGATCTTCAGAGGCTCAACTGACGGAGCGGAGCGTGGGGTTGTCGGTAGACTAGCAACCCCCAGTCTGGCACTTGATGTGGAGCGAGGGGTAGCTGGTTCGCTTGAAGTGTCAGACCTCGCATCGGGGGTGACGACCTTTCTTAGGCAGGCGTATCGTCAGAGGTCTATCGGAGGGATTGAGCTTCTCGGTTTGGGATTGACCGACTCTCGACAATCTGATGGTAAGTGGCCCTGTCGTGGGTCTCGATACCTGGCCGGACCTTGGCAGCCGGATTCTCAACTGCTCTTCCTGTGCCGAGAGGCTGATCGCGTCCTTACGCAGCGTGGCCGTAAGGGGTGCAGAATTGTCTGGTTTGCGAGCCTGGAGGTGGATCGTCAGAGGCTCTTCTGATCCCGTGGTTGCTTCAACATCAGTTTGTTCATTTCCTCCTTCAAGGTGCCTCTTCGACTTTTCGTATAGGCAGGAGTCCGGGTAATAAAATTCGACCCCTTTGAAGGGATCGATGTCAGCAAATTCTATCCTCACGAAGCCGTGCTTGTCGACATATTTGAAGCATTGGTGTATCGTGGAAGGCACGATCATGTAATCGTGTATCCAAGGGCGCCCCAAAAGGATGTTGTATGAAGTGTCGGCATCTATGACGTAGCAAGTGACTTCTGATTGGAGATCGCCAATCTGACATTTCAGACGGATCTTCCCGATTGGGTAGCTCCTGCCCGAATTGAACCCGCTGATGGCGGTGTTTGTAGGGGTCAGGCGATGCATCGGGAAGCGAAGATGATGCAGTAGTCCTTTTAGAATAATGCTTATGGAAGACCCAGGGTCAATGTGCATCCGGTCCACCTTTATGTCGCCGATGTAGCCTGTGTAGTATAATGGGCGATCGTGTAGATTAGTCTTGATGAGCATGTCTTGTGGAGTGAAGACGATGTTGGGCATTGCTCCCGTACAGGCACTGTCTTGGAGGTCTGCGGGCTGATTTTCTCCCGTGAGGTTGACCTGAGCCAGGTACGCGTTGGCATTTTGAAGTGCATCGCTCAAGGCTGTACGGACATCCTTCGAGAGCCTCAGGAGTTCATATAAGGACAATTTGGCCGGTGTATTGGCTAATTGCGCCAAGATGTCGAAGTTGTAGGGCCTCTCCAGCCCCTGAGATGTTTCCTTTCGGAGGGATTTGTCGAAGCGAGTCTCCTTCGGCCTAGGCTTGTCGGTCGTCGAAGGCTGAGCCGGTCCCGGAGCATCCGTGGTAATGGGTGGATGATCATCAGTCGAGTTTTCCGCCACAGGTTGAGATTGTGCTCCGGATCGAGTAACAACGGCCGTGACTTCCTCTTCATCTGCTGAGGTGGTACGGCAGGATCTAACTTTTTCACTTTTCTTTTTAGAAGATGGAGTGGACTGAGTTACCTCATGGACTAGGTCCGGATGGACCCACATGATTTCCTCTCGTGATGTGGTGAGGGGTACTAGACCAGCAGCTTGAGCAGGTGGGAGATTAGCAATCTCCATCGTTGCCAGAGGGATGGGTATAACCCCATCCTGGGTCTCTATTGGAGGGAAGCTGCCGAATTGTACGGACACCATGTTGGCTGCCATGGTTACCTCCTTGAAATCGATGGCCAGAGCGTTCGAATCGATGAGGTTCTGGATATATCGTTTCAGTTGGTAGCAGTCATGCGTAGCATGGTGGACGTAGCGGTGGTAATGGCAGAACTTTGGGTTCTTCAGGTCAGCCGGCCGAGGCTCCCGTCTTGGTGGAGGAATCTGAATCCTATCTCCTTGTATGAGCATGTCCAAGATAGGCTTGACGTGACCGTCTTCAAAAGAGTAAGTGATTTGAGGCCATTGTTTGTTCGCAGGTTGCGACTCAGGCTTCTGGGCTGTATCGGCCACCATAGCCTGCTTGCCTCTGTTGTCCCGGTTGTTGGAGGGGCTACCCCCATTGTCATTGGTGGTGCTGGGACGCTTGCCTTTGTTCTCTCCCTCTGAGATATGTAATCCCAGTTGGCGAGCCTTCTTTAATCGTTCTTCGGCACTTGTAGCACTAATGATAAAAGCCTTCCAGTCCTTGAATTGACTCTCGCCCATCCAGAGACTGATTGTTGGGAGTAGTCTCTTTTGGCAAATTTTGATCAAGGAGGAGTCCGGGTTGCCAGATGGTAACTTCATTGCGGTTTGACGAAACCGCTCAATGTAATTCCTCGTCAGCTCTTTCTCTCCTTGAATGACGTCCATGAGGGTAGACATCGTGACGTCCTGCCCTACCTCATAGAACCTCTCCAAGAACAGGCGTTTGAAGCCAGCGAAGGAATGGATGCAATTGTCCGGCAGGTTGCGGTACCAATCGAACGCGACTCCTTCCAATGCCCCAATGAATAACCGTGTGAGGATAGCGTCATCATAGGGGAGATAGTCGGTAGTGACCTCAAAGTAAGTGATGTACCGACTTGCTGAAGTCTTGCCATCATATGGGTTGATATTGAACGGCTTATATCTTGGTGGAAAGGGAACATCCCTCCATTCAGCAGGATATGGTTGCCGTATCCGGAGGTCTTGAGGGTTTTCTCTGGCGTGGAACATGGCTCGGAGCTCTTGAACTTCTCTCCTTACTTTTTGGGTCTCATCTGTCACAGTCGGAGCCGTTACTTCGGGAGGATTATTGCCCGGGTTTGGTGCCGCCGAATTTGAATCTACGTTGATTGGGGGACCCGTGCTTGTCTGGCCAGGTGTCACCCCCTGCAGATTAGGAAGCGCCGCTTTGATCTCGTCTACAGACTTGACCAAGGCGTGCAATATGGCCTCCAAAGTATCGATGCGCTGGCGATCACCGGAACCGCCTTGATTGCTATCTGTCATGAACACCGTCTTCACATGAGGAGTGACGGAAGGAGTGGTGGAGGATGTACCCTCCGAGTCGTACCCGTGCATCGAGAAATCATCAGGATATGTGGGGATGTTCTCATCAGTTTCAGACTCGGCAGGAACACTACCCCCGGCATCGGAGCTTGCTTCGTCTAGGATGTCCTTGGGGACGTCGGTATCTGTTGTATCCGTCGGAGGATTTGCTTCCTCCAGTCCGTATTCCTGGAATGTCGGGTTGTCGTGGATGTTTGGAGGAGTGCTACCCCCAGTTCCGACGACCCCTAATGTTGCAGACGACGAACTTCCTACTGCAGCAGTTTTCGTCTTCGAACGGGTGTGTTGAAATACTCCAGTGGAGGATAACCCTTTAGACGACGGTTTCTTAGCTGCAGTAGTTGACACCTTTGGGCTGGAGATGCTCGTTTTCTTCCCTCTTTCCTTGGCGAGAACTTTCTGTGCGGACTTGCAGGAAACAACAGGAGGTGCCTCGTCTTCTGAGCTCGGGTGATGTAGTCTTTGGAAGACGGATGGCCGGTCTTCCGTCACCGCCGCGTTGCTGCAACAGCAGTTGACGATGATCTGGGTGCATTGATGTCCGCGTGAGGGCTCTTTACACCCCGAAGCTCCTTCTCTTTCCTTGCGTTTGTGGAGGATAACCTCACGCAGGTCAGAGGAACCACTTTGTCTGTTTGTCGCCGGGGGCTGGACTTGAGTGGTTTTATACAACTTCCCATCAGAGGCCCGCGTGATAATCAGCAGGACGCCCCGATAGTCAGAGGTTGGGGCAGTCGTCTGGACTTGATGAGCCCGCGCTGCCCTAGACTTCCTCCTTTTAGCACTTGTGGGTGCGTAATAGGAGGAGTCTAAGTCGAATACCACAGAGTCTGGATTATCATCCAGATAATGATCAGAGTCAGGACCGCATGAGAGCCGGTCGAAGACTGATCGAGAGAAGCGTGGGACGGATGCTATACGACTAGCATTGGGTACCGTACAGGCTGTCTGCATGCGACTGTTTTTTGTTGTAGGATGAGTCTTTATGCGGTTAAGAGTCACGACCGTACAGGCTGACCGTATGCGGTTGGCATCTGTGGCCGCATGGGTTTTCTGCAAGCGATTGACTTTAATAGCCGCATGAGTCTCATCCGTGCGGTTGGCAACTGTAGCCGCATAAGCTATGCGGCTGACAGATGTGGCCGCATGAGTTTTCTTTATGCGGTTGGCGGTTGTAGCCGCATGGGCTTTCTCCCTGCGGCTAATACTCTTCTGCGGCTCGGATCGCGTAGAGTTCCTCTTTGCCCCTGCAAGTCCAGCATCATAGTGTTTTCTTCTGCCGAACTTGGGGACAGCAGAGTTGTCTACGGTCTGAAGTGGGGCCGCAGGGGAGTCTTTCTCGCCATCTTGAGCAATAGAGGGCACCCCATCAAAGGCTTGCGGAGGAGCAAATAATTTTGGCCTCCACTCTTTGCGAGCCTTTATGGTACGGGTACGCTTCTGGACCGGGCCAGTACTACCTTCAGAGAGCATCTCTTCGAACGCCTGTTGGTCGAAGCGTACGACCATCTTCTGTTGTGTAGAGCCAAGTTTGGCTGCGTCCGATTGCGTCACCAACTCCTCAGCCGTGGAGAAGTTAGTCCCCAGCAGAGTCGCCATCGTGTTTGTCGTTGATTGTAAAAGTATAGAACAATTATCGGAGGACTGAACTTAGACTCACAATACAAACTCGCTCGTACAAAGAAAGCCTAGGGACGAAAACCTAGGTACAGCAGTCTAAGTATGATTGTTTATTTTAGATTCTGGAGGGTGACGATAGAGGCTCGGAAAAGCGACGGCCGCTCTGCCTTACTCCTTGGACGATCGGTACGCAGCCTTGACTCGGGAAAGATCTGCTTGGTCGTTGACGAAGAAATGCCTTCTTGCTCTCTCTCTGATTGCTCTTCTGGCTTCTCCCTCTCTGTGTATATTCTCTCTCTGACTATGGAGGAAGCCTCTCTGTGTATACGTATTCTTCTCTGGTTTCTTTTTGTATATCTCTCTATATGCTACAAGGGAATGGCACCTTGCTATTTATAATAGTGGGATGTGATCGCTAGGGTTGCCAATGATTAGCTCTTGGAGATGGCGGCGGCTTGGGGATTGATCAATCCAGGCCGTTCGTTTCTGATTGTGACGAATCAGAACCATTAAGGGTAGATTACACCAAATCCCCATTAGCAATCAATGCTGATTGGCATAAATCTTCCTTATAATGATTCTCTCATATCTGCGAATAAATCAAATTTATTCTCCTGCCACGTGCCCCAGATCATTGGAATTCGACCCGATCTTGGATTGCCATAAATCTGGGAGATTGATCGGCTGAGGACACGTGTCCTGAGAGCCAATGGTGAGACTGGAACCGCATGCAGATTGGGCCGCATGAGATTTGGGCCGCATGAATTTTGGGCCGCATAAGACTTGGGACACGTGTTAGGACTGTCTGGGCAGTGGCCCCCTCTTTCAGACTTCTGAACCATATGATGAGCCGCATGAACCGCATAATGGTGTGTCTGCTTGAGTCGCATGGGCATGATCTTTTTGAGCCGTATAGGGTTGATTCCACTCGAGCCGTATGGGACAGCTTCACTCTGAACCGCATGGGAAGTCTTCACTTCGAGCCGCATAAGCACACCCACGTGGCAGGGCCACGTGGCATTTTGTTGTTCTCGGGGGATTGTGTCAGAGATTTCTTTCTCTTCCCTAGAGACTCATCATCATGACAGAGTCATAATTACCTGCTTTGGTGTCAGGTCTGTCAACCTTTCAGAGGGGTCAGCCGTCAAAGCAATTAATGCAGCATGGATCGGAGGGGGGCACTATCAGGCCACGTGTCTTCTGAGCCGCATGGAATGCCTCCGGCCGCATAGCTCCTTATGCCGCATGACTCCCTGAGCCGCATGCGTTTTCTGGGCCGCATGGGTCTTTCTTGGCCGCATGAGTCAATTTCTTTAGTATTTTCCATGCTTCTACAATGGCAGACAGCAGACCTGTTCTTTGGGGGTCGCATTGAGCTAATGAGGCCAGTCATCTCTACTCTGACGCTATTCTGGCTCCATTCTATCCTAGTTCTGATGGCCACTATCAGAAAAGTGGAGAGCATTTGTGCCAACTTCATATGGAGAGGGGGCATCCATGCACTCTCCTGGGAGCAACTCTGTCGGCCTCGGAAGGTGGGGCTCTGTAATATCCAGTCCCAAAATACGTATAGGACCAGGATATGGTACATGCCAGCAACACTTCACCAATGGGCCAAATCTCAAAGTAAGCCCATTAGCAAAATGCTTAAGCTGTAAATCATGATAACAATCCAGCAATATAATATGTCACAGGTCACAACTAATCTCATCCACACAGAAAATAAGACACAAGATTTCAAGTCCAATAAAATGATACTAATGAGAAAGATCTGTCTAACATGAAATAGAAATAATAATTATGCGGGTAAGACATCCCGAAACCACAGTATAAAGATATAAATAATCCACTACATGTCCAATGAAAAGAAAGAAAATAAAGTATCAAGTCTAAAAGAGACATATCTCAAGAGAAGTCTTCAGCCACTATCTCGTCCTCCTGCAAAGTTACATCACCCACCTCGACTCCAAAACCATATTCCTCTGGGTAGTCCTCGTCTCTAACTAAGCCTAGAGAGATCACCAGGTCCTCAGAGGACTATCAAGACACATAATATACATGCCTACTATACAGTAAACCTCATGCAAGAGATATAGGAATAACCAATCGAGGAATGAATAACACGAAAAGAAACTCTATGGATGGTGACATGTCATGAGAATATAATATTAATCATGGCTAAAAACTGTAGCCCGGGGAGGCACTAACAGTCCTATAATAGGTTCTCCATCGTAGCCCAGGGAGGCACTAACAATAGAGGTATAGCCACGGTTAATAAAATATTCTCTCCTAAAGTACCAGGAAGCCAAGTCTATCTAGTCATGTCCAAGTCAAGTACAGGTCAAACAGATCAGGAAAACATGACACAGGTATAACAGTACTATCACTAGACATGAACAAGATAATAAAGACAGAAAAGTAATATGGAAAATGAGTAAAAACTACGTGCACGTAAAACTAGAAAATGATCATGAGAAGCAGGAGCAATGTGTAACCAAGTAAGACACAAAGGAATAGCAATATGAAAGAGCATGTAAATACTGTAAAGTTTGGCAAGGTGTACTTGCTTGGTGTAGACTCAACCACGTCTAAATAACCTGTCAAATCAAATATTCGCGAAAGCTGAACTCCTGCAACTGTCCTCGGATGCTGAAACAGACATTGCCAATATTTCTAAAATAAGCAAAATAGCTAGGATAGACTACCCGTAAGTCCAATTCTGGATACAGGGGCAAAACGGTAATTTCGGGTCAAAACGGTATCCGCCGTTGGGCCCGCTTTGTACCGAAAAGCGTGCCAGAGTCTATGGTCTCTAAAGTCGTCAAACTACATGTCTTCAGATTTGTTTTGACAAGATGAATCCAACGGTGTGTCCAAAGTTGGATTTCGACGGACCGTGCACAAATTTGCCGATTGAGTTGGATCGTGAGGCCCGCAAAACAACAATCCGGTCAACTGTCTCAGATTCGGACCAAACTTGGTATACAAGACCCTAAAAATGATACAGTCCTACTGGCACAAGTTTCGTCTCGATTTGTCGAATGCGCACAAAGTAATTAGAGAATTTTGAAAAAGGCCGATACGGTGAATTTTGATGGATAAGCATCAAATTTGTCGCGTACATTCAACCAATTTGAATTCCGTCAAAGCCCACACATCTATGAAGTCGATACGCACCTTTCGAAGCTTTCGATTTGCGACCATGTTGTCCCGTTTGACAGGACGGAC
The DNA here is from genome assembly GCA_029216955.1 of Iris pallida. Taxonomy (NCBI): domain Eukaryota; kingdom Viridiplantae; phylum Streptophyta; class Magnoliopsida; order Asparagales; family Iridaceae; genus Iris; species Iris pallida. The sequence goes on along the minus strand of JANAVB010016197.1, from coordinate 49,921,950 downwards.
TCCGTATCGGAAAGTTTTTCCATAGTTTCAGTTTTTGAAAACAGGTTTTTTACGATTTCACGATCAAATAACTTCACGCATACTGAATAAAATCATGATCTACAAGATGGGTTTTATTCTTGTATATGTTGTCTAAGACTGTTCTAAATTAGATTTTGAAAATTCTAAACCTCATGTCCTAATTCTGGCTTCCAAGTGGGAGGGTTGGATTGTTTTATGCCCTGCTTCGAACAGATTTTTCGATTAACTTTTCATCAATTTTTGGGACTATGTGTTTAGTTACGAAGAAATTTATTTATTGGGATTGCTAGAGGGTTATATCAACTCTCCGTAGGAATTTACGAAACCAAATTTCGTAGAGTATACACAAATAAAAGGAACCTCGAAGGAGGGTACCTGGCCGATTGTGGCTACTGCTGCTGGCGCTGTTTGTGCGCATGCGGTGTCTCTGCGGCATCGTGGGCAGCGCTGCAATGGCCAGGGGGTGCGCAGGTGGGCTAGAGGCGAGGTGGGGATGCTTAGGGTTAGGGCTCTCGATCAATTCTCTCCCTCTCTTTCGCGTTTATAGAAGGCTTGGGAGATCGATTTAAATATATTTGGATTTTTGAATCCAATTTTAATTCAAATTGATAGGTTATTGCTTGGGTTTTTGGCTTATCTAATGAAGAATAGGATTAGGGATTGAGTACAAAAGATTTGAACGAAATCCATTTAGATTTCGGATGGTTTCAATCCTTTGAAATCGAGAGTTTTAAACTCCCCATGCAGCTTCGGTTCAGTTTGTTAGGAGGACATGAACAATGCTTACGGGCACTGTTCACTCTTCCTTTCCTTCTTCTTTTTCTATTTCTATATATAACTATATATCTATTTATATCTACATAAGCACATATCTCTCTCTCTCTCTCTCTCTCTCTATATATATATATCTAAATAAAATCTCAATTCTATCTATTCCTAGGGTATGGCCGATTTATAGAAAATATGTATATATATAGATAAATTCATTTAACAATGGAATAAAAATAACCACTAATAATAATAATGCTTTTATTTAATAATAACAACAACAACATTATTTATAATATTAATCCTAGTAGCAACTAAAATAAACCAATAGTAGTTTTTGGTGATCATAACATACACACTCCTTATTTGGTTTCAGAAAATTGTATAAACATTCTAAAACGCCATTTAAATATTAATACTAAATATATTGTTCGCATAACAAATATATAGAAAATATTTGCCAATTCCTAAAATAAATACGAAATATTTGTACATATAAAATATGTCTACTTGGCGTCTTTGGTCTCGCTACATGCCTACATGGGCTTGGATTTGGTTCGGATCCTGTTCAGACTAAATGGTACAAGCGGGTCCCCTAAAAGTCAAAATTATAATTAATAAGTAAATAAATTATCGGTGGGGGTTAAGTCGCAACTTAGCCTGTTTTTCCAAGTTAGAACACACCTATGGCTCGACCTTCCCTACCGTGGCTAAAATACTAGTCAAAGCACACGTGTACACTATCCGTGTCACAATTCTTGGTCGTCTTGTACTCCAAATCTTAACCATGGCTAAAGTCATCTATAATAATAACTATTTAATCAAAAATATTCATAAATTCCATAAAATCCTATTTAAATCAAATAAATAATAATAATAATTCCAAAAATTCAGGGGTGTTACATTCTCCCCCCCCCCCTTAAAAGAATTTTGTCCTCGAAATTAAAATAATTTACTAAGGTAAAGGAAAACATGTCTATGGTTTTAAGATGTCTTTAAAGTGTGTTTTGTCTATATGGTTATTCCTAAGCAAACATGCACCAAACTAGTGTAAACTAATAATCTACTTCTATTATTAACACAAAATCAAGTTATTACCTTCCATTGCCTCTTGTGTCGTTGTTCCGTCTTCAATCCTCATGGCAAAGGCCTGTCTTGGTCGTTGTGCTGCTTCCTGCTGTCTAGATTGCACAAACTGTGTCGCCTGGTCGGGAAGCGGTCCACGCGGATACCTCCCCTCAAACATAAGGTTTTGTCTTCCCGGAATAGGTGAAGACATAAAATAATAGAGAGTTCAAGGATCAAATACAATTGCGGGGTTTCAAATGTGAGAATAGTTCGAAAAAAGAGAGTTATTAAGACAGTTGTGGATGAGATCCTAGCAGGCAAGTATTTGTTAACTATATCTCAATCCACATAGAATAACCATAAGAAGAGCGAACCAAGTGCACTAGGTTGATCAGACCATAATATATTGATTCTAAATAGACAACATGTTAGTAGACGTCCCCAATAAAACATATGTCCTGAACAAGCTCGATAAAGAATAAGCTTGCAAAAATAGGCTATAATAGCAGCATCAGTCAAGATAGTCAAATAATATAAGTACGCGAGAATATGATTTGAAAGAAAGCACAAGTAGTTCAAGTTCATCAAGGTCTAAGACTCGTCCGGTGTTTCTGTCTCTACAGTTCCCCTATTATCATTTTGTCTAAGGGTTTGGTCGTCCAATTGGGTATGGGCCTCTAAGACTCTAGAGTCTAGGTAAGCCTATCCTTTTACACTATCTTATATTCAGTGTCATTCAACTATACTTCAGTAATTGGGTCATAAGGACATTGGAAGCTACTTGGTGAGGCTTTATACCCAACATTCAAGAGTTTAACTAATAGTATAATTGAATTAATAGAGCATATATACCTAGGATGAGTCATCTTCCTAAATTCTATCGCACGAGAAATAAGACTCGCGGTAGAAAAGGAATCAAGTAAGATGCAATTCAAAGAAATCAAACGAGAGTTCAAAAATGGAATCAAAGAAGGAGATCAAGTATGTGGATGAGTTCCTATGGGTCCTTTCAATCCTATTCGTAGGCTCACATCGGTACAATAATGTAACCAAAGTGATTAATGTAGACTTGTATGGGCCACCACAAAAATATGTAACGCTCCAGTCCCAAAATACATATAGGACCAGGATATGGTACATCTCAGCAACACTTCACCAATGGGCCAAATCTCAAAGTAAGCCCATTAGCGAAATGCTTAAGCTGTAAATCATGATAACAACCCAGCAATACAATACAAGTCACACGTCACAGCTAATCTCATCCACACAGAAAATAAGACACGAGATATCAAGTCCAATAAAATGATACTAATGAGAAAGATCTGTCCAACATGAAATAGAAATAATAACTGCACGGGTAAGACATCCCGAAACTACAGTATAAAGAAATAAATAATCCACTACATGTCCAATGAAAAGAAAGAAAATAAAGTATCAAGTCTAAAAGAGACATGTCTCAAGAGAAGTCTTCAGCCACTATCTCATCCTCCTGCAAAGGTACATCACCCTCCTTGACTCCAGAACCGTATACCTCAGGATAGTCCTCGTCTCTAACTAAGCCTAGAGAGATCACCAGGTCCTCAGAGGACTAGCAAGACACATAATATACATGCCTACTATACAGTAAACCTCATGCAAGAGATATAGGAATAACCAATCGAGGAAAGAATAACACGAAAAGAAACTCTATGAATGGTGAAATGTCATGAGAATATAATATTAATTATGGCTAAAAACCTTAGCCCGGGGAGGCATTAACAGTCCTATAATAGGTTCTCTATCATAGCCCGTGGAGGCACTAACAATAGAGGTATAGCCACGGCTAATAAAATGTTCTCTCCTAAAGTACTAGGAAGCCAAGTCTATCTAGTCATGTCCAAGTCAAGTACAGGTCAGGATAATATGACACAGGCATAACAGTACTATCACTAGACATGAACAAGATAATAAAGACAGAAAAGTAATATGGAAAATGAGTAAAAACTACGTGCACGTAAAACTAGAAAATGATCATGAGAAACAAGAGCAATGTATAACCAAGTAAGACACAAAGGAATAGCAATATGAAAGATCATGTAAATACTGTAAAGTTTGGCAAAGTGTACTTGTCTGGTGTAGACTCAACTACGTCTAAATAACCTGTCAAATCAAATGTCCGCGAAAGCGAAACTCCTGTAACTATCCTCGGATGCTGAAACAGGCATTTCAAACATTTTCAGAATAAACAAAATAGCTAGGATAGGCTACCTATAAGTCCAATTCTGGATACAAGGGCAAAACGATAATTTCGGGTCAAAACAGTATCCGCCGTTGGGTCTGCTTTGCACTGAAAAGCGTGCCAGAGTCTATGGTCTCTAAAGTTGTCAAACTATATGTCTACGGATTCGTTTTGACGAGATGAACCCAACGGTGTGTCCAAAGTTGGATTTCGACGGAACATGCACAAATTCGTCGATTGAGTTGGATCGTGGGGCCCGCAAAACGGCGATCCAGTCAACTATCTCAGATTTGGACCAATATGGTCCTGCTGGCATAAGTTTCATCTCGATTTGACAAAATTGTACAAAGTAATTGGAGAATTTTAAAGAAGACCGATACGGTAAATTTTGACGGATACGTATCAAATTCGTCGTGTACATGCAACCAATTTGAATTTCGACAAATCTCACACGTCCACGAAGTCGATACGCACCTTTCGATGCTTTTGGTTTGCGACCACTTTGTCCGGTTTTTTGGGACGAACTCCGTATCGAGAAGTTTTTCCAAAGTTTCAGTTTTTGAAAACAGGTTTTTTGCGATTTTCACAATCAAATAACTTCGCGCATACTGAATGAAATCATGATCTACAAGATGGGTTTTATTCTTGTATATGTTGTCTAAGACGGTTCTAAATTAGATTTTGAAAATTCTAAACCTCCTGTCCTAATTCTGGCTTCCAAGTGGAAGGGTTGGATTGTTTTATTTCCTGCTTCGAACAGATTTTTCGATAAACTTTTCATCGATTTTGGGGACTAGGTATTTAGTTACGAAGAAATATATTTATTGGGATTGTTAGAGGGTTATATCAACTCTCCGTCGAAATTTACGGAACCAAATTTCGTAGAGTATACACAAAGAAAATGAACATCGAAGGACTGTACCTGGCCGATTGCGGCTGCTGCTGCTGGCGCTGTTCGCGTGCGTGCGGCTGGCCGTACGACGTCGTAGGCGGCACTGCGGTGGCCAGGGGGTACGCAGGTGGGGCTGCTTAGGGTTAGGGCTCTCGATGAATTATCTCCCTCTCTTTCGCGTTTATAGAAGGCTTGGGGGATCGATTTATATATATTTAGATTTCTGAATCCAATTTTAATTCAAATCGATAGGTTATTGCTTGGGTTTTTGGCTTATCTAATAGATAATAGGATTAAGGATTGAGTACAAAAGATTTGAACGAAATCTATTTACATTTCGGATGGTTTCAATCCTTTGAAATCGAGAGTTTTAAACTCTCCATCCGGCTTCGGTTCAGTTGGTTGGGAGGAGATGAACAGTGCTTACGGGCACTGTTCACTCTTCCTTTCCTTCTTTTTTTCTATTTATATAGAAAACTATATATCTATTTATATCTACATAAGAGCATATCTATATATATATATATATATATATATATATATATATATATATATATATATATATATGAGGAAAATGTACCTAAGGTCGACCTTAGGTAAGTTACCTAAGGTCGACCTCATTTTCCTCACTTTACAACATTTTTTTCTTGAATGTTTTTTTATGGGATTGATCTACACCTTATTGATTGGCAGCATACCAAATTTCAAGTGATTATAATATTGTTTAGCCCCCTATCTATCCCTTGCAAAATCGACGGTGTAGCAGCAAAGTTTTAGACCGTCGATTTTGCAAGGGATAGATAGGGGGCTAAACAATATTATAATCACTTGAAATTTGGTATGTTGCCAATCAATAAGGTGTAGATCAATCCCATAAAAAAACATTCAAGAAAAAAATGTTGTAAAGTGAGGAAAATGAGGTCGACCTTAGGCAACTTACCTAAGGTCGACCTTAGGTACATTTTCCTCATATATATATATATATATATATATATATATATATATATATATATATATATATATATATATATATATATATATATATATATATATATATATATAAAATCCCCATAAAATCTAAATAAAATCTCAATTCTATCTATTCCTAGGGTATGGCCAATTTATATATATATATATATATATATATATATATATATATATATATATATATATATATATATATATATATATATATATATATATATATATATAAATATATATATATATATATATATATATATATATATATATATATATATATAAATTCATTTAACAATGGAATAAAAATAACCACCAATAATAATAATGCTTTTATTTAATAATAACAACAACAACATTAATAATAATATTAATCCTAGTCGCAACTAAAATAAACCAATAGTAGTTTTTGGTGATCATAACATACACACTCCTTATTTGGTTTCAGAAAATTGTATAAACATTCTAAAACGCCATTTAAATATTAATACTACATATATTGTTCGCATAACAAATATATAGAAATTTTTTGCCAATTCCTTAAATAAATACAAAATATTTGTACATATAAAATATGTCTACTTGGCATCTTTAGTCTCGCTACATGCCTACATGGGCTTGGATTTGGTTCGGATCATGTTCGAACTAAATTGGTACAACCGGGTCACCTAAAAGTCAAAATACTAATTGATAAGTAAATAAATTATCGGTGGGGGTTAAGTCGCAACTTAGCCTGGTTTTCCAAGTTAGAACACACCTATAGCTCGACCTTCCCTACAGTGGCTAAAATACTAGTCAAAGCACACGTGTACACTATCATTGTCACAATTCTTAGTTGTCTTGTACTTCAAATCTTAACCTTGGCTAAGGTCATCTATAATAAAAACTATTGAATCAAAAATATTCATAAATTCCATAAAATTCTATTTAAATCAAATAAAAAAATCCAAAAATTCAGGGGTGTTACAGGCTCAAACCACTCCTGGCAGTTAGGGAGGCCTCGGGGCTGAAGATGATGTGGAGGTTCATCAAAGGCGGATCATTATGGGCGGACTGGATGTCTAGTCCGTATGTGAAGAAGGACAACTTCTAGACCTGTGCTCTCAACAATAACCACTCGGTGACATTCAAAAGTATTCTCTGAGACAGAGCTATTCTCAAATCTTCTATTCGGTGGATCATGAGAGATGAGACAGGTACTGACCTCTGGCTGGACCCTTGGGTGGAGCGACAATCGTTGCTAGAGATACTGGACGACCAGCTATACAGGGAGGCTGGTGTAACACCCAGTTTTCCAGATGAGGGTAATTTTGAAATTTTGTAATTATAATTATTAATTATTGATATTTGATTCACATTATGATTTTTAGTGATTTTTAATAATTTTTAAACTATTTAAAAACTGGTTTAAGTCATGACTTGTGATTTTGATGTGCTGCTAGTGAAACCTGAGAGACTGCCTGACCTAGAGCCTAACCATGTCGTTAGGATGATTTAATTATCATTTTTAGCCTAGGAGTATTTTGATCAGTTTGGCTTATTTGAATTTTTAATTAATTTAATGAATTGGTGAATTCTAGTTTGACTTTGACTTGTTGAGACCTAGTGGACTAGTCTAGAACCTAACCCTAGCTATGGTAACCCTAGTCTAACTTGGGTTAACCTATTTTTAGTCATTAGAGACTAATTTTGGAATAGGAGGATTAGTTTGAGTGAAATTATTTCATGATTTATGGTTTAATGAAATGACTTATGATTTCATGACTCAATGACTTATGACTTGGCCCATGGCCCATAACTAGAAGCCCTAACCCTAACCAAACCCTAAATGACCAGCCACATAGGGATCCCCACCCTATTTAAACACTTATTCATTAGGGCTTGCCTCTTTTTATCATTCCAACACTTAGAGAAAAGAAAAGGTATTGTCCCCCTTCCAAAAATCCCCATAAATCCATTTTAATTCCTTTTTAATCCTAGTCTTTTGCAATAGGTTCTAATTTCTGTATATTTTATAATTCTGGAGGTTAATCTCAGCTTTGGGCTCATTTGGAGCATTTGGCCATCAAGAAGGATACCCCCATTTGGAGTTTTTCCATACAATTTGCACCTATAGGTAAAACCCTTTAAATTGATTTAAATTTCGGTTTTCTTTGAATGTAGGGCTAGATCTAGGAATCTCCTAGGTGTCCCTAAAATTTGGGTGAATTTCGTGTCCGTTTGGTGTCCGAATCGGACACGTGTCGTAGTGTATGTTAGGTGTTCGATGAAATGCCTCTAAGGTTTTTAATTTTGATTTTTGCTAAACTAATTACATGATTTTGAAGCTCTTGATGTGTGCATTAATTATGTTGAGGACTAAGTTGGTTTTTGTGCGCATTTCGTGTCCAAAATGGACACGCAAGTCATGCACGACACTGCGTACAGGCCCGCACGGCTGTCCTGCTGTTCGAGTGCCTTTGCGGACACAACACGACACGAGACACCACGAAAATTGGTGTGTGGGTGCGGTCACTGACTGATAGGACCCCCACAAAATTTCGTGGGTTTTCTTTGTCTGTGCACGAAGAAAACGAGGCTGCACTGTCTCGGGCCTGCTCGTGCACGCTGTGCGCGTCCCCTTCATTTCGGGGCTGACACAGGACACAATACTTCACTAGGACACATGGAATTTGACGAGGAGATGGGTCCCATGTCTGACTAGACCCTCGCCAAGTTTCGTGGCACTTGGTTGCGAGTCGAGGAAGTTCTCGAGCTCGCATCGAAATTCCCTGACACGCACACACACAATTTCGAGCGACTGATACGCCCAAATAACACTGACACGACACAACCCTGACTCAATACAGGCACTTGGACACGTCCCCCTAGTCTAGGTGGACACGCGTGCACGGCCATGTGTCTCCACGTGGCCTGTGTCGTGTGATAGAACCACGTGCACGCGTGCACGAGGTTTGGGAAATCCTGTTTTCAGACACGGTATTAAATTTGTTTTGGACACCCCATGTCCTGATTCTTGGACTCGTGGGTGTCCCATTGGACACGAGGGATATGTCCCTACGCCTGTACACCATGTTCTTCTATTTTCTGGCTCGAATTTGGCCCTGGATATCGGGTTCGAAACTCTGATAGACTGTTTCAGTTTACTGTCTTTTTTTGTGTTGTTCAAGGATTCAATTCGATTCAAAATGAGTTCATACACACTTGGGTTGATGTTAGTTTCAATATTAGTTTCATATAGGGTTCTCAACTGAACTTTAAACTCTGATTTCCTGTTTTCAACTGTTATTTTGGATGGACTATCAAGTAGGTTTCCTAAAACTAAGATTAGTTCACTGTGATATGAGACCACACACACTATCACACACACACACGCATAACCTCTCACATGTGGACACGTACACTCATACCTAGGCACTGTGACACTCGACCTTAGTTGAGATTAGGGCTTGTAATTGATTGGGGATAGTTATGAGATGTGTGGGTTTTGAATCCAAGTTGTTAACTGATACAGTTTTCAGTTGGTTGAAATGTTGGGTTTTTGAGAGATATAATATCAGGTATTAGGATGGGAATTTCTATTATAGAGTACATGTTAGATAGGTGGTTAAGAGCTCAGTTTTTTTAGATTTTTTAGTTAAACCCTTGGTGAACAATCAGGTTCGGTCCTCATCTCCTACTGACTTGCCCATATTTGTTCACATGTTCAGTCTTTAAACATGTAAAGTCCATTGTATCATATAGCAGTAGCCTGAGCAATAGATGAGGGTGTGTGGGGTTCAGTCCTCAGTTGATTTATTAGGCAGTAGGATATGGGGGTTGGTATCAGGAGTGAAGAGGTTTGTGTGGGAAAATAGAAGTAGCAGCAGTAACAAGGGTTCTATTGATACATGCACTGTTAACTGAACCATTACACTTGTATAAGACTGAACTGTCACTGCCCTGTTAGACTGTTTTGAATTCCTGAATTTAAGTGAGTTTGCAAACCATTTTCCCCATGATTAAATCACCATATTAGTTCATATACATGTATATTAGGCTACTGTAATGTGGTTGCATGATTTGGTTTGAGGGTGAAGGGGGGGTTTTCGAATTTGATTGGTGGGGTAATAAAACTGTCATTGAACTATCAACCAAATTCTGAGATTACACTAGCTGAATTCCTAAGATTCCAAGTAAATCCATCTAATTACCTGGACTGAGTTTATGTAGATAACTGAATAGAAACCCATTCACATGACTGCTACATGTGTGAACCCCCATGCCATTCAACTAAAATCTGAGAGTGATACACCATGCACACACACTCTTGTTTCAGATTTACACACCCTAGCCAATATGGCCCACATCTCATTGATCACACTTCACAAATTTCTACACCTATTAACTAGCTATTGTATCACATTCTATTGACAATTTCCTGTCATTTGACACTCTAAATGGCCTTCCACACACACACACCTGTTCTATATCAGCCTTAGCCTTTCCAAAACAGTCCACTATATAGCTCCCCCTAACTTCCAAACTGCCAACTGAAATTCCTGAGAACCATGTTCAACTGTCACATGACAACACACTCTTCACTAACCAAATTTCTGTCACACTAATTTACTACTGTCTAAATTTCTGCCACACACACTCTTGTAGTATCACACACCCTCACATGTACACGCATACACATTAATTCACATTGACACCTATCACTTAACTGTCATGACACATATCACTCACCACATTCTATTACACCGTTTTCTATCACTTGACACCTATTTGCTAGTACACAGGACACACACTCAAGTAGTTTCACACACACCCACATGGTTACATATACACATGTGCCCCTCTCCAGCTCTATGTATGTGATATATAATAATGTTGCTAAGAGTGTGTTAATTATATTATTTTAGATAAATAATTAATGTGTGTAATATGTGAGAGTAGGCTATATGTGTGAAATGCATGATGTAGCCTATGGGCACATAGCCTGTGGTGTACCCCTATGTGATACAGCCTGTGTGTATGGCTTGAATGTCAGTGTAGGAGTGTGGTTGGCTTGTATAGCCTAGAAATTGGGTGTGCTTGCTAGAATAGGTTGGGTTAGGCCTAGTGAGACTTGATTGGACTAAGTTTGACCTAGTTGACTTAGTTTGACTAGTCCAGGTTGACTGGAGTTGACCAAAAGTCAACATTAGTCTGGATGTGACCAATTGACCTAGTTTGACTAGAGTATTGACTTGGGTTGACCCAGAGTTGACCAAGTTTGACTTGGACCTAGTTTGACCTAGATAGTTGACCAGGTTTGACTTAGAGTTGACTTTGACCTAGATTGGTCTAGAAATCATGTAGATTGCACCATAAACATCATTTACCTTGTTTTAAACACATTATAACATGTATTACTCTGTTTAGGACATTGTGACTCCGGTGCAGGCATCTGATATTACACTACTCTTTTCAGAGTTGTAGGCGAGTACATTCTCTGATAGTTCTCTCATTTACTTGTCAATTACTATACTTCAGTTCTAGTTAGTTGTATGCGATTCTCTGTTACAACACGTATGGATATTCTGGATTCATGTATACGACACACATTTATTTTCTGGCCTCTATTACTGGTATCATCATTCTGGCTTCTATTACTGGAATCACCTACTGGAATCATTTACTGGAATCATTTACTGGTATCATTATATTTTGGCTGGACTCATCTTGAATCATTGTGTCGGACTTCTGGATTCACTTGCTGGGAGGGGAAATACTTGAGTAAGACATGTAGACATACCCCAATCTGGAATCTTCCAACTGGAATCTACTGGAATGATAGCCATCTCACACCCGGCCAGGTGTGTGATGTGCCGTATTACCTACATCCGTTTACATGTCGATCTCGGTATTTTAAAACACACTGCTAGAGTATAGGCTTGTCTCACCCTGGAATCATTGATCACTATAACTGGAATCGTCCCTTACTGGATTCATCTTGTATTAGATTCATCTTGTACTGGACTTACATTGGAGTTACACTGGTCTACATTGTTGTCTGGACTTTATATCATATTACCCTGGTTCAGCTAGTTCTATTTTTACAATCCTCATTGCTATGATTTTTCTCTTATTTAGTTATTTACTTTCCTTGCACTTATCTGTCTTTCTTACCAACACCTGAACATAAACTGCCATATTCATCAATACAACTGTCTATAACTGCTGTATAGTTCTATGTCATTTACTTGGGTTCTAGATGAGATTGTGCTCGTTCCTGTCCTGACTGGACCTGTTGAAAATTTTACAGATGATTGCCCTGAGGACACATGCCCTACATATTACGGACCAGGAGACGGGTTAGCTACTTTTGGCCCCGACACTCAGGAGTGATCGGGATTTAGTTTAGTAGACTGGCATCTGTTTTTATTTAGAGCTTGTTGTATAGAATTGAGACTTGAGATGTATTTGAGATTGTTCGAGATGTTGTTATTATTTCAGTAGTTATTGTTGTCTTCAATTTTTTAGTTATATTTCTGTGTTATCTTATCGTGCTTAGACTGTGATTGAGTTACACCATATCTTATACTTGTCCTCCGTTCGGAGTTGATCATGATGAGAATATTATATACTGCATGAGTTGATGGTTAGTTAGAGACTTAGAACAGCGTTCTACTGCCGACACTGTGGCATAGGCTGGGCACTGTTACGTACTCGTAACCTCACAGTGGATGCGGGTCGTGACACGTTTTTGGCCCATGCAGGTCGAGAGTCGCATTAGTGCGATGTCGTGGTAGTACAACGATTAGTTGTACTGCTGCGCACCTGCGATAGGAATTAAGGAATAGGTTTTAGTCGGAGAGGTACTCAATCACAGTTAGGACTACTTGAGACGATTCCTAGGATGACCCTTGAGAATCTCATTATAAACTATCTCGAAATTCGATTCTGACAGTATCTGTCTATCTTCCTTGATTCATTGTTGAAATTGATTCTTGGTATTCATTATTGACTTAATTTTCTACCAAGATAACATTATGGGCTAGGTTGCCTCAGTCATGGAATCTAGAGTCTTCTACAGCCATATCAGCTGGTTGGGCGATGAGATAGAGTCTGATTTTGGATGTACTTCTCGGGTGTGGGAATTTAAAATTTTTGCAGCCAAGCTAGCGGCAATACAAAAATTTTAAATACCATGATTCTAGATGTATGTACATTAGTTGTGGACTCTATGGATTATCGTAGCCATACTTACTGGTGTGACGAGGATTCTGGTAACATGGTTCTGGATAGACGGGTATGATTATTAGATTGCAGGATAGATACCATATAGATGGTGTCCTAGAGAATTTGAGTGGAATATCAGGATGGATATTACTTGAGTGTCAAGGATTAGATAGAGGGAGCTAGGCCACCTGTAGCGCAGCACCGTGCCCCGCACCAACAGAGGGATACACCCCAGAGGGGCAGGGCTTCTGTGCTGACAGTCGAGTAGACCGACGCTACGGGTGACGGGTTAGCAGGTCTGTCCTTCCTGTTCTTCTTTTCATCTTGTTGTGTGATTCTATTAGTACCTGCCACGATATAGTTGTGATTGCTAGATAGTGTAGTTACCCTGTTCGAGACTGTGAAATCACGACCAATAGGATGGTGTTGCTTCGACTTTGATTGATTGGGGGTTTGACCTAGTTGGGGTGCGATCATTTTAATTTCGAGGACAAAATTTTTCTAAGGTGGGTAGGATTGTAACACCCAGTTTTCCAGATGAGGGTAATTTTGAAATTTTGTAATTATAATTATTAATTATTGATATTTGATTCATATTATGATTTTTAGTGATTTTTAATAATTTTTAAACTATTTAAAAACTGGTTTAAGTCATGACTTGTGATTTTGATGTGCTGCTAGTGAAACCTGAGAGACTACCTGACCTAGAGCCTAACCATGTCGTTAGGATGATTTAATTATCATTTTTAGTCTAGGAGTATTTTGATCAGTTTGGCTTATTTGAATTTTTAATTAATTTAATGAATTGGTGAATTTTAGTTTGACTTTGACTTGTTGAGACCTAGTAGACTAGCCTAGAACCTAACCCTAGCTATGGTAACCCTAGTCTAACTTGGGTTAACCTACTTTTAGTCATTAGAGACTAATTTTGGAATAGGAGGATTAGTTTGAGTGAAATTATTTCATGATTTATGGTTTAATGAAATGACTTATGATTTCATGACTCAATGACTTATGACTTGGCCCATGGCCCATAACTAGAAGCCCTAACCCTAACCAAACCCTAAATGACCAGCCACATAGGGATCCCCACCCTATTTAAATACTTATTCATTAGGGCTTGCCTCTTTTTATCATTCCAACACTTGGAGAAAAGAAAAGGTATTGTCCCTCTTCCAAAATCCCCATAAATCCATTTTAATTCCTTTTTAATCCTAGTCTTTTGCAATAGGTTCTAATTTCTTTATATTTTATAATTCTGGAGGTTAATCTCAGCTTTGGGCTCATTTGGAGCATTTGGCCATCAAGAAGGATACCCCCCATTTGGAGTTTTTCCATGCAATTTGCACCTATAGGTAAAACTCTTTAAATTGATTTAAATTTTGGTTTTCTTTGCATGTAGGGCTAGATCTAGGAATCTTCTAGGTGTCCCTGAAATTTGGGTGAATTTCGTGTCCGTTTGGTGTCCGTATCGGACACGTGTCGTAGTGTATGTTAGGTGTTCGATGAAATGCCTCTAAGGTTTTTAATTTTGATTTTTGCTAAACTAATTACATGATTTTGAAGCTCTTGATGTGTGCATTCATTATGTTGAGGACTGAGTTGGTTTTTGTGCACATTTTGTGTCCAAAATGGACACGCAAGTCGTGCACGACACTGCGCACAGGCCCGTGCGGCTGTCCTGCTGTTCGAGTGCCTTTGTGGACACGACACGACACAAGACACCACAAAAATTGGTGTGTGGGTGTGGGCACTGACTGACAGGACCCCCACAAAATTTCGTAGGTTTTCGTTGTCTGTGCATGAAGAAAACGAGGCTACACTGTCTCGGGCCTGCTCGTGCACGCTGTGCGCGTCCCCTTCATTTCGGGGCTGACACAGGACACGATACTTCACTAGGACACGTGGAATTTGACGAGGAGATGGGTCTCATGTCTGACTAGACCCTCGCCAAGTTTCGTGGCACTTGGTTGCGAGTCGAGGAAGTTCTCGAGCTCGCATCGAAATTCCCTGACACGCACACACGCAATTTCGAGCGACTGATACGCCCAAATAACACTGACATGACACAACCCTGACTCAGTGCAGGCACTTGGACACGTCCCCCTAGTCTAGGTGGACACGCGTACACGACCATGTGTCTCCACGTGGCCTGTGTCGTGTGATAGAACCACGTGCACGCGTGCACGAGGTTTGGGAAATCCTGTTTTCAGACACGGTATCAAATTTGTTTTGGACACCCCGTGTCCTGATTCTTGGACTCGTGGGTGTCCCATTGGACACGAGGGATATGTCCCTACGCCTGTACACCATGTTCTTCTATTTTCTAGCTCGAATTTGGCCCTGGATATCGGGTTCGAAACTCTGATACACTGTTTCAGTTTACTGTCTTTTTTTTGTGTTGTTCAAGGATTCAATTCGATTCAAAATAAGTTCATACACACCTGGGTTGATGTTAGTTTCAATATTGGTTTCATATAGGGTTCTCAACTGAACTTTAAACTCTGATTTCCTGTTTTCAACTGTTATTTTGGATGGACTATCAAGTAGGTTTCCTAAAACTAAGATTAGTTCACTGTGATATGAGACCACACACACTATCACACACACACGCATAACCTCTCACATGTGGACACGCACACTCATACCTAGGCACTGTGACACTCGACCTTAGTTGAGATTAGGGCTTGTAATTGATTGGGGATAGTTATGAGATGTGTGGGTTTTGAATCCAAGTTGTTAACTGATACAGTTTTCAGTTGGTTGAAATGTTGGGTTTTTGAGAGATATAATATCAGGTATTAGGATGGGAATTTCTATTATAGAGTATATGTTAGATAGGTGGTTAAGAGCTCAGTTTTTCAGAGATTTTGGTAAACCCTTGGTGAACAATCAGGTTCAGTCCTCATCTCCTACTGACTTGCCCATATTTATTCACATGTTCAGTCTTTAAACATGTAAAGTCCATTGTATCATATAGCAGTAGCCTGAGCAATAGATGAGGGTGTGTGGGGTTCAGTCCTCAGTTGATTTATTAGGCAGTAGGATATGGGGGTTGGTATCAGGAGTGAAGAGGTTTGTGTGGGAAAATAGAAGTAGCAGCAGTGACAAGGGTTCTATTGATACATGCACTGTTAACTGAACCATTACACTTGTATAAGACTGAACTGTTACTGCCCTGTTAGACTATTTTGAATTCCTGAATTTAAGTGAGTTTGCAAACCATTTTTCCCATGATTAAATCACCATATTAGTTCATATACATGTATATTAGGCTACTGTAATGTGGTTGCATGATTTGGTTTGAGGGTGAAGGGGGGGTTTTCGAATTTGATTGGTAGGGTAATGAAACTGTCATTGAACTATCAACCAAATTCTGAGATTACACTAGCTGAATTCCTGAGATTCCAAATAAATCCATCTAATTACCTGGACTGAGTTTATGTAGATAACTGAATAGAAACCCATTCACATGACTGCTACATATGTGAACCCCCATGCCATTCCACTGAAATCTGAGAGTGATACACCATGCACACACACTCTTGTTTCAGATTTACATACCCTAGCCAACATGTCCCACATCTCATTGATCACACTTCACAAATTCCTACACCTATTAACTAGCTATTGTATCACATTCTATTGACAATTTCCTGTCATTTGACACTCTAAATGGCCTGCCACACACACATCTGTTCTATATCAGCCTTAGCCTTTCCTAAACAGTCCACTATATAGCTCCCCCTAACTTCCAAACTGCCAACTGAAATTCCTGAGAACCCTGTTCAACTGTCACATGACAACACACTCTTCACTAACCAAATTCCTGTCACACTAACTTACTACTGTCTAAATTTCTGCCACACACACACTCTTGTAGTATCACACACCCTCACATGTACACACACACACACATTAATTCACATTGACACCTATCACTTAACTGTCATGAAACATATCACTCACCACATTCTATTACACTGTTTTCTATCACTTGACACCTATTTGCTAGTACACAGGACACACACTCAAGTAGTTTCACACACACCCACATGGTTACATATACACATGTGCCCCTCTCCATCTCTATGTATGTGATATATAATAATGTGGCTAAGAGTGTGTTAATTATATTATTTTAGATAAATAATTAATGTGTGTAATATGTGAGAGTAGGCTATATGTGTGAAATGCATGATGTAGCCTATTGGCACATAGCCTGTGGTGTACCCCTATGTGATACAGCCTGTGTGTATGGCTTGAATGCCAGTGTAGGAGTATGGTTGGCTTGTATAGCCTAGAAATTGGGTGTGCTTGCTAGAATAGGTTGGGTTAGGCCTAGTGAGACTTGATTGGACTAAGTTTGACCTAGTTGACTTAATTTGACTAGTCCAGGTTGACTGGAGTTGACCAAAAGTCAACATTAGTCTAGATGTGACCAATTGACCTAGTTTGACTAGAGTATTGACTTGGATTGACCCAGAGTTGACCAAGTTTGACTTGGACCTAGTTTGACCTAGATAATTGACCAGGTTTGACTTAGAGTTGACTTTGACCTAGATTGGTCTAGAAATCATGTAGATTGTATCATAAACATCATTTACCTTGTTTTAAACACATTATAACCTGTATTACTCTGTTTAGGACATTGTGACTCCGGTACAGGCATCTGATATTACACTACTCTTTTCAGAGTAGCAGGCGAGTACATTCTCTGATAGTTCTCTCATTTACTTGTCAATTACTGTACTTCAGCTCTAGTTAGTTGTATGCGATTCTCTGTTACAACACATATGGATATTCTGGATTCATGTATACGACACACATTTATTTTCTGGCCTCTATTACTGGTATCATCATTCTGGCTTCTATTACTGGAATCACCTACTGGAATCATTTACTGGTATCATTATATTTTTGCTGGACTCATCTTGAATCATTGTGTCGGACTTCTGGATTCACTTGCTGGGAGGGGAAATACTTGAGTAAGACATGTAGACATACCCCAATCTGGAATCTCCCAACTGGAATCTACTAGAATGATAGCCATCTCACACCCGGCCAGGTGTGTGATGTGCCGTATTACCTACAGCCGTTTACATGTCGATCTCGGTATTTTAAAACACACTGCTAGAGTATAGGCTGGACTCACCCTGGAATCATTGATCACTATAACTGGAATCGTCCCTTACTGGATTCATCTTGTATTAGATTCATCTTGTACTGGACTTACATTGGAGTTACACTGGTCTACATTGCTGTCTGGACTTTATATCATATTATCCTGGTTCAGCTAGTTCTATTTTTACAATCCTCATTGCTATGATTCTTCTCTTCTTTAGTTATTTACTTTCTTTGCACTTATCTGTCTTTCTTACCATCACCTGAACATAAACTGCCATATTCATCAATACAACTGTCTATAACTGCTGTATAGTTCTCTGTCATTTACTTGGGTTTTCTAGATGAGATTGTGCTCGTTCTTGTCCTGACTGGACCTGTTGAAAATTTTACAGATGATTGCCCTGAGGACACATGTCCTACATATTACGGACCAGGAGACGGGTTAGCTACCTTTGGCCCCGACACTCAGGAGTGATCGGGATTTAGTTTAGTAGACTGGCATCTGTTTTCATTTAGAGCTTGTTGTATAGAATTGAGACTTGAGATGTATTTGATATTGTTCGAGATGTTGTTATTATTTCAGTAGTTATTGTTGTCTTCAATTTCTTAGTTATATTTTTGTGTTATCTTATCGTGCTTAGACTGTGATTGAGTTACACCATATCTTATACTTGTCCTCCGTTCGGAGTTGATCATGATGAGTACATTATATACTGCATGAGTTGATGGTTAGTTAGAGACTTAGAACAGCGTTCTACTGCCGACACTGCGGCGTAGGCTGGGCGCTGTTATGTACTCGTACCCTCACAGTGGGTGCGGGTCATGGCAGCTGGAAGAGGGATGAAGTGTCAGCATATTATCAGGAATGGTGAATGGAGACCAGAGATATACCTTCACACGACAGAGCTTGGACCGGCTATTCGAGCGGTAGACATTGACCCGAGTCAGCTAGCCGATAGATGGATTTGGAATCCGCCTGTCAATCCTGGAGCTACGGGGGGGAATTCCAATTCAAGAGTTACTACAACCTGGTACGCCAAACGAACCCTAGGAGCGAGGATTATGACTTCATCTGGTGTAAGGGCCTGGATCACAAGATGCAATTATGCGTCTACTGGTTGATGTTGGGGCGATTGCTGACGAGAGATAGACTCATTACGTTTGAGATTCCCATCCTCAACCCCAAGTGTATGCTTGTGTGAAGCAGAAAATGAATCTATGAGATATTTGTTCTTTGAGTATAATGTATCTTGGTATAACTGATCTGAACAGTGCCGCAGGTCGTTGGGAGGCTGTGACACAGGCAAAGATTTGCGAGATCACGAGAATTCGTAGCCAGAGAGGTAGGGGGCATGTATGGTTCAAGACTGCCAGATTGCGACTAGCTGCCTCTGTTTGGCATGTGCTGAGGGAACGAAATCAGCGTATTTTCGAGGGGCTCTTCACTCCCCCAATAGGGATACTTCACAATATTGAGTTTGATGTAAATGTTATGTCACCCTAGCAGGGTGAGAGGTCCATGGGATGTACTGTAAGCTGTATGATTTGATTTTGGAATAAAATTTGCCTTTTTTCATATATATATATATATATATATATATATATATATATATATATATATATATATATATATATATATTGAAAGAAGGTAATTATGGCAAACGCTTCCACTGTGAAAGCGTTTGCCATAACGCGGCCCGAGTGGTCAGCTGATTGATTCACAGTGGAAGCGTTTGCCATAATTACCTTCTTTCAATATATATATATATATATATATATATATATATATATATATATATATATATATATATATATATATATATATAGTCACACATTTGTCCAGCCACCAATTAATAGTCACAATTTGCTACCAGCCACCAATTAATAGTCACACATTTGTCCAGCCTATTAGAAGATCTTCTTCCACTGCCACACATATATATAGAGAGACAAACCACCATCAGATTGCAGAGTCACCAGAGGCGCGATGGAGAACCTCAGCTCCGTGTATCGATTTGTCTTCCTGTTATCGCTGCTGCTACCATTCACATCCACAGCTGCATCTATTATAACCAGAGATGACTTCCCCCCTGGTTTCATCTTCGGGGCAGGAACCTCAGCTTACCAGGTACTCAGAACCAAGACATGCAGCACTCATATCTTTTATTCTTTCCATCCATTAATTTCCTATACCATTATCACACTAGAATGTACACAAATTTAAGGACCAACCAACCAGCCAGCAATGGAGAATTGGTCACGTTGCTAGTTATAGTCATAATAGATCACTCGGATTAATTTTGTTTAGAATTAAGTTGAAAGGCGCGATCGACGGGCTAATTGCAGGTAGAAGGAGCAGCTGCAGAGGATGGAAGGAAACCCAGCATCTGGGACACCTTTGCTCATGCTGGTAGGTAACCTCTGCTCACCTCCCTCCCTACAGATCGATCGAGTTCCTCCCTACAGGTCTAAATCTTAGACTTGTATATATATAGGAAAAACCATCGACAAGAGCACAGGAGATGTAGCATCTGATCAATATCATCACTACAAGGTATTTAACTGCAATCCTCTGTCCCTATTTCTCGAGGTCGAGGTCGGTCCTGATGACCCGAACATCGTTGTATGATGGCAGGAAGACGTAAAGTTAATGCACGATACGGGTTTGGATGCATACAGGTTCTCTATATCATGGGCGAGGCTCGTTCCTGGTAAAACTGCAAAATGTCTAGAATAGATGAACTTCCCATCTTTTTTTTCTTAGATATATATATTTGACAACGTTTTATTGATCACCCGCCTACAGATGGAAGAGGACCAATAAATCCACTAGGCTTGCAGTACTACAACAATCTGATCAATGAGCTCCTTAGCTACGGTACCAATTGATTAGAGAACGATCTGATGGATCAAGCTAATTAATTTCTCGAAGCAATTCAACAATTCTATTCTTCACTAACAATTTTGTCTCTTTGTACCTACAGGAATAGAGCCTCATGTTACATTATGTCACTTTGACCTACCACAAGCACTTGAAGATGAATACCAGGGACTCTTGAGTCGAAGGATAATGTAATCAGTTTTCCTGATTTAACCGAAACTCCCTAGAAATCTCCATAACTTCCTATTTCCATCGCGTATAAATTTTCAACTACTAATTTAACTTGAAAGCATATAGATAATATAGGCAGAGTAATATATATGCCAGTTCTTAAGAAGAAGAGTTCACATGTTGGATTTTGATGCAGAGAGGACTTCACAGCTTATGCTGATATATGCTTCAGAGAATTTGGCGACAGGGTGAAATATTGGATCACCTTCAACGAACCTAATATAGAGACAGTTGGCGGTCACGATGTAGGAGTGTTGCCTCCTGGAAGGTGCTCTTCTCCTTTTGGTATAAATTGCTCGATGGGGGATTCCACGACAGAACCATATATATCGACACATAATACCTTGCTATCGCATGCATCAGCTGCAGCTTTGTACAAGCAGAAGTATCAGGTAAGTAGGTGACTAAATGAAATATACCACAATCCTCTCAGAGAATTGAGTTCGTAATAGAACCATATTTCGATTGCAAGATCAATGCATAAAAGATGATGTAATTTTCGCGTAGGAGGAGCAAGGAGGGCAAATAGGAATCACGATCCTCGGCTTATGGTTTGAGCCTCTCACGGATTCACCAGTGGATGTTGCTGCAACAAACAGAATGAGGGATTTCCATATAGGATGGTTAAGGATTAGACTCTATGATCTCTTTCTTACTTCCTCACCTCTTTGAATCATTTCTATTTCTCAAGAACTAAACTCTATTTCTGCGTCTAACCAGGTTTATGAACCCTCTTGTATATGGTACCTATCCTACAACCATGAAAGAGATTGTGGGATCTCGTCTACCATCCTTCACCATAGAAGAGTCTAACCAGTTGAAAGCATCATTTGATTTCCTCGGTTTCAATCACTATAGCGTCATTCATCTGAAAGGCGATCCGAACTTTCTGGACAAGACCGAACGAGACTACATCAGAGACGTCGGTATTAACATATCAAGTAAGCTGTCATAAATTCTCTAACATAAAATGGTTCATAATCCTCAAAACTTCTACATATGATAAAGAAACTGATCAACAATGTTTCTTTGAGCTTCTTATCCAGTTATGGAAGCAGCTCCTAGTCAGGTGTTTGGAAAGGTAGGTCTACAATTTTTCAAGAAACTGATATATATGGATTTATGGTCAATACTTACTCTTAACCTTTCTGAGGAAAAATAAAACACTTGACCAGGTCCATCTGACAAGAGAACTGCCCCCAATGCCTTCGACGCCATGGGGTCTGCAAAATTTGCTTGAGTATCTCAAATCAAACTATGGAAACCCTCCGGTCATCATTCATGAAATTGGTAAGAACTAGCTTTATCCCGAAATTCTCCAGCAAATTACTTCATCATATCGTATCACAGATAGTTATGGCAAATTAATGTGATGAATTCAGGATATGGGGAGTTCAATATTGACCATACAACTACATCCAAGAATGACCACAATGATGTTTACAGAGTGAAGTACTTGGAGGAGTACATTGAAAGTCTGCTCTTATCCATTAGGTATGTGTTTTATGCTCGTTACTGCATACACATACTGCACTAAATGTAGCAATCAATTGTAGTTTACAACATAAAGAGAAGTATAAGAAGAAAATCACTAGGCAAATGCTTATAATATCATACTACAATGCGGATTAGTACTCAAGTACATGTTACTAGATCCTCTTACGAAATTTTGTTCTTTTTATGTGCAGGAATGGATCAAATACACATGGTTGCTTCTTGTGGTCCTTTCTAGATTGTTTTGAGCTCACGTTTGGCTATACTGCTCATTACGGTCTCTATGGAGTTGACTTCAATGACAAAGATAGGAGGAGGTACCCCAGGCTTTCGGCTAAGTGGTATTCAAACTTCTTAAGTAATGGAGGCATAAGAATGCAAGTATCTGGAAGAAATGATACTGAGTGAATGTATGTATTCACTAAAGTTTGGTTCTACTGTTTTGGGGAGAATGTAGAAGTTCATAGCTATCCGTATAATATGTTTACTTTTGTGCAAATTCAAACAATTAATTCAGGAAACATGCTTTAATGTGATTTTACATGGATACCATATTGTCAAATTGACTAGAAAAGCGACCCCACATATCGACATTGGTCACTATCAGTATCGGTCGGTTTGTATCGGATCAGAACCTATGCCAAACAATAACAGGTATCTGCAGTATCGTACAATAGTGCAAACTATAATTTATACTAGTCCTCAACTCTTGGCATTAGGGATCTGTGAATCAATACTCAGACAGAAAGTATAGGTATTAGGGTCCACTCTTGCTATGGAAGGGAGAGTAACACAACAAGAGAGTAAAGTTTAAAACCAACACCCCTGAAACCAACCATAGCACAGAGTTAAGGAAGCAGATATCTGGAAGGTTGTACACCACCACCAGTTTCGAATGTTACAAACCAGAAAATCACAAACCCATAAAGAGAGCTGCTGGCCCTTGTCCTTGAGGGAGACTAAAAGAAGTAAAGAGTGATTAGAATTAAAAATGGATGCGGACTTGTTAAGACAAGCAGGGTTAAGAATGCAACAAGAATTAGGCTACATAACCAAGTCACTCGATGATTCAAGAAACCGCAGAACACTTTGTCATAAGCCTTTGGGATAATACTCTTGTCCATGTATTATGGAACACAAAGAATGTTAATTTAAAGGGAAGAAGGGAAAGAAAGCGCGTTTTAAAATAGTACTATATATTCCTTTGCTAGTTCTTTTATGTCGCAAGGTTGAAACCAAGAAATATTTGTTACATTCTTGATGTTTTCGAACATTTTAAATAAAACCTTCTCTTATGAGTATTTTAACAATGTTTACAGTTATATTAATTAGTAGATAATATTCTGTCTGTTCCGTTTTTACCCCATTTCTTATAGAAGTTATTATATAAACAATAGCGACGTCTCTATCCATGACGAATTTAATTCTTGTTGCTTTCTAATTTTGATATAATCAATATTTTTTTTGCTTGAACAATTTCATTTTCAAATTTTATGCATGAGGCATCTATTTCGGATATCCTACTATAATAATTTCATCTACTAGTATTTTGTTTATAATATATACCTCGGGAGCTAATGAAATTATTTTAGAAAAAGTTAACTGTCTCAACTCCTGAGCAACCACACCAAAAACTCAAGTTCCTTTTGGATTCCTTCTTGGTTGACGACAGCCGTTGTATTGTCATCATATTGTATTATCGAACCGTTGTCACATTTGAGTTCTTTACGTGTACGTATAATTACAGTCCTAATTATTTCCGATCTTTCCAGAGGCATATTGGACACTTCTTCTTTGATTACAGCAACAATAACGTCACCAGTATGAGCATCTTGGTGATTACCGGACTCTATAATTCGAATACACATCAATTCTCGAGCTCCGCTATTGTATGCTACATTCAAAAGAGATTGAGGTTGAAGCATATCATTTTTGTTTGAATCCATTATTTCAATGCAAAGAATGAGAAAAAAAAAATAATGTTTGTTAAAAAACCAGAAAAGAAATAAGTAAATTGTGATTATTTTTTAATCTTTAATACCCCTTTTGTTTAGTTTTTACATTTCTATCCTGAAATAACAAATTGAGTTCGTATATGCTTTTTGTATGAAGCTATTGAAATAGTTGGGGTACACTTTCTAATAAGTGTTCGTCCTTGTTTAACAACGGATACCCAATATTCATGGAATCTCTTTCCTAAACCTGTACGTGTTTCCATAGGTCTTGCTGTAATGGATGTATCAGAAAATATATGTACCCATATTTTTCCGTCATGACGCATATAGTGTCATTGCTCGAGCATGGGTAGATGCATGATGGGACATGTTGGATACCCAACTGATTTTTTGGCTAAATTTCAACTTGATACCCTCAACTATCCATGTTTTGTAACTTGATACCCTAAACTTTTAAAATAGTTAACTTAATACCATCAACTATTGAATATTTTCAACTTCATACCCTTAAACCAAAAAAATTCCGAAAATACCCCTGCCCCCTCCATCCCCCCCTCCCTCTCCGGCATCCCCTCCCCCCCTCTCTCCCCGGCGAGGAACGTGGGGGCCGAGCGGGGCGGCACGTCGGAGCAGCAGCAGCGGCACGCCGGAGCAGCAGCGACGGATGCGCAGCAGCAGCGGCGGGCACGAACGGGCAGGAGGCTCGCTCGTTGGCCGGCGGCGCTCACGAGGGGGCGGCGGTGAGGCGGGGGGGTGGTTTAACAGCGGGAGGGGGGCCGGGGGGGTGGTTAGGGATAAGGCTGGGAAAGAGAGAGGGGGGCATTTTGGGAAATATTTTTCAGGGTATTAAGTTGGCTATTTTGAAAGTTTAGGGTATCAAGTTGTAAAACATGGATAGTTGAGGGTATCAAGTTAAAATTTAGCCTTTTTTTTATTGATGTTCCTCCCTAACTGCACAATCCATACACAACTCACAGCTGTTGCCAACACTGTGCCAAGCACAGGCCTAACCAGCCCTTGCCCCCCTACACCTATGACCTATCACCATCATTAGTAGATCTTCATAGAGAGATCTTCAAAGAATTGGTGAAGACTGTTGTTTACAGCTACCGTTGTAATGGAAAATGAAAAATCAATTCCTAAACGTTACAAATGGCTACTTGCTCCTCTTCATGACATTTTAATAGCCATGATGAAATTTTAATTTTTTCCATTAACACCATTCATTGCATTGTGGTAATGGGCTGCCTATATATTGAAACCTCATTTTCTTCTCTAAAAAAAACAAAAATTCTTCTTCTTGAAATTCTCTAAAATTCTCGTCTCCTTCGTATTACCGCTGTTGTTCTTCGTTGCTCTGGGCAGAGCTAAGTCGGGGTCACTCTCTCCAAGTCGTGTGCGGCAAGGAGATTCCGGTGGAGCGGGGATTTTACCACTAGGAGCGTTCGGATACGGTCTGCACATAGACCCGAGCTAACTCTTAGGGCAGTGCTACGTGCACGACTTCCTCGGAGGCCGGTAACTTTAATTTAATTTATTTTATTGCAGATTTAAATCCGAAGTTTTTGAAGACTTTTCTAACAATCTAAGAGTTATCTCGGTTTACAAGATTCTGTTAAAACTCTCTGTTAAGAAATTTCGTTTTTATTTAATATGATAGTTGCTTTCATCTGGTCGCCCCTCCTGGAATTACTCTTTTCCAGAGCTACCTAACATAACGTTTAAGAAATGAAGGATGGAATTTGATGGAAAGATCCATCTCTGATTAATCCCATATCACTTGAACTTTTCTGAACTTACAATTCCCACACTAATTCTTAAGTATCTATTGGACATCAATGTGAAGTACTCATATAATTTTTGTTCTTTCCCTTTTATTGTTATAACAGTAAAACATGATAACATATTCTTCAATAAACCGAAGATTTTCTAAAGAAAAAGGAGTATTTTCGAATTATCAATCTGGACGCTATTCCAAAGGATAAAATTGTGGAAACGGAAGGATGACAGAGTCTTTAACTTTGGAAGAAAAAAAAAAAAAAAAAAAAAACTGGGTAGCTAGAACAGACGGAATACATCAAAAGTCATGCCCTGAAGAAATAGAGTTCAAATTTCAAAACACTGAAAGTATAATCAGAACCCTTTCTGACTACTTAACTGTTCTTAAACTTCTGAACAAACGTTTGCTAAACAAAAGTTTTTGTGTAACCATCCCTTTCGGACCAGAACTTTTTCTGGCAACTTTACAAATTTTTGTTAAACAAACTTTTGTTAAATACTTAGTCTATACAAATAGTTACTGTTTACATATTTTAAAATATTTGCTACTGCTAAAGAAAAGCCTTTGTCTAAAACATTTCTTATTGCTTTGCTACTGCTACGGGAAATTTTGTTTATACACTTGCTTTGAAAGCCTTTGTTCAAAACATCAAGAAAAGCTTCTGTTCAAAACAAACAGAAACAAACAAAGCTTGTTGAGAAAAGTTTGTTGCTTAAATCCACTTGTTGTAAACAAAATTTTCTTAACAAATCTTGTCTATCATTTAATATTATTTGTTACATAACTTATTATTTGTTCATTATCATTTTATGACATATCAATTATATTTCACATATCAATTAATATCCGTTCATTGTCATTTTTTGTTAAATTGACATCTTAGACAAATATAATTGTGTTAGTATTATTGTTTGTCAATACTAGTTTTCAGTTCACTCAATATTTTAATTTAGGCCAAATCAAACAATTAATTAATTTAGTAAAAAATTTCTTTAGTTTTAAGTTCTAAAGTTAAGATTTGTTTGGGAACAAGCCGAAAGGGCCCTTCTGTCAACAAGGCGAAATATCGTCTAAGCGACCGGTACTTAAGAGTTCCTAGTGAACCTCCGCTTGCTGGGATCCGGCCCCTACAGCTAACCCAACCTTATCAAAACTTGAAAAACTCAAAATTTAAAGGTTTATTACTAAAATTAGTTTAATTGTTAATTTTTGCTCAAAACCATCTTATTGAGTAAATATAATTTTTTCAGACATTAGAAATATGACTTCCAAGGAAGATACTTTCTCTGCTAAGCCTGCAAAATTCAATGGCACCTACTTCAAGAGGTGGCAGAGCCAGATGAAATTTTGGCTTACCACCTTAGGTCTGATTTCTGCCATTGATGGGTCCACACCCATCTCAAATGATTCTGATGAGACTGAGTCTGACGTAGGGGTTTCCAAGTCCTCCTCTTCTACCAAGCCTAAGACCCCTAAGGAAATTGACTACCACTGCTTCCACAGAATCTTAAGCGCTATGTCGGAGTCACTCTACGACATATTTTTTGAGTATAAAAGCGCTAAAGAATTCTGGGATGCTTTGGAAGATGAGTATGGTTGTGATGATGCTGGAATTGATAGATTCAATTCTACCACATTCAACCAATATGTCATGGTAGATAACAAACCTATCAATGACCAAATCCATGAGTTCCAAGAACACCTTAGGCAGCTTCAAGCCAAGGGAACCATCTTTTCTACTGAGCGCAAAATAGGGTGCTTGATAGATAAACTCCCTCCTTCCTGGTCTAAAGTGGCAAAAGACCTTCTACATCTACAAGGATCTATTACATACTCTCAAGCTCTACAGAGAATTAGAACAGAAGAGAAATATAGGTCCAAGACCAAAGCTAGGTCAAATGCCACAGCTAAGTAAATCTTGTTAGTGGATCCCTCCTTGTAGCCTCAGGATACAAAATTGTAATGGAGGCTAATAAAGTAGTTTTCTCTAAGAATGATCTGTTTATTGGAAAAGGATTTGTGAAAGAAGGAATTTTATTTTAAGTACTATGAATAAAAGTTCTAATCCTTCTTTTATTGCAAATGTTGAATCATCAAATGTTTGGCATGGTAGGCTAGGTCATGTGAACTTAGGGTCTATCAAAAGGATGATGAACTTAAATCTTATTCCTAAGACTCCTATAGATGATGAACACAAATGTGAGATTTGTGTTCAAGCCAAACACACTAGATTGTCTTTCAAATCTGTCTATAGGGATTATGAACTCCTAGAACTTATCTATAGTGATGTTTGTGATTCCAATAGAATTTTGACCCGAGGTGGTAGGAAATACTTTGTTACTTTTATAGATGATCATTCAAAGTATTGTTATACCTATCTCCTTAAGACCAAAGATGAAGTTCTAGACAGATTCAAGGTCTATAAATCTGAAGCTGAGAACCAGTTGGATAGGAAGATTAAGATCCTTAGATCAGATCGTGGTGGAGAGTATACCTCAAATGAAATGACTAACTTCTGTAAAGAGCACGAAATTATTCTTGAGGTAACTGCTCCTTATTCACCACAATCCAATGGAGTTGCTGAAAGGAAGAATCGCACGCTTTTAGATATGGTCAATACCATGCTTCTCAGCTCAGGTGCTCCTGACAATCTTTAGGGAGAAGCCTTATTGTCAGCCTGTTATATTCTTAATAGGATACCCAGTAAGACTAATGATAAGACCACATATGAGTTATGGAAAGGTCGAACCCCTAGGATTAATTACCTCAAAGTTTGGGGATGTCTAGCTAAAGTAGGAATTCCTGAACCTAAAAAGAGGAAGATAGGACCTAAGACTGTAGATGCTGTATTCATAGGATATGCCCTAGATAGTAATGTCAATAGATTTCTTGTAACCCATTCTGAAGTAAATGAAATCTCTAATAACACAATCATTGAAGCTAGAGATGCAGTTTACTTTGAGAACATTTTTTCCTTCAAGGATAGAACCCCTTTATCTTCCTCTAACCCTTCTCTTACTCCGTCTACTAGTTCTCAAGACCAAATGCCTAATTCTCAATCTGAACAAGTCATAGAACCTAGAAGGAGTAAAAAAGAAAGGATTGAAAAGAATTTAGGAAAATGATTCTTCACTTTTTTGAGGGTGATCCCTCAACTTATGAAGAAGCCACATCCTCTCCTGATGTCCCTTTTTGGAAAGAAGCTATTAACAATGAGTACAACTCCATCATGGAGAACAATACTTTGTTTTTAGCATACCTTCCTTTAGGCAGCAAACCAATAGGTTGTAAGTGGATCTTTAAGAAGAAACTTAGAGCCGATGGTACCATAGAAAAATATAAGGCTAGATTGGTGGCCAAAGGATTTACCCAGAAGAAAGGATTAGATTATTTTGATACCTACTCTCCTGTAGCTAGAATACCTTCTATTAGAACCCTTCTAGCTTTAGCATCCATTCATGATATGCTGATCCATCAAATGGATGTAAAGACAACATTTCTAAATGGAAATTTAGAAGAAGAGATTTATATGGAACAACCTGAAGGTTTTATTGCTAAAGGTCAAGAAAAGAAGGTTTGTAGATTATAGTAAAATCTCTTTATGGCCTAAAGCAAGCTCCCAAGCAATGGCACAACAAATTTGACAAAGTCATTATTAGAATTTGGTTTTGTACCAAATAAATATGACAAATATTTGTATTCTAAAAATACAAATAAAAGTTGTGTTATCTTATGTTTGTATGTTGATGATATCCTTATTTTAGGATCTTCACTGGAATTGATAAATAATACTAAGAATTATTTATCTAACCAGTTTGATATGAAAGACCTAGGTGAAGCAAACCTGATCCTAGGAATGCAAGTGTCCAAATGCAATGAGGGTTATACTTTATCTTTAGCACATTCAATTGAGAAAATGCTAAGAAAGTTTGAGTATTTTGACAAAAAACCTGCCCTTACTCCATATGATAGCAATGTTGTTCTCAAGAAGAATGAAGGATCTCCAATAGAATAACATAGATATTCACAGATGATTGGGTCCCTTATGTACATAACAAATAGGACCAGACCTGGTATCGCATTTGCTATTGGTAGACTAAGTAGATATACTAGTAACCCAAATCAGTCACACTGTATTGCATTAGACAGAGTATTTAGATATCTTAAGGGTACTCTAGATTATAAACTTCATTATTCTAGACACCCTGATATCATAGAAGGTTACTCCGATGCAAATTGGATAACTGATTCACATGATGTAAAATCCACTACTTGATATGTTTTTACCCTAGCAGGAGCTGCAATCTCCTGGGGATCATGTAAACAAACTATTATAGCCAGAAGTACAATGGACTCTGAAATGATAGCTTTGGATACTACATGTACTGAAGCCGAATGGCTGAGAAATCTTATTATGCATGTACCTATTTCTGTTCATCCTATTCCTGTAATTTCTATAAACTGTGATAATAAATTTGTTATAGAACTACTAAAGCATGATTCTGTGAATGCTAAGATGAACAGGCACCTGCAGCTGCGCTTCAAGTCAATAAAGAGCCTATTGGGCAAATATGGGGTTCTTGACTATATAAAGTCAGAAAAGAACCTTGCAGACCACTTGACGAAGGGTCTGTCTAGAACGTTGATCCTAGAATCATCGAGGGGGATGGGGTTAAGCCCATAGTATAGTCACCAGCAGTGGCAACCCAACCGAGTCTGACTGGAGATCCCAAGAAGCCGGTTCAATGGGTAGGAACAAGCTGGACTAGGTGACTATTATGGAACACTGACCTGAGATTAAATTCTCTTTAAAATAAAAGCCCAGGAGGCTGTACATGTGTACATTCATACCTCATCCCTATGGTGACAGTGTTCCTTTTGTGATATGGATAGGTTGAGTTTAAACTCTTAATAAGTCCAAGCATAATATGCAGGGTTGATTCCTATCACCAACCCTTAAGGACTTACCTATATGAGAGGTCGTGAGGGCCGCGACTATAGGACAGGGTGATCCTAGACAACTCTCATGAATGTGTAAAAGTGCGCATGGCCAACCAAATGCGCCACCCGATAGATCCAAGTATCTCTAGCGTACTATGTGTGCTATTTTTCGAGTCTGGTTCAAGAAGACTGATTCAAGGCGTAGTCCATCAAGCTCTTCTTCAGGCAAAGACAATAGTCACTACGTGAGATTCAAGGCTGTAGTCCATCTCATTTATGCATAGTATACAACTGCCCAGAAATTCTTACTCTTTCTTTCTTTCTTCCACTTCGGAACTTGATTTTTGGGGGGGATTGTTGTTTACAGCTACCGTTGTAATGGAAAATGAAAAATCAATTCCTAAACGTTACAAATGGCTACTTGCTCCTCTTCATGACATTTTAATAGCCATGATGAAATTTTAATTTTTTCCATTAACACCATTCATTGCATTGTGGTAATGGGCTGCCTATATATTGAAACCTCATTTTCTTCTCTAAAAAAAACAAAAATTCTTCTTCTTGAAATTCTCTAAAATTCTCGTCTCCTTCGTATTACCGCTGTTGTTCTTCGTTGCTCTGGGCAGAGCTAAGTCGGGGTCACTCTCTCCAAGTCGTGTGCGGCAAGGAGATTCCGGTGGAGCGGGGATTTTACCACTAGGAGCGTTCGGATACGGTCTGCACATAGACCCGAGCTAACTCTTAGGGCAGTGCTACGTGCACGACTTCCTCGGAGGCCGGTAACTTTAATTTAATTTATTTTATTGCAGATTTAAATCCGAAGTTTTTGAAGACTTTTCTAACAATGACAGGCCTAACCAGCCTATATAGGACTATGTTTAATTTGTAAGTAGGTAGATTAGGGCTAATTTTGATTGCACATTCTATGAGAACGATGGTTGCTTGCAGAATATGTGTACGTAGCAACTACTAGTGGTCCCTCTCCTGTGGTCCCTCTCTTTTGTTGCACAGTATGTTCTATAAGAAAGAAAGTGGTGCCTCTTTTGGTCCCTCTTCCGTCCCCTCTCTTTTCCTCTTGCACACATTTTATTCCTCTTAGTCTGCTGCAGAAGGGATCTCAACTGAGTTCCTCTCATGGCTTGAAGTATCGACCAAGATATAAGGCACGGTTGATGATTTCAAATACCAGTCACGATCGATGACAATTTGTACTTCGCATCAGGTAATTTTGCGTGTCATTGTGCTCGTTTTCGCGTGGCTTGGTTGTTCACCGCTTCTAAGCGTAACTGTCCATTTAGTAGGGGGTTACTGCTGTAACACTTCCACTTAATGGGAAGTTACTTTCCAATTTTTACTGTTCATTAAGGGTAGTGTGCTGCTAAGAGGGGTTGGCCCCTCTATATAATCACAAGTTCTTCTCTTTTACAAGAGAGACCGAGTGATTATATGCTACAAGAGGAGAGTTAGCGACAGCTACGAGAAGCAACAAAGTGTTGTCCGTTCGTGCATTCTGATGCTCGAAGTTCTGTCTGTGCAAATTAAGTGTAACAAAGGAGTTTTACAGAAGTTCTATCTTCGAGCTTGCTGGTCCTTTGGAGCATATCGACAAAAATGATTGAATCTTTCTTTGAGCAACAGTGATTTTTATCAACCCAACGAGCTTTCTTCTTCTCAAGTGTTTTTCCTTCAAATTATGTTTCTTCCTATAGCGATTGTGTCGCATATTAAAAAAATCTTTTTTTCCCGTGCATACTCAAAGTATGACACGTTCATCAGGCCATTGATGCTGTGGGATTGTGGATGGGACGGCCGCACGTCCTCACGACATTTCATCATTATCATTGCACCTCTGTCAACACCGGCACCTTCTCGATCGTGCACGAGATAAGGGACGTCCACGAGCCGTTCGTGTTGGAAATTTTTTTTTTTTTTGTTGAAATTTGTAACAATAAATAAATAAAATTAAAGTTACCGGCTTCTGGGAAAGTCGTGGACAAAGCACTGCCCTAAAAGTTAATCTGGATGTATGTGCAGACTTTTCTGAATGCTCATAGTAGTAAAATTTCTGCTATACCGGTTTTTCGTCGTCGCACACAACTTGAAAAAGTCCTGCACAAAGCAACTTAGCTTTGCCCATAAAATAGAACAAAATATGGAGGAGTGTTTAGGGTAAGGAAGAGAGAAAGAGATATGATCTTTTTTCTCATATCAATTTATGCTCCAAAGAAAAGAATGTATGGAACATATATAGAGTCGTGACCCATCCCATATAATTAAAAGATTTTAATGAGGTATTATGAGCCATAAAATAGTAGATGAATGGTGTGATGAATATGAATGAATAGAAAGTTAATAGGATTTAACACCCAAATAAAAATAATCCATTGATTAGAAATTATTGGTATTTGAAAATTAGTTTTTTCATAATAATAACAACAATTCCCCTAAAAAACCAACTTTCGAAGAACAAAAAAACAAAGATAACAATATTCAAAAGAGCAGAAGTATAAAATTTCTGTGCAGTTATATACTATGCATAAATGAGATTGACTAAGCCTTGAATCTCACTTAGTGACTATTGTCTTTGTCTAAAGAAGTGTTTGATGGACTATGTCTTGAATCAGACTTCTTGAGCCAGATTCAGAAAATAGCACACATAGTACGCTACTTGGGGTCTATCGGGTGGCACCACTACCAAAATATGTCGTTTTAGCGACGGCCGGATCCGTCGCCCATCCGTCGACAATCCGTATTAGCGACCGATTACTGACGGATCTTGGTCAAAATAATCCGTCGGTAATCAGCTCGTCGCTAATAAAGATCCGTCGTTAAGTAGTCGAAAAGCGACGGCATAGCGACGGATTTACGTCGTCACTACACGATGCATTAGCGACGACTTTCCGGCGGTCTTTCGTCCATTTCAAGTATTAAATACTTAACTGTGTAGACGCTAGCGACGGATAGTCCGTCAGTAAACCATCGTAACCGTGTATCAGAGGGTATCGTTACGTCGCTATTCCGTCGATAGCCGTCGCTAACAAAGGGCGGATTAGCGACGAAATCCTAACAGATTATCCGTCGCCATGGTTCTGGAAATGTCATGCATTTCCAGAACATTGGCGACGGATCTTCCGTCGCTATTCCGTCGAACAAAGTATTTCCAGAAACTTGGCGACGGATGTTCTGACGCGAATCCGTCGACCATGGCGACGGATTTCTGACGGAATATCCGTCGCTAACATTCTGTACAGCTATATACCACCAGAACCTTGCCGACGGATATTCCGTCGACAGTTCGTCGCCATGCAAGACATGCCGTCGGCTGGCCGTCGACCACCCGTCGCTAACTGGAAACAGTTTCAAATCTCTAGTTAGCGACGGATATTCCGTCGATAAGTAGTCGGAAACTGGAAATTTTCGTCGCTAACAGGTAACTAGTCCATCGCTAACTGAGATTTTTTTAAAAAAAATTGCAGCACTTTCCCTGTTCACAAAAATATGCATAAACCAAATCAATATATAATGCACACCAATTATCCAACAATCACATAAACCAAATATATAATGCACACCAATTATCCAAGAATCACATAGACCAAATATGCACATACGAATTTAATGCACACCAATTATCCAAGAATCACATAGAGCAAACCAAACCAATATATAATAGACACCAATTATCCTGAAATCATAAACTAATATCCGTCGTTATAATCCGAAATTCCCACAAATATTCCAAAATTCCCACAAATATTCTAAATTTTCTTAATTACAATACTTCAAGGAGGAGGAAGAGTTCGATTGTCCGGTGGTGGTAATCCCTCCTGCGCCCGATGAAAATATTGCTCCACTAGGTACAGCGACAAGCCTTCGAAGATACTGCTCGGAAGTCCGCATAGCTGCTCTGGCGACATGAGATCAAGGAGTGCCGCCACAGTCGTAGGCGGTACCAGAGGGGCAGCAGGGTTGAAAGAAAGATGACCGACAGAAGAAGGACCGGGAGCAGCAGTCGATGGACCGGCACCAGTAGAAGACGGACCGACACCAGCAGCAGACGGACCGGCAGCAGAAGACAGAGGCGGAAAGTACGTAGCAATTTGCTCCCGCAAGGACGATACCGCCTCGTGCAGCTGCGTAAGCTGCGACCTAATATCATCGTCTGTCGGGACCGCGGGAGGAGGCGGTGTCGGTGGAAATCTCTGAGTCGCCATGTACAACGGCCCTAGGGAGCCGACTTCGTACAGGTACCCTTTCTTAAAGCCGCCGACGGTATCTACGAACAAGTCGTTACGAGCGGCCAAAGAAGAGGGCGTCCGGGCGGGCGTCGTTTCACCGACATCCTCGGTGTCAGTTAACTGAGCCCGACTAAGGGCCTCACGATACGCAGCCTATCAAATGAATGTGTTTATATTATAAGATTTACCTAAGTTGTAATCTAAATAACATGTTTCACTAAGTTAAGTGTGAATCCTAAGTTTACCTAAGTTATAGTCCGAATACTATTAATTCTAACATAAATCTCATAAACATAAGTACTTACATCAGTCTCCTTGGCCCTCTTGTCGACGAAGCTCTCGTCCTTCCGTCTCTTGTGCGTATGCTGGAACACGTCGTGCATGGTGACCGATTCTGGCGCCCTTCCCTCCTTCACCGCCCGTTGGATCTGCATTCGAAATTTTTGTAGAACTTAATTAACTCCGTATATTAATAATACCTAATTCGATAGTGAAATCAATTTATGGTATCTCACCGGATCTGCAAGCGTCGCTGCGTGGGGCCTTGATCCCCTCGTATGAAGCCTCGCGGCCCGTCGGTTCGCCTTCTCCGATTTCTCCTTGTACACAGGAGTATTCATCATATCTAAGAGGTCCTCATAATAGTCCTGCCGGATCCAATTCGGCCTCGTCTGCCCCATTTTCAGGTCATAAATCATATCCCGTATCTTCTTCCAGGCAGCGCTTTTGTAGGTCCTGCGGATCGCGTCCTCACGATGGGGGGCCACCAGTACGTCGTCTAACATATAAATTTAATTATCACGTAATTTAAAAAATGGTTGATTAAAGAGTAACTAATAATTAACCAAAAGATATAGATATATACCCTCAACTCGTCGAGCCAGACGTACTTTAAGTTTGGGGGCACCGACGAAAAGTTGAGGTAGGGACCATGAAAGTTAGCCTGATAATTTCTCCAAGAGCCCTGGCAACATTAAACGGAAAAACCTACAAAGAAGAAACGACTGAATTATTAACTTGAATAAATGAAAAAAATTTAATAAATTATCTTAAATTTACTTACGAGGTCCCCGTGGGCCATAGCTCTCGTCGGAACTCGCCTCTGGGCCTCTCTGGTGCCGTCGGAGGATCCGCGGGTCCGCGCATGTACTCTCCAGTAATCGGATGGAACCGAGTATGGGGGTACTTCGGGGCCCACTGTACAGTAACTGGGGGATCCACTGGTGGATCCGCTGGTGGGTCTGATAGCGGAACGGATCCGCTAGCAGATCCAGACTCATGCCTCGATAAGTTGTCGATCGACGGCGGGATGCGTCTGTGCCCGGGGTACTCTTCAGGTTGGGCTCGCTGGATGGGGTCACATCCCGGGAAGATTGAATGCGACCACGACCACCAGCACCACTACAACCACGACCATGACCACCACCACCACCACCAGCAGCACCACGACCACCACCAGCACCACGACCACGGCCAGCCATCATGACATGTAAATAGAACACATAAACATAATTAACAATATAAAAGTGTAAATGAATATAAAATTATAAACTAAAATATACATACCAACAGTAGGAAGACGAGTGTCGCCGCGACGAAAAAGACTAGGAGTGCCATATGCAATAAGAAAATAATCGAACGAAAAAAACATGAATTCACGTAATTTCTTTTATGAGGTCAAACTTAATTCACATAATTGGAAGTATTTTTAATATACAACAATATTTAACCTAATCATCGTCTTCGTTCTCATCCTCGACCTCGTCTTCATCATTATCCTCCTCCTCATCCTCATCCTCATCCTTATCTTCATCGTCGATTTCATCTGTATCCTCATCCCCATCAAATTCGTCTTCTTCTTCTTCTTCTTCTTTTTCTGTCACAATATTTAGGACAAGATACCTCTTTCTCCCCGGGTTGACAGCTAAGTCTTGTGTATCAACCTCTTCCTCTCCTCTATTTTCCTCAACAATATCTTCAACATCCATTGTATCCGAGTGTTGTCCCAAGTATTGGGACTTTTTGATCTGGTCCTCTTGGTATGCTGGGTCTCCAACATTGAATGTATTTCTAGATTTAATCTTACACACTGTCCACCAGTCAAATCGATCTCTACGACGCCTTGAGTAGCTTGTATAGTAGACTTGAACAGCCTGATTTGCTATCGTAAATGTATCGGACCCTCTATACCTCCTGCGATGATTTATATCGACAAATCCAAATTGTTTATCGATTCTCCAACCGATATTTGGTGTCATATCGAACCACTCACATTTGAACATCACAATATACATATCATATGGGCCAGTATATTGTAAATCTACAATATCCCGAAGCACTCCATAATAGTCAAAGTCTGGTTCGTCGTCATAGATGGTGCCTCTTATACAAACACCGAAATCCTTGGTACTGATGCCGTCATTGATAAATTTGACATTTATAGCATT
Source organism: Iris pallida (assembly GCA_029216955.1). Lineage (NCBI taxonomy): Eukaryota > Viridiplantae > Streptophyta > Magnoliopsida > Asparagales > Iridaceae > Iris > Iris pallida. The sequence continues at coordinate 49,883,702 of JANAVB010016197.1, read as the reverse complement.
CTGAGTTGCCTTAAACCTAAAGCCATTAACGACATAGCTTGGCCAAGTCTTTGTTTGCTTCTTCGGTCCCAATGCCAAATAACGAACACTCTCATTAGTGAGTATTGTTTCAGGCAATAAAACCTGTAAACTAATATTTATAATCTCAGTTAATTACGTATTTTATAAGAATATATAAAATCAACCTCAATTATAATCTCAGTTACTTATGTATTTGCGAAACCATGACGGAAATGTACAATCAACCTCTCGTTGAAGTCCCTCATCGGTAATATCGAGTGTCCTCATTTTGACTTCATCTCTAAATATACTATTAAAGAAAATAAGAATATATAAGTGTAGTCACTTACTTCATCAAATTAGAGATTATAACGAGTGCAAGTGTACTGACTTACTTCTCCAAATCTCTCACTTCTTGTATGTCATAGTTTAACAAGACATATCGGTGAGCGGCATCATACTCGTCGTCAATCAACTACCATTTTTTACTAGCCCCAACAGGCTTGTCCTTTACATTGAATATACCTCCATCCTCAACGTCCTCGTCATTCCTTTGAGGTCTATTTCGATTTGTCTTAACATGAGTATCGAAATAAATAGAGCAGAAGTTTGACACCTCTTTGATAAAATATGCTTCGTATATCAAAGCCTCTATATGAGCCTTGTTGCCAACCTTCTTCTTTAGATGGTATAGGTATCTAAAGAGAAATTATCTTGAGAATTAAGAATGAATTTTAAAACCCACTGAAATTCAACTTAAATTATATCAATTTTTATGTACCTTTCAAATGGGTACATCCATCGATAATGAACAGATGCACCGACATGGACTTCGTTTGCTAGATGAATCGGTAGATGCTCCATGTTGTTGAAGAAGCCAGGAGGAAATATTTTTTCCAACTTACAAATTGTTAAGATAATCTTCTCCTCAAGTTCAACCATGTGTTGCACAGTCAACTTAGTTGAACAAATATCTCTAAAGAATATAGATAGTTCGGCCAACGGAACCCATACAGCAGAAGGCAACAACTCTTTCAAAGCAATGGACAGTAATCTTTCCATAAACACGTGGCAGTCATGACTCTTCATTCTCGTTAGCTTACGTTCATTGAGATCAATGCATCTAGACAAATTCGACACATAGCCGTCGAGAAATCTTAAAGTAGATACCCACTTGCAGATTATTAATCTATCTTCCTTGCTCAATGTGTATTGTGCTATCGGCTTACTTAATTGTCCACCAGCTCCCCTTTATATCAAGTTCAGAAAAGGACGCTTGCATATCTCGACAATGTCTTGTCTTGCTTTTGGATTGTCCTTCGTCTTTCCTTTAATATCCATGACGGTATTGAAGACATTATCGAACACATTCTTTTCGATATACATAACATCAAGATTATGCCTTATAAGATTATCTTTCCAATAAGGCAAGTCCCAGAAGATACTCCGTTTGATCCAATTATCCTTTGTTCGAACCCATCGACACGATTGTTCGATGGATCTTCCATTACAGTGGGCAAGACCTTTACATCTTCCCAAATATCGTATCCAGATAATCTGGCAGGCGGATAAGAAAATTCTTGTTTTCCAGCTCTGAACGCGTCCTTGTTCTTTCTCCAAGGATGACTCGCGGGCAGAAATTGACGATGACAATCAAAAAAAGAAGTTTTTCCTCCATGCTTAAGGCGGAACGCCTAACTATTTTCTATGCATATCGGACAAGACATGGTGCCGTGAGTACTCCATCCCGACAGCATACCGTATGCGGGAAAATTATTGATTGTCCACATCAGTGAAGCTCTCATCTGAAAGTTCTGTTTCCTGGAAATATCATAGGTCGCGACGCCGATCTCCCACAGCTGTTTCAGCTCATCCACCACGGCTGTAAATATATATCGATATTTTTTGTCAGATTTTTGGGACCCGGTATGATAGCTGTCAAGAACATATAAGGAGTCTTCATACACATCCATGGTGGCAGATTGTAAGGGATCAGAATAACCGGCCAGCAGGAGTATTGAGATCCCGACTGCCCGAAAGCGGCGAAGCCATCAGAATATAGCCCCAGACGTACATTTCTAGGCTTTACAGCAAAATCTGGATGACGTAAATCGAAATATTTTTACGCCTCTCCATCCGAAGGATGTGACAATTCTCTATCGTCCTTTGTGCGTTCTTCGTTGTGCCATATCATGTGTTCTGCTGTATTCTGAGACATATACATCCTCTACAAGCGCTTCGTGATCGACAAGTAATGCATATACTTGTAAGGATATCGTTTTCTAGTTGACTTTTCTTTTCCCCTGACTGGCTTGTAACGATCCATATTACAAAAGCTACAACTTTCTATATCCTCGTTCTCCTTATAGTACAACATGCATCCGTTGCGACAATAATCTATCTTCTCGTACCCTAGTCCCAGTTGTCAGACCATCATCTTCGACTTGTAGAAGTTTTTTGGAAGCTCTTTTGATTCCTTCGGTAACACCTCCTTGGTTATTTGTATAATCCGATCATAGCAAGTTTATGGCAAGTTAAAATCGAACTTTATGTTCAACAACCGCATCATCACTGACAGTACGAAATGTGGCTCACAACCAGGATATAAAGAAGTTTCAGCATCCTGAAACATATCATAGAACTTCTTCGCCTCGGGATTAGGATCCTCCGGATCAAAATTAGGCCCTGCCGCATCATACACCATATCTCGTGCAAGGTTCTGCAGGTCTCCATAATCAACAGAGCATTCGTCATCTTCGACGACAAAATCCGTTGCAGCATTATCATCAAAAGCATAACTTGCAGCATTCGCAACCTGTCTTTTCGCATATAGTTCACCTTGCGATGACCACAGGCCGTAATCACGTACGAAACCCTTACGGGTCAAATGATCTCTTACACTCACCAATTCTTCGTAACGTCTATTGCGACAATTACGACATGGACACTTGATTTTGTTACCGTCCATATACTGAGCTTTGCTCATGGCATACTTAAGAAACACTTCCACGCCTGCCTGAAAATCGTCACTCACACCTATTCTGCTCTCGTGTTGTCGTTTGTACATCCATGTACGATCAACGAAATAACGATCCATCACAGATTGGATGTGAAAATCGGTATCGTAAGACAAACTAAACAAAATTAGTATATATATAATCATGTAACTGGTGGATCTGCTGGTATATAGGCCGGATGTTCTTAGTACGATACCGATACCGATACCGATAGTTCGATACCGATACCGATAGTTCGATACCGATACCGATAGTGCGATACCGATACCGATAGTCCGATAGTCCGCTAGCGATATCGATAGTTCGATACCGATATGCGATACCGATAGTGATAGTCCGATATCGATAGTGCAATACCGATACCGATAGTCCGATACCGATAGTTCGATAGTCCACTAAGTCCAAATGATTCCTCTTAAGCGTCGAGCATGTTATACACAGTTCAACTTGACGAGTCAGTATATATATATATATATATATATATTTATATATATCATAGTTTAAAGTATCGGCTGATACCGATCCGATATGACCGATACCGATATGGTTTGGCATGTTCCGATCCGATACCGACCGATACCAAATATTGACCGATGCCGACATTGGGGGTCTTTGTTCCGGTCAATTCGGCAAAGAAAATTAAACAGCATAGGAATAGTCCGATACCGATTCCGATACCGATATTGTGAACCTAGGTTGCAAGCATAATAAGGTTGTAAAAGCATGTAAAAGAATCCGATACTACCGATAATTATTTGTTTTCCAATACCAAAAAATCCGATACTCCGATCCGAAACTGCCGACACTACTGATATCGCCGATACCGATAGTTTGAACCTTGATATATATATATATATATATATATATATATATATATATATATATATATATATATATATATATATATAAAGCAATAGACTTTCTCATCCTATTTCTTAAACTAGGGTTTGTCATATTGCATTTTCTTTATATATCCTATTTCTTAAACTAGGGTTTGTCATACTGCATTTTCTTTATATATATATATATATATATATATATTTTTGTCATACTGTATTTTCTTTATACATATATATATATATATATATATATACATATATATATATATATATATATAAAATATATATAAAATATATATATATATATATAAAGCAATAGACTTTCTCATCCTATTTCGTAAACTAGGATAATTACTACTACTTACACTAACAAACCCTAGCTTGCCCCTCCCACCCCCCGCCGCCCCCAGCCCTGCGCCCCGCGCGCGCCACCCCCCCACCCCCCCCCCCCCCCCCCCCGCTGCCCCGGAGCGCGCTGTCCCCCGCCGCCCCCCGCAGCCCCGCGCGTGCCAGCGTACCCCTTCCACCCCCCGCCGCCCCCGTAGTCTCTGCCGCCCCCGCAGCCCCCGACGCGCACCTACGACCACTGCGAGAGAGAGAGAGGATTACCTTTGGGAGAGAGAGGAGAGGTCGCCGATCACCGCCGCCCGCGGGAGAGAGAGAGGAGAGGGAAGTCGCCGACCGCCGTAGGAGAGAGAGAGAGAGAGGAGAGAGTGAAATTTGGATAGAATAAAAAGTTTCCTCCGTCGTTTCAATTTAAGTCTGGATGGTATATTTAGCGACGGACTCGCGTCGGAAATTATCCTTCGCTAGTCCGTCGCTCTTTTGGATACTTGCCGATGGAGTATCCGTCGCTACGTAGTCAAAAAATTGTCCCGCCACTTCTCCCAACAATTCCCGCCAAATAATCGACTGCATAGCGACGGCTGCTTATCCGTCGCTATATCTCCGATGCCCTAGCGACGGATGAGCGACCTTTTCTCTCCCTTAAAATAAAATAAAATATGTATCGGCTTGTCGTCGGTACTCCGTCGGCTATTTGCCGCAAATCCGTCGCTAACGCTGACGAAAAATATCCGTCGCTAATGTGCCGTCGCTAATTGACTGTATTTTGGTAGTGCATGTTTGTTTGGCCATGCATACTTTTTCATATTCACGAGAGTTGTCTAGGATCGTCCTGTCCTATAGTCGCGGCCTTCACGACCTCCCATATAGGTAAGTCCTCAAGGGTTGGAGATAGGAGTCGACCCTGCATATCATGCTTGGACTTATTAAGAGTTAAAACTCACCCTAACCATCACACCGGAACACTGTCACCATAAGGATGGGGTATCCATGTACAACATCATACAGCCTCTTGGGCATTAGGTTAAGAAAATTTAATCTCAGGGTCAGTATTCCATAATAGTCACCTAAGTTTAACTTATTTCTACCCATTAAACCGGCTTCTTGGGATATCCAGTCAGACTTGGTTGGGTTGCCACTGCTGGTGACTAATTTATGGGCTTAACCCCATCCCCCTCGATGATTGTAGGATTAATTTTCTAGACAAAATCTTCGTCTAGAGTAAACAGATTCTTTGTCAAGAGATTTGTAAAGTTTTTTTTTATGACTTTTATAGTCAAGAATCACATTTTTGCCTTTTAGAATTTTTTAATATCTTGAAATATAGCTGCATTTACCTGTTCATCTTATAATTCACAAGATCATTCTTTAGCAGTTCTTTTAGCATAATTTATAAGAAAGACATGTACAGAATTATGTAGATCATGTATATGCATAATAAGATGATTGATCTATTTAGTTTCAATGTATCATGAAGTCATAGCACGAGTAAAATTGGCCTTGATCTATTTGATATATACATAGTAAGATATATGAGCTATTCAACTTCAGCACAAACTATGTTAAAATATACTATTTCAAATTCTTTGATACTCCTAGCTATGATAGTTTGTCACATAGACCTATTAACTTATGAGTATCTAAGATGTTCCACAGATGAAATCTTATACTGGATCTTAGTGATCTTTAGTGTTTTTATATCCGAAGAAAATATCATATAATGACTCAGAAAAATACTTAAGAATTCTATATATGAAACCAATTGTAGCCCATTTATTTAGGAATTTTTTGGTTTGAGTAAGCTAGATGTTTGGATTACTCCTAAATCATACTCTGCATCATCAGAATCCATTTAACAAAATGTGTGATTTCACTTAATTGTTGATATAAGCCTTAGGATAGTGAGTCAAAAATTATCTGACTCTGTCACCTCTTAAAGTAAGATACAATAACATTCAGCCTTGGATCAAAAAATATATCTTTACAAACCATGTTTACAACATGACAGTCTAAATACTTGAATAATAGTTTAAGTAATTTTTGCTAATTGACCTTATCAAATCTTTAGTTTGTCAAGTTTTCATCAATTTGGGTTAGTTGTAGGAGTCGAATCCCAACTAGTGGAGGTCCACAGAGGGACAATTAAATAACGTGTCGCTTAGAACTATTTACGCTTGGTTGACAGAAGAACCCTTTCGGCTTGTACCTAAAATAATTTTAACTTTTAAACTTTATATTTATAGGGATTTGCAATATCACTAAACTATTTTTTATTAAATTGTTTGAATGTGTCAAAGAAAATTATAATGTCACAGATTATATGCAAACCAATGTTTTTCTAACATAATCTAAGTATTGTGACTGAACAACGTTGTGATTTCTTTGTCTGAGTAGAAATTCTAATATCATGATAATATGATCAACTAAGATTCAAACATATAAAACTGACATGCGAAGAATATCACTTTAGTATACATAACCATATATATATATATATATATATATATATATATATATATATAATATATATATATATATATATATATATATATATATATATATATATATATATATATATATATATATATTTTAATATATATATAATATATATATAAAATATATATAATATATATATATATTTTATATAAAATATATATAATATATATATATATATATATATATATATATATATATTTATATATATATATATATATATATATATATATATATATATATATATATATATATAATTTAAATATAATTTAAAAAAAATATATATATATATATATATATATATATATATATATATATATATATATATATATATATATATATATATATATATATATATATATATATATAATTTATATATATATATATATATATATATATATATATAATTTTAAATATATATATATATATATATATATATATATATATAATTTAAAAATATATATATATAATTTAAAATATATATATATATAATTTAATATATATATATATATATATATATATATATATATATATATATATATATATATATATATATATATATATATATATATATATAATTTAAAAAATATATAAAATTTAGGAATAAAAAATGACTAAAAAAATGTAGGTTGTACATATGAAAATTACTTTTTTTAATTGATCGGAGCATTTTGTCTTCTTGATTTTTAGCTTAGTAATAACACTTCAAAAGAAATATAATTTTGTACATCATTTTAAGTAGTTACATTATTCTCAATAAACAACCATTAGTATCCAAGAATTTGGAAAATGAGATTTACAAAACATCACATTCAAAAAGACATAGCAAAGAACTTTTGTTTTATGTACCTTCATCATTAGCATGTTTGCTCCTTTTCTAATCAAGTCACAATCTCTAATGCTTCTGACTTAGAGAGATTATATTGCAAATATCATGTTAAGAGTAAAAGTACAAAAATAAATTTGTACTATCAGTCACTGTTAACATGTCTCTCATTTTCTAAACATTTGAAATATTTCTAATGATTATGTCTTCAAAAAAATTGAGGTACATATTAGTATAAATGAAACAGTGCACAACTTATTTATTCTGATTATAGCTCCACAAATATAGTTGCGGAGTAAATATCAATATGAAAAATTAATAAAAATAATAGACTAGTGCCCAATGGAGTGAGCATAATTCATGTAACATACGACAAAAACTAATGAATGAAAACACATGAATGGTGTTCAATGATTCAATGACATTAGTCAATGGGAAGCAATGATTGATTATGTTGAGGTCCTTTACAACAATTGAAACTACATGAGCTAGCCTATATACATAGACTAAAATAAGTTTATCAAATAATTAACTAAAGAGAAAATTATTAGTTTTAGGCAAGTCAAAACATAATAAAGCATATGTCTGAGTCTCTGACAAAAGCAATGATCTATAAATGTTTACGTACGACCCGTATGCTACACCTTTGATACGAGGATGAAAGATGTAAATACTAAGGAAGGCAATATTTTATGAAATAATTTAACACAAAATTTAGACCATGCATATTTATTTTTAAAAGAAACATAAATGTGAAATTATGAGATCATTATGAGTTGTTGGTCTCCTTGAAAATATAAATGTGAAATTTGTACTTCACAAAATATTTCGGTTTGGCAGGAAGGCTATCAAATAATCGTTCTTGAGTTTAGAGGTAAAACATAGACGTTTCGGGACTGTTGGATCGTCGAGGCAGTCCCTGGTCTACGAGCTGCATAGAGACGAAAATGAGATGAAGTATCGGCTTGAGTAGTATGGTAAGTTGAGTAGAGACTTCAATGGTCGTGGACAACTTGTGCATAAGGGCATGTTTTCTCGAACGGTGTCCCTGGGCCACGAGATCGATTCAGCCTAGGAGGAAACATGGACAGCTGTGCTGCATGGGTGATTTGAAAACTTCACTGGGACTCGCTACCCGTGCTACAAGGATCACTATTTACACCAAGCTATAAGTCTAGGTTGGCTTGTATTGTCAATGACCCTTATATATGCTAAGTCGGCATGCTAGCGGCAACCTGCGTGCAGGTCGTTAGTGGAGTAAGAAAATGGATGCACTGCACGCTACACATTTTAAGTCTAATAATTGTCTTCTGTAAGAACACGTTTCATGACACCATCCTTATGGTTTATATTGAGTTTGCATCGTATGGAACTGTGGTGATTTACGAGTATGGTATCATTTGTATTGAAACATGGAAGAATATACAGTAAGTTTGGGTAAGTTTTACTCTATTGTGTGGTATGTTTATTGTTTTACGACACAAGTATAGGCCTTGCTAGTATATGTCATGAAACTAATCCTAAGGGAAGATTAGAAAGACGACATAATAATAGTGGGAACTTGCATAACGTATGTGCTGGCTTTGTTGGCTAGGCGAGAGGTCTCCCCACCAGTGCATTCTATGTACTAATGCCCTACAAGTTTGTTTGCATGGTACAGGGAGTAACTTATTCGGTGTGGAGCTCGCTTGGATGCACCGAGGCATAGAGTTTCATTCGCGTTTTGAGGCGTGCGATCGCGTTGAAGTTTTTGTTCGTATAAGGGACAATGTATAAAAATCACCTATTGTAATCGTTCTCAAGTTGTAGGCCTCAGGACATGAGTTATTGTATTGAGAGAGCGAATGAGTGAGTGAGAGAGCTTGATAGATTTTAACCTTGGCTTCGAGCCATTGTAATATTCTATTTTACCAATATCATTAAAGAGACTCATTTGTAATCTTCCATTATTTGATTCGATTTGAAAGCACAAATGCCAAATTATTGTAAACCACAAGTAATTCATGTACCTCCCAAAACTCATCCCTCCATGTCCCTCCGTCATGTGGTCCTCTTTATTGGCTCATGTCTTCCCCCAACCACTCCCCTCTATTTGTCTGCTTAATAAGGGAGTGCCATGTGGCGGAAGGACATGGAGGGATGAAGTTTTTAGAGGTACATATAGCATTACTCATTATTTTAAACCACAAATGCTTGTGTTTGGTTCAAAGGTTTAGAAGTCCAAAATTATTGAAAATAATATTTTCACAATAAGAGGATTTATATATTTATAAAGTTGTATGCAAATCGTCTTTGATATATAGCTAGCTAATTTGCTTCCATTTATTATTTCAGTGCCACCTTACAGACCGTGGTGTAAACCGCGTGCCACGTGTCCGGGCCTGATTGGCCCGGACTTTATTACCTACGTTAGCGAGGGGGAGGGTGATGTATGCAGTTTTAGCCCGGCCAATAAGAGCCGGACACGTGGAATTTTTTTTGAGAAATTTTGAGTCGCACCTCACTTGATTTATCCAAATTCAAGGTGCACCCACTGCTTTACCATAATGTACGACACCCCCCACTTTTGACCTAAATAAAGTTTTACATGAACTTGTAATATTATACAAGAAAAGATGGCACAGATTCTTGCATTAAGCTATTTTAACTGATTTGATAAAAAATAATAGCAAAATAATTGAACAATAATTATAAGCCAGATAGAAAACACTAAAATTTTCAAAAAAAATTGTTAGGAAAATCATTTCTAAACATTGCACATAATTCTAAAACACATACTTTAAGACCAGAGTATCTAAAAATAATCACATGAGATTAAATCTTAGATTATTGAAAATATTTTTCTTTTTCTTGTTGAAATATGTAACAAAAAATAAATAAAATTAAAGTTACCGGCCTCCGGGGAAGTCGTACACAAATCATTGCCCTAAGAATTAATCTGGGTCTACGTGCAGACTTTTCCAAATGCTCCTAGCGATAAAATTCTCGCTTTACCGATTTTTCGTCGTCGCACACAACACGAAAAGATTGACCCGAACTTAGCTTTGCCCATAAAATAGAATAAAATATGAAGGAGTGATTAAGGTAAGGAAGAGAGAAAAAGAGATGATATTTTTGATCTTTTTCCTCATATCAATGCATGCTCCAAAAAAAGAATGTACGGAACATATATAGAGCCATGACTCATCCCATATAATTAAAAGACTTTTAATGAGGTATTATGAGCCATAAAATAGTAGATGAATGGTGTGATGAATATGAATGAATAAGAAGTTAATAGGATTTAACACCCAAATATAAATAATCATTGATTATAAATTAATGGTATTTGAAAATTGGTTTTTCATAATAATAACAACAGTTCCCATCCGCTTGACCGCACGCACAACGCGAGGTAACTTCTCTGATCCCGTATCTATTTGAAAAATGGTTTTTTTTCATAATTATAACAACAGTTCGCATCCGCTTGACCGCACGTACGAAGCGAGTTAATTAACTTCTCTGATCCCGTATCCGAGTCGAGGCACATCCACGGGCCGCGGGTGCGTCCGCACGAATATTCGCTCGAGGCAAGGTAACGTGCACGAGTCCAGTAGACTTATTCTCGTGGATCAGAGTACTGTCTCGTTCATCGTGCCTCTGATGCGTGGGAGCGTGGGTGTCCCGGGTTGCATATTAAAAAGGCTCACATTTATTCAGAAGCTTGTAATTTTGTTCTTTTGCTAGACGTTATAATAATCGTTGTACTTTGTAATTTTCTACATACTAATTTGTACGATCTTTATAACCTGAAAACAACAATCTCAAAACAAGATATTGATAGCAAAGATGATAAGCTAATCTTGTCACAAGTTAAAGAATTACTGAATTTACAACAAGCTTGAGAATGAGGATGTACCTCAAGCACATAAGTTCATGATAGGAACTACGTCTCCAAGTTATATATATATATATATATATATATATATATATATATATATATATATATATATATATATATATATATATATATATATATATATATTAAAAATACATAAAAGATGTTAGGGTTTCCTTCTGACCTTGGAGATCCTGGGGATAGAGTCGGCGGCAATACTTCCCCGCACGGACACGCTACGGCTGGACGGTCAGATGCAATAGCAAGCAAAGGAACCTCGGCGGCAGAGCCATGGGAAGATGGGGGAGGTTGGACCACTGTGGCTAGGAGGAGGCGCAATAAACCCCCCCTCCAGCACAGGGGAGCCAAGCGAGAGGCAATGTTCAACACGGACTAGGAGGGCGGAGACAAGGAGGCAGAGGGCCAAGGACGTATTCGACACAGAGGGTACCACCTATGAACCCCATGCGGTCGGCAACCCAACGTCAAACCCCGATAGCAGGAAGATCTTCCCGATAGGCAGAAGAGAGGAGACGGTTGCGCGTAAGGGCAAAGAGATAGTACAAGAGGAGGAGAGCCCCGCTCCAGATCATCAAACTAACAAGCAGGGAGGAGCGGGGAAACTGGTCGAAACCCATATCGTGGGCAGAAGTCTGCCGCCCGACGGCGGTGCAGGAGGAAGTCGATCTACAATATATTGAACCAGGTATAATTGACGGGAAGAAGGTGGCGGAAATCACGATAGATGACCTACAGGAAACTCTCGAATATTGGAAAAACACTTTAGTCCTGTATGTAATGGACAACAGGCCGTTTTATGGGCAACTTCGAGCTTTTGCCTACCGGGCGTGGCGTCCCAAAGGAGAGATGGAAGTCTTCTCGCGGGAAAATGGGTTCTATTTCATAAAATTTGCTCTTGCTGAGGACCTTGAAAGGGTGCTGGAAGGAGGCCCGTGGACCTTTGACGGCCGGCTAGTGGTTCTAAAGCGATGGTTACCAGGTTCCAACTTTGAAAAAGACCGTCTAACCATAGTTCCTATATGGATTAGACTCCCATGGCTATCTCCGCAACTTTGGTCAATCCCATCCATCATAAAGATCGCTAGTATGGTAGGCAACCCCATCCGTACTGATTTCCCGACAGCTAGACGTCAACGTCTATCATATGCTCGAGTATTCGTGGAGATAGCGGTGACGGGAGAACTTCCGAGGAGTATTGATATTGTGCTGCCAAACGGAGAATGGCTTCAACAAGAAGTTGACTACGAATGGGTGCCGCCATCATGTGTTAATTGTAACTGTTTCGGACATACAAAATAGCATTGCAAAGATCCTATCATGGAAGTAGAAACAAGAAGCACTCTGAAAGAACCAACAACTGCATGTTGCCCCCCAAGCAGTCATCCTCTGGGAGTCAGCGCACCACCGGACGGCGTGGTTGACATGGCCATGGATAATATCGCCCATAGCGAGAAGCCCCAGAGTAGCGGAGCAGGTTCTGTACTCGGGAAACGTCAGGTGCCAGAGTCGCCAGGTAGCAATCATGTACAGGTTGACGAGGCATATAACAATCAAGCACTGGTAGTATTTTCTTCTAACCACAATATGGGAGATGAAGCGGATGGTAGAGATGACGAGTCGAGCCATCTATGTACGAATGAAGCAAGGGAAACAACAGAAGACACAAGGGCGGCAAAGCGGCATGCAGCAGAGGAGGAGAGCGGGGACGGTCCACCACAGGGACAAAGGGGGCGAGACACCACTGGCACAGCTGAAGTAGCGGTGGATCTTACTGCTCTAAATCCTAAGTGGGAGGAACATCACAGAACTCTAAGAAGTCCAGGTTATATGGAGGAGGATCACATACAGGCAAACCAGCCCAAGGTAGCTCTCTTAACTCGTCCTAGAGAGAGCTTGAGGATCAAGGACACAAAAACCAATCAATAATAAATGACAATATTATCATGGAATGTGCGCGGAGCTAATTCTATTGGTAGATGGCATGAAATCAAGGAGGTGATTAGGCGTAACAGGAGCACCGTAGCCTTGCTGCAAGAAAGTAAAGTGAAGGAGACAATGAAGATAACAAGGAGGACCCCGAGCCAGTGGCAGTCGATACATAATATTGAGGAGTGTGGGGTCGCCCGCATCTGGGTAATGTGGGATACCCGTATCTGGTCCGGGCAGGTAAGATTCTCCTCTGAACAATTAATTATTGTTGAGCTAACAAATAAAGGTGGTCTGAAGATTGGAATAGGTGCGGTCTATGGGCATAATGATCGGAGGCGTAGATTCCAACTTTGGGAGGACATCGCCTGTGGGGTGGCCAGAATGGGTGATCAGTTCCCGTTACTTGTGTGTGGTGACTTCAATGCCATGCTTTACTCGAATGAGAAACGAGGAGGAAGACAGGTCCCGATGGAGATTCTAGCGGACTTCCAAAACTGTTTGCTCCAATCTGGACTCATCTGCCTGCCCAAGATTGGTCACAAATGGACGTGGAGTAACAGCTCGGTTCAATCTCGAATCGTTTGCCAATTAGATAGGGCGCTCTGCAACTTGGCGTGGTTGGGTAAATTCCCTGGTTCGAAGGTGGAAGGACTACCAAGTGGCACTAGCGACCACACTCCACTGCTAGTTCGCATACAGGAACAGCAGGCTACTCGTCGCCGTCCCTTCCGTTTCAGTAACCATTGGCCACAGCAGGAGGGATACGAAGAAGTGGTTACTCGAAGCTTGCAAACCACAGTTGAAGGTAACCTCCAATGGAGCTTCGTTCAGCGGCTCAAGATAGTTAAAAGGGAGCTGAAGACCTGGAACATTCACAAGCCAATCCGCAGATTAGACGAGGCCGAATGCGAACTGCATGAAGCCCAGGCGGGTCTTCAAGTCGACCCCACTGACCCTGATCTAGCCCGGCGGGAACTCCTTCTCCAGGAGGAGGTCCGTATCCTCCGCTTCAATGAAGAACTCAGATTACATCAGCAAGCTAAATGTCATTGGCTCAGGGAGGGTGACAGGTGTACGAAGTTCTTCTACGCGACCGTCCGAGCCCGGCAACAGGTCAACTCTATCACCTCCCTGCTTGACCCGGAAGGACGGACTGTGACAGACGAGATAGCAGTCGCTCAAGCGACGGTACAGTTCTACCAAAACTTGTACAATCAGTCTGATTATCCTTCGGTGTTCCCGGAGATTATATGCAAGCGTATCGTCACTACTAGAGGGAATGCTACTCTCCGCAGTCGGGTTACTATGGAAGAAATTGAAGAAATAGTTAAAAAAGCGGATCCGATCAAAGCGCCAGGTCCAGACGGGTTTAACTCGGCATTCTACAAACGACATTGGCACCAAATTAAGCATGATATCTTACATATCGTTGACGACTTCCTCAGTTCAGGTAAGCTACTAACAGAACTAAATCATACTTTTCTGACTCTAATTCCGAAGAAGGAAGGGGCTACTGCACTTGGTGATTTCTGCCCTATTGCATGCTGCAATTTCCTGTATAAAATCATAGCACAAGTTCTATGTGGTCGGATGCAACTAATTTTGCCAGGACTTATATCGGAGAATCAGACGGCTTTATTAAAGGCAGATCCATTACGGAAAACTGCCTTCTGGCGCACGAAATGGTGCGCGACTTCAACAAAGCAGGAGGACGAAAAGGATGCATCAAGCTTGATTTACGGAAAGCGTATGATATGGTGAACAGGGAATTCATGTGTGCAGTATTGCTCGCCATGGGGTTCGATACTTGGTGGGTGGACAGAATCAAAACATGTATCTCTAATCCGACTTTTTCTGTTCTTATAAGAGGCCAGCCCCACGGATACTTTGGCAGCAACAGAGGGCTTTGCCAGGGGGACCCATTATCCCCGTATTTATTTACTGTAGTCATGGAGTACTATACGTGCTTGATGGATACGGCTGTGTACCAGGGGAACATTGTTCTATTATTCCGTAGAGTCATCCCGAGGATCTCGCATCTTATTTACGCTGACGACCTATTGGTGTTTATAGAGCCGAACGATACAGGCATCCAGACTCTCAACTTGATCCATGAGAATTTTGGGACGATCTCAGGTCTTCGGCTTAACAAGGAGAAAAGCAGAATTTATTTCAACAAGGACTGTCCAAGGCAGGAGCACTGGGCGGCCCTGCTAGGCATTGACAAAGGAGCTCTGCCAGTAAGGTACCTGGGGCTCCCTCTTTCAATCAATTACGTAAGAGGATCTGATTGTCAAGGGTTGGTCCAATATGTTCACAGAAGATTAGAAGGGTGGCAGTCACAAATTCTCTCTTTCGGAGGGCGCATAGAACTCGTGCGCTCCGTCATTATGGCTATCGCAAATTACTGGTTGCAGGCGTTGTACGTCCCAATGGGTACGATCCATCAAATTGAGAAGCTATGCGCAAACTTTGTTTGGAAAGGAGGGCTTCACTCAATCAAGTGGGAAGACTTGTGTCGGCCGAAAGACGAAGGAGGTATTGGCCTACAGAATATGCGGGTCCTGCGGGAAGTGGCCATGCTCAAACTTGCATGGAAACTCCTACAGGGACAGTCGTACTGGGCCAAATGGACTAGCGACAGGTATCTCAAGCATAATAATTTCTGGGTTCAGAAATTAGATAACAACTTCTCGGGAACTGTTAAGAATATCCTGCGTCTCCGTCCTACACTGAAGAGCCTCATTAGTCGGGTTATACACGACGGGAAAAGCACGAGTCTGTGGCTCGACCCGTGGCTGAACCACCAGAGTATTGTGGATCTGCTTGGTTGGCCGACGTTCGAGTTAATTGGAAGCCAGGAGAGCCTTGAGGTGCTGATCCAAGGCGGTGAATGGAGAGTTACAAATCGGCAGGTTGGCAGGATGCTTGGAGATGACATCTCCAGAATCCAACTCCAAGCTCAGGCGGTCAGAGACCAATGGTGGTGGGATGGATCCACTGATGGGGAGTTTAGCGGAAGGATAGCATATGACCAAATCAGAACAAGACATAATGCAACCGAGTGGTCAGAGATAGTGTGGGCGAAGGGGGCAGCAAACAAAATGCATCTTTGCTTGTACAAAGCAATCAACAATAGGCTTCTAACCCGGGATAGACTGGAGCGCTTCGGAGTACAAGTTCCAAGTCTGATTTGTGTGCTCTGCGGGTCAGAGATGGAAACACGCGATCACCTATTTTTCCAATGCACCGCATCGAGCACTATATGGCAGGCGTGCAGAGTTCAAGTTGGCATTACCGCCACCTCAAGAGAAGGTTTACAAGCAATCTTTGAAGAAATAACAGATATCAAAAATAGATGCCAATTGAAGTATCGACAAGCTCGGATAAGGTTACTTGCATCAGTATGGCACGTCTGGCGGGAAAGGAATAGACGTATATTTGAGGGAAAGGCAATCTCCTTAGTAGGAATAAGCAAAAATATTGAGTACGACCTCCGTACTATGGGGTTTTAATTATTTTAGTCAGATCAGTCTGTGAATGTATGTGTAATTTCTGATCGTTTTATCTATAAGTACCCGTTCTTCAAAAAAAAATATATATATATATATATTAAAATATATATATATATATATATATATATATATATATATATATATATATATATATATATATATATATATATAATTGCTCTTACAATCCTCATGGCCTAGACAAGGACCCCCTGCAGAAACATAGAGCTTATTTTGTGGTTTGCTTCTGTCATGACCTTACTAATGTCATCTTTCTTCACTGTCAAGGCTACTGGACAGGATCAGGCCACGAAGAAAAACTAATGTCTTCTGCAAATTCAAAATATGTATAGTTACATGCATGTAGTATAAACTCTTCATCTAACGCCACCACATATATACTAGAAAGGGAAATATAGGAAGAAGCCAAGTGCCGACATTAGACATATACTAATTATAGCTAAAAAAAAAGTGACCACATACGTATATTCCAGAAAGAGAGGGAAATATAAGTAGAAGCCAAGTGTGAAGTGCCGACATAGGCATACTAATTATAAAGCTTTAAAAGTAAATTAAAAAAAAAAATGAAAGAAATAACTACACGCAACCTTCTAATCCAAAACCAAATACGCTATTATTACACAATAAATAATTAACTTTTTGAAGAAAAAAAATTGCATGGATTCTGTCAACGTCTATGACCCCGTATGCCAGAATGTTTTTTAGGAAATAATTTCGCCAAACTCATTTTTTCAGCCAATTTTAGTAAAATTTATTAGTCTGTAAATTTTTTTATTTTTTTTAATTTTTTTGTAAAAATGAACTTAAAAAAGCAAAACTTGTATGCATGACACTAAATTATGAAAATAGATTAATAATCAGATCTGTACGAATGAATGATATTAAATCATGGACATGTGATATCTATATATAACAATGCTAAGTTTAATATTAAATTTTTACAATTGACTTACAACCCACACTCCCTCCTGCTAACATGGTCTCATCCGATTCCATGTAGGCATTTGTAAAATTTACAACCAATAATAATTGTAAACATAGCATTTTCCATCTTATATATAATCGCAGGTGGAAAAGAGAATCTCGCAGCAAAAAAGCCTAATAGCCAAAAAGAAAAGACAAATTCAATCTTCTTCTGACCCATCGTCGTCAATGCAAGCTGAGATTCTCGTTGAGTGACACAGGTTTGATGCCATACATGTAATTTGATTCCATTTGAAAGTGCCAAATGCCAAATTATTTTATTTTATTTTTTTTGAAGGGAAATGCCAAATTATTTTAAACCACAAATGCTTGTGTTTGGTTCAAAGGTTTAGAGGTCCAAAATTATTGAAAATAATATTTTTCACAATAAGAGGATTAATATATTCATAAAGTTTTTTTTTTTTTTTAAACAAGAGACTTTATTGAAATAGTAGGAGCCTAAGCTCAAAGATGGCGCCGGGAGATAGGTCGACGACCTACAAAAGTATATGTACCAGACCAGAGGTCTGGCCAAAAGGAAAATCTATCCTCCCCGGGGATACCGGGAGTAACAAAAGGGAATAAAACTATCCACCCTGGATTATCGAGGGGGTAAACGAAAGGTAAAGAAGGAATGAAACAATAATCCCCCTAACGACAAGATTGGTCCTTAAGCAGGGCGTTGTTGGCCTCAGAAGATAGTTCGGAGGTGTGGATGAAGATCCGATCGATTCTGGATTCATGCGCCAGTGACGCCAGAGCTTTGGCCACGCCATTAGCAGTAGGAGGTATATGTACGATGGCGGTGTTCGAACCTATCAATTGTTGGATGTTGCGGGTCTTGTATCTGAGAGCCTATGGAGCTTTGGATCTGTTGGCGATAATGTTGGTGAGGAGTTTGGAGGAAGTTTCGATTTCATTATACAGGATATTCTGATCATTACACCAGTGAATCGTCTTGAGTAGAGCGTCGATTGCCGGGAGAGTACTGGTGGTATCTGTCATGAATAGGGAGAAGGCATAGATAAGGGAGCCTTGGTTGTCTTTGATGATACCGCCACACGCAATTCCCGCCAAATCTCCGATCTTTGCCGCCATGTTCAGCTTCTGACCCGTATCCGGAACCGCCCATCTCGCGTTGATCCCCCGAGCGACAGGATGCGTAGGCATGACCGACCGTCCCAAGCCATCCGTTCCCAGGTTATGTGCCGAGAAGGTATGTTGAAGCTGAGTGGTAACCTGTCGGATGATGTCCCGGTGGTTTCTCTGTCCATCGCCAAATAGAATTGAGTTCCTTTGCTTCTAGATCTCCCATAATCCAGAAGCGAAGAAATGTTCCTGCTGATGACCGCCGGGGTGGAGAGGGAAGAGGGAGAAGAGTTCAGAAGCCATACCTGAGCAAGTTGATCGATCGAGGAGTGCGAGGTGGAGAGATTGAACTTGGTACCGAAGTGGAGCCAAACCATCTGAGCCGTCTCTCCCGAGATGAATAGATGACCATTAGTTTCAGTGTCTGGATTAGCACATCACACTCATCTCGAGGCGAGATTGATTGTGAGCCCCCTGAATTTCGGGTTGATTTTTTTTTAAAATTTTCTGATTGATTTAGTTTCAATAAATAATTTATTCTGTTTATTATCTTTAAGTGTACTTTTTTGTGCCTTTGATATTTGGAGTGTCAGGGATGTTCAACTCTGGAAATCTTCTTCATGAGTTTTGTATTGGACAGGATTACCTTCATTTTGGTATATAGTGTCCCACTCAAACTTGTTCCCTTATACTCTTTTTGTTTCGCACAACTTCGGGTCGAATTAGACCATTTGATTATTAATTGATTTTCCCACTCTTTTCCTTGATCATTATTAGCACGTTACCGTGACTTTTAATTTGGGAGCACCAGACCTGTAACACCCAGTTTTCCAAATAAGGGTAATTTTGAAATTTTGTATTTAATTGAATTTAATAAATATTATTTGGATTTTTTTTATTGTATTATTAAGAATGGTGTGATTAAAATATTATTTAATTGATTGCCATGTATTGTGATTAGCCTAATTTGGTTTGGACCCAACCTAGATTAGTCATAGATAGTACCAGCTAGCCATGGTTAGTGATTATTAGTATTAATTATATTTATTATAATTAATATGATTTTTAGTGATTTTTAGTATAATTGTTTTTGGTGTTTTAGAGACTTTGACTTATGTTGACCTTGTAGACTAATCTAGTGACTAACCTAGGTCTTGACTAAGTGATTAGGATTTGAGAACCTAGGTTGACTTAAGTTGATGAGGATTAACTCATTGGGATTAGTTTGGGGAAAATAGGAGCTAGTTTGATTAAGGAATGGCTTGTGAAGTCACAAGTCATTTTATGACTAATAGGCTTAATGGCCCATAGCCCACACCCATTGAACCAAGCCCTAACCCTAGAAAATCTGACCAGCCCACTATGGTCAGCCCCCCCTATTTATATCCTATTAAAATTAGGGTTGCCTCTTTAGAAAACTTTGTCATTTGGAAGAGGTGAGTCCCCATCCTTGTAAATCCTTAGAAAATCCATTTCTTCTCCAAATTCCTTCAAACAAATTACATTAGGACCTAATGTTAGCATTCTTGCTATTGTTGATGAGTATTTTCAGGGAACACACAATTTGAGGAAGTTTGGTGGTTTGTGGAGCTCTTCCCATTTGGGGATTTTGAACCTTGTTCACCTATAGGTATATCTCCTTCTATTGTATTTAGATTCTGTTAAAAATCATTACTAGGTTGCCCTGGCCCTAACCTAGCTATAGGAATAGGAATCCCCAAAATTTTCGTGTCCTTTCGTGTCCAAACAGGACACGTATCAGTGCACTGTGCTAGGTGTTCGATGAAATGCCCCAATGGGCATTTCGTGTGAATTTTGGGGTTTTGTTTGAATAGGAAGTTAGTTTTGGGTCTCGCTTATATATTTCTATAGTTTTCGTGGTGTCTTAGTGTCGTGTCTAGGCTGCACAGACACGTGTACACACGGTCGTACACACGCGCGCGCGGGGGCTGTGAATGCCCTGCTGCTCGGGCCTATTTCTGACACGGATACGCGTTCCCGACACGTGAAACTTGACACACATCATGGGACAACGTCTGTCACCCCGTGTGTCAAGTTGCACGGGCCCACGTGGCGTGTCGGACACGCACGAGCACGTGCACTGGTTTTTGCCTGTGCGATTTTCCTTCGAAAACGAGCACTGATACGCGCATCTCGTGTCGCGTACACGCGACGAGGACACGATACAGGTTGTCCTATCACTAGCCCTAGTCTAGGTGAAAACGTGGACCAAATCTCGTGGGTCGTGTCGCTGTGTGTCGTGCACACGATCGACACGAACTCGTGCACGACGCTTGGCTGTCAATGCACTGTTGGTGTATCATTTTGAACTGGACACATTTGTGTCCACTTTTGTGGACACAAATACCTCACCTAGCACATACATAATGTGTTTGTAAGTTACCAACCCTGCTTTAGCTTTTTAAATCAATTTTGGATGATTAAAACTCAATTTCCTATTCTTCCTAAACTGTGAACTGTCCTATGTTTACTGTTCTGTCCAGATTTTGAAAACTGAATTTTGGCACTCTTTTTAACCTATTAGACACTGCTAATTACATGTAATTAAATGCCTAGTATGTTCTACTATGTGTTTTCTAACTGTATGTCAAAATTGGGTTGAGTTGGATGTTGTTTTGGTCTTAAAACTGAGATGGAAATGGGGGGGACTGAAATATGGTTTTGCTAACAGTATAACTGATTTCCTTGTGTTCTTAGGAACTGAGTTTCAAGTTCCTTTAATGTATTTCAACATGGACACATGATAAACTGTTCCTTTAAACTAAATTTGGATTTGTTGATGTGTTTTGAGTTCAATTACTGATATTTAAATGAGGGGACTGAAACTGGGTATTTGTGAACTGTTTTAATGAGATTTTGAGTTTTATGAACCGTTTTGTGTTGTTTATAACTGAGTCATATGAATACAATATGGTGATTGACCTGGGCTTTATCATAGGACTGTTTTTGAACTGAAATCTGGGTTTGAAGTTTGGGGTTTAAGTCTGATAACTGTTAACTGAGAATTTGGATGTGTAAAATTTGTGAAACCATAGTGGACTGACCTAGGAATTGATCCCATTCTCTAGTTCACTGTTTACTCACTGTTGTATGATTCTCTAACACACCACTTTAGCCTACACTCTCACCCTAACACTCTAGCCTCACACACACATGTCTCAAGTCACTCATCACACACTACTCTTCCTATTACACTGTCACATATTACACACTAGCCTAGCACTCACTGTTCACACAATCTCTCACACACACATACACATATGCACATATTTATAGATTAACATATAGTTTGTATTGTATTCATATGGATAACCTATAGGGATAAATTTCTATATTAGAATACATTGATATAGTAATATGTGTACTATTTAAGTATAGGTATAATCTTGTAGATGTGATTTATGGTTGTGTGATTTCCTATATTAGAGTTTATAGTCATATTGTACATATGTATTGTTTAGATATAGAATTGAATATGGTATTGCCTATTGGCATATGGTATAGTCTATTGGCCTATGGCCTATGGTTGTGTTTGTTTAGCTAGTGAGTCTAGTTTAGACTTGTTTAGTCTTATTAGACCTAGAATGGACTAGTTAGCCTAGTGTAGCCTAGTTTGACTTAGGTTTGACTTGGTTAGCCTAGTTTGACTTAGGTTTGACTTGGTTGACCTAGTTTGACTTCTAGGGTTGACCAGAGTTGACCAAGAGTTGACTTTGGTCTAGATTGACCTAGATTCATGTAGTATGCATCGTAGTGCATCTTATTACTATTCTGGACTCGTTGTGACTTGTGCTGTTCTAATAGGAGCCAGATACCACTCCTCGGACAGTACAATACTCTTGGACACTCAGATAGCAGGCGAGTACATTCTCTGATCTTTTCATACTTACCTGGATTATATTCTTGCTCTAGATTACTCTACATGATGCTGACACGCATCTTCACGGATTAACACTATATGGATCCCTTCCTGAGATGTTATCCCTCTACGGGTGCATCGAGTATTTTATGTTCATGTACTTTATCATGTGCATCAGGTACTCCTTGTACTCGTACTAGTTCATATTTTTACATGTTCTCATGTGCTTTATCACGTGCCTCATGTACTACTCATTACATGAGTTCACGTATCTTTAGTTGTATTCATGTGCCTATAACGTAACTTGAATGGATCCTTGTGTATTAATTGGGGCGGGGTGAGTAGAATTGGTTATGTGATCATTATCCCCAGTAGCTGTATAAATGTGCCTCTTATTTGTATTCATGTGCCCCTAAGCCATTTACATAACCATATTGTACTCTAAATCACGTAGCCACTTACAGTCTCTACTATCATGTATTTACTTTTAGTTACAAAATATCTCATGTTTACTCGTACTTCCTTTTCAGCACTTCCTGTATTTTATTCTATTGCATGATTTATACTCCTAACCTGCTATGAACTGTTTTGAGAGATATGTGCTCGCTCCCGTCCTGACTGGACCTGTTAAAAATTTTACAGTGAATGATGAGGCTCTGGTGTCTATCCCTCTTGGTGCAGCATTAGACATCACTAGTGACTTGGACCTGCTAGCAGTTGATGTTACTTCCCTAGATTAGGATGTCTTTATCTTTCTAGATTTTGTATTGAGTTCCTAAGTTATTATTTGGATATGTACTTATTTAGACACTTAGAATTCTGGATTTGTATCTCTGTGATGTTACATTCCTGGATATTATCTACCTTATCTTTCTATCTCATTCCTGTTCTACCTTAGCTGTGATTGAGTTATATTTATGTTATGTCACCCCCATTCGGGGAGTATAACTGTCATTACCTTAAATTGTTAGATGTTGTGACCTAGGACAACGTTCTACCGCCGACACTGCGGCGTAGGCTGGACGTACCCACATCACGTGCCCTTATTCTAGGGTGTGGGTCGTGACAAGACCAGTCATTTTCTTGAAACCAACTTCTCATGCATGATCTACTCGAGACGCTCTTCACCCATGACCTTCGTGTCCCACTCAGATACACCATTTTGTGCTCCTTTTGCTTCACACAACTTTTCTGACACGTGACCCGATTTTATTTCACCCCACGGTGTCACATTCATTTTCCAACTTGATTTGTGGGTACCCTGTCGACCAAAACCTGTCAGCCCCAATTATGGACATGGCCCACATTGAGCCTACTACCCGCATGACACTTGTGTCCCATTTATTGGAATTCCTACATGCTACTTATTTGCCCATGATTATCAACACCTATTTTAATTTGAATATTGCGCCATGTCCGGTTTTGATCCAACCCGGCTTGACCGAACCCAGTCCAATCTTCATGTTTCTCTCTCTCATGACATCCTCACTTTCCTCGTCCAAAAATAATATTGAATACCCTGTCCAACTATTTTTATATTCAATGGAAAATTTTCCTTTATTAAAAAATCCCTAGAATAACCTATTTTCCTATATTCAATCCTACCCCTCAATTTCACATATTATCATCACCACCCTACATTTACACATCCCCAACACCCCCTAGCAGCCGGCCCTAAAATCTAGGATGAGAATATTTTCTCACTCTCTCTCTCATTAATTATTCACACTCTCACCTCTTTCTCTCTCTTTCTAAACAATTTTTCCCACACAACTCAATACTATCACCAACAACCACCATTCCCGAACTCACTCCCTGGTCGAGCTTGACCTCCCCTCCTCCTGGCCGAGCTCGGCCGTCGGCCACCACCACCATCAGACAACCACCACCTCCTTCCCTCCTCCTTCTTCTCTACATACCATCATCAAAACCACCACCACCACCATATCAAATCGCCACCTCTACGTTCACCGTGCGCCGCACGTCCGCCGTGCCCCGCTGCCGTGCCCCGTGCGCTGCCGCACCTTCGCCGGCCGCCCCAGGCCACGCAGCCCCGCACGCAGCTCCGCGCACGGCAAGTGGCAGCAGCAGTTGGCCGGAACAGCCTTGCCGCGCGCGTACAGCGCCGCCGCCGGCCACGCACCGCCGTGGCTGTGCCCCAACGCGGTGGATAAACTTAGGCGACCCCCCTGGGTCCGCCATCTCCTCCTCCAGCGCGACGTATAAGCGATTCGTGTATTTCGTACGAATTCCCGCCGTGACGCGCGCGGAATCAAGTCCGTTTTGGCGCCCCGTCGCAGCGACTTCGTACACGATTTTCGAGAAATTCGACCGTTGGATCGGCGATTTCTTTGCTCTGTCATAATCTCGGTATATCCACCTTCACTTCTGTCAATTTTTGTCCGTTAATTTTATCGTTTGATGCCTCAAAACCGGCCACCAAGTTGACCGTTTAAATTGTATAAAATTTGGACAATTTCGCGGAGCCAACTTCGTCAGCTTGTACCTCCTCCACCGCAGCTCCTTTTGGCGTGCTACCAGTTCCGGTACGAAGCTGGTATAACCCTCTTACTACCCCTCCAGTTTCATTTCATTGTGAGCTTGTTTGATTGGTTGAATTCGACGCCAAAGTTGGTCGTCCAAATTCGTAATTTCCAACTTGTAAAATTTTATTTTTGAACACGGGACTACAAATTTCATTTCTGACACCACAAGCAGACTCGTGGCATCGTTCTGGCTTGTTTTCATATAAAATTTGTTAGATTTGGAGGACGTGGACCCTGGCATGCATTTCGGTGCAAAGTGGGTCCCACAGTCCAGGTCAACGGAACTTTTTGACGCCGGCTCATCGGAATCCAATTTCGGATATACCGTTGAGTTCGTATCGTCATTCTGGACTCGTTGACATATAATTTGCTAGGTTTTAGTGGAAATTGGATCCGGCACGCATTTCGGTGCAAGTCGGATACCAACATCCGGGTCAACAGGTTATTTTGAGATCGGCTCATCGGAATCCAATTCCGGATACACCGTTGAGTTCGTATCGTCATTCTGGACTCGTTGACATATAGTTTGCTGAGTTTTGAGAACATTGGCTCCAGCACGCATTTTTGTGCAAATTGGAATTCCAAGTTTGGTCAACGGACCAAATTGAGATCGGGTCAACGGAATCCAATTCTGGATATACCGTTGGGTTCGTTTCATCATTCTGGTTTTGTGAACATATAATTTGTTATGTTTTGTAGACTTGTTTTCTTGTACGTTTTTTTGTGCAAAACGGCTCCGACACGAATACCCTTTTTGACCCGAAATTACCTTTTTGCCCTTGTGTCCAAATTGGACCGATGGGTAGGCTATCTTAGCTAATTTGACCATTCTGGACACGTTGGCGATGTTCATTTCATCGTCCGACAATGTTTGTTGATAATTTCTCTGAGTTTAACCTTTTTATAAATAATTAATAATTAATTCTTATAATATTCGTATTTCGGGATTAGTACAACGAAACTGAGATTGGTCAATTCCAGTGATCTCACATCGCTGAAATTGGCAAGACGGACATGTGGATCACTATAATAAGATTATTAACTTTACCGTTAATCATCTTATCTCGATTTGCGTGTCATAAGTTTTGACGTACGAATAACGAAGTACACTTTATATCTTTAATAATTAGACTAGAATTGACCCTGTTTGACCAGAGTTGACCAGTTGACCAAAAGTCAACTGTAAGTCAACACTTGACCTAGTTTGACTAGATTATTGACCGGAGTTGACCTAGAGTTGATTTGACTTAGAAGAACCTAGGATAATATAGATTGCTTGTAGAGATTCATTTATTACAACTTGAACACCTTGTAACCTGTGTTGCTTTAAATAGGACTCTGTGGCTTCAATTGGACCTCCTATACTTATCAGCTGTTTAGGTTATCAGGCGAGTACATTCTCTGATCATTTCATATCCTGCTTAGAATTATATTCCTGCTTTAGATTACCTTACTTGATGCTGTCACAACATTATCACAGATTAGTACTATATGGATCTCTTCATGCGATGTTATCCCCCTCGAGAGCATCGGGTATATTGTGTCATGTGCGTTTCACTTTCATCATATACTCCTGTGCTTTCACCATACATGTACACTCCTGTGAATCATGTACTCTCATATTCATGGAGCCTTCATGTATACTATCATGTGCACCCTTTCATGGGCCCTATGTGATATCATGTACAATAACATAACCTGCTTAGATCCTTGTGTATTGATTAGGGAAAACGGGGGAGTACTAGTAGTCATGTGAACAATTCCATAGTAGTGTAGATCATGTGAAACTCTTTAGTGTAGATCATGTACAAATCTGTTCTGTTCACATGTGCTATCCTGTACTCTACATCACTAGCCACTATTAGTTCTCTATTTATAGTAGATATTTCTATTACAGTTCTCTCTCTGTTTACATACTATATTTCTTTCAGATCCTGTATCTTACTCTACTGCATGTTTATATTTTCTAACCTGCTATGAACTGTTGAGATGTATTGTGCTCGCTCCTGTCCTGACTGGACCTGTTGATAAATTTTACAGATAGCCTGAAGGTTGCCTGCTAGCTTAGAGGAGACACAGTAGAGGTTGTATAGATAGCTAGGGTTTTGCTTATAGCTTATTTACAGTTGTCTTGAGTTGTATTTATGGATTACTGTATTTGAGCTTTGAGATGTATTTCTGGGTTTGTGTATCTTAGACACTTAGACTTCTATCTGTTGTATCTCTTTTGGATTTCATGTTTTATCTATCTTCCATTATGCTTTACCTTAGATGTGATTGAGTTTACATTCTGCTATGTCACCCCCATTCGGGGAGTATAAACTTCTTAGTTTTATATTGTTAGATGTTGTGACCTAGGACAGCGTTCTACCGTCGACACTGCGGCATAGGCTGGGCGTTGTTACGTTCTCGTACCCTCACAGTGGGTGCGAGTCGTGACACATTTTTAGTGGTGGCCCATGTAGGTCGAGTTTGTGTAGTGGTATTCGGACTAGAGTATCACTACAGCCTGCAGTAGGATTATGATATATTTTTGAAGGTACTCAATCACAGTTAGGATCCCTTGAGAGATTCCTGGGATGACCCTTGAGAATCTTATTTTAACTTCGATTAAAAAACTCTCTTCCCTTGATTTGATTTATCTTTACTTTCTGTTGTTGAATTTAATTTTGATGGATTATTGTTGAATTTGAGTTTGTATTTATTGATTTTGATGGAAGATTGTTGAATTTTGAATCTTTATGTTAGCTGTAGCATCCGAGTTTGTATTTATATGATTTGAAGGATTTTTTTTCATTTTTGAATCTTGATGTTCGTTGATAAATTTGATTTTTGGGTATTCATTGTTGATTTAATTTAGTTTTTGTCAAGATGAAATTATATGGGCTAGGTCATCTAAGTTTTGGAATCTAGTCTTCTATAGTCACATTAGCCAGCATGGTGAGGACATATAGTCTGATTTTGGATATATTTCTCGGGTGTAGGAATTTAAGGTTTTCGCAGCCAAGCTAGCGGCATCGCAAAAATTTTAAATACCATAATTCTAGAGGTATGTGCCTAAGTCGAGGACTCTGTGATTATCGTAGCATTGCTTACTAGTATGACGAGGATTTAGAGTACCATGATTTTGGATAGACGCATATGATTATCAGATTGTACCTTAAATGTTTTCGAACATGTTTTCTCTACTTTTGTTCCAGTCCTTCAAAAAAAAGGAGAATTTTTATTTGTTTGTTTTGTTTTGCTTCTCATTATTTAACTTAGGAGTAGGTTTAGCTATTTTTATAAACCTTTGTGTAACTTCTTATTATGAATTTCTTCTTAATACAATGAATTGATAATTTCTGCTAGACCTTATCTTAGATTTGATATTATAGCTCTGATTTCAAAATGGTTTCTTCTTTTAAACAGATAAGCAGAACAGATTTTATCGTTATTTCCGTCTTGCTATTATTCTTGTATTAAATAATAATAAAAAATAAAAAAACTATCTTGGTTACATCAATCACCTACTTTGCAATCTTAGTAAGAATCTGAATGTTGGTCTTGATATGGAATTTGATTTTTATAATGGGACATGGAATATATATAGTGGACATTTGCCTGACACGTATGCATGCTACACTTTGATTTCCAACCTATCTAAATACGTATTAATATGTTGTTGATGTTAAATTGTCAAAACCCCAATATTTCTGGTTCTCTGCTTTTTCCAGCTTAAACTCGTAATTTAAATATAAATTTTATGTTATTAGTTATGTTTACATCACTGCATATGTATGTTATACATAGGGTTTCAATTCAAAAAAAAAATTTAGTTGAGTTTTGTGTTTGAAATTGTCAAATCTAAGACTGTGTGCATATTAACCCTTAATACTGGATTCCAAATGTTTAGTTCAAATTGCTGTTTTTAAATGTGATATTTTAACCTATATACATTGTTGTATGTAGGGACATAAATTTAGGTTTATATTCTTACATGTTAGGTTGTGATAAACATTGGGTTGGTTGATGTTCGAATTTCTCCAAATCCTAAAACTGAATACATATTAACATTTCACATTGATTTCCAATATTTAGTTCAATTTTAAATTTAATATGTAATATTGAACTGTATGCATAGCTAAATGTATGGATAGTATGTTAGGGTTCTTCTCTATCATGATAGGATGTATTGGAAGCATTGAGTTGGTTGTGATGTTTCAAACCCCTAAAATCTGAAACTGCATTATGTTAATATTACACTGGTTTAAATGTTAGCTTGTTTTCAGATTTTGTATGTAAATGCTGAACTAAAACTGGATTTAACCTTTCAATACTAATCTATACCCTGTACAAGGACACACACACCCTAAATTAGTATACACTGCCATGTAAACCTAACCCTTTCTCCTCTATGTTATGTTCATATATCTATATAAATATATATAGAGTTTATGCATACATATTATAATGTATATAGATAACTAAATCTCTACCTCTTATATATATATATATATATATATATTTTTATATATATATATATATATATATATATATATATATATATATATATATATATATGGTCAGCCATGCATGTTATGAGTAAATAGGTTGTGTATTGTAGATTGTTTAACCAATATGCCATGAGTAGTGTAACTGGGTAGCTATTGTTTTGAAACCCAAATCCTTCTATACACTTTCACGTATATTTCACGTACACACATGCCTACTATCAAACCACATAACCTTTACATAATGCTAGCTTTTCCCTCTCTAACGCTATATATATAAATATATTGTGATTAGATTTCAATGCAATTGACTTTCATTTTTTTTCTTTTGATTGTGATATTTTCCTTGAATAGTGTCCCTTAATAGAAAATGGTGGTTATCTTTATTTTATTTTTGAATAGTACCAGTTTCATATAGGATGGTAGACAGCCTCACAAGTTTTGATGATTGTTATTTCTGTATCTTTCCTAGTTAGCACCCCTAATTGCTTGTGTGTTTTGATACCCTATGACCGTTTTGGTTAGCATGACTAGTATACCTAGATGAGACTTTCACTGCCACCATATGCCATGACCTTGTATGATGTCACGTCCCGACCCGGGAAATCGCTCGTCCTCGCTAGATTTAACCCGAATCATCGTCCTCGCTGGGGCGTGATGCCGCACGAGCCTGGATTTGCGCTCGTGCAAGGCAAGATAACAGGTTCACGTAGAACTATCTCAAATCGATAACATAAGCAGCGGAAGAAAACAAAGAATAACATAAGAATCTCTTTTATTCATATTGAACTGAAGGTTACAAAGGCTCTGAATAGCCCAACATAAAATGCCAATTGGCTACAACACTCATGATCTCTCTAGCTCACAAAGGATTACATTGTTCCATACATTATGCCTCTGTATAGCCACCAAGTAGTCTTCGGCCGAACATCTCCATGTCGCAAGTCCGAACGCATATGCGGAAGCTCCTCTTGAACGCCAAAGACTCCATGCCTCGGCATGCCCAAGCCAAGCTCCGCCCCGAGCTGATCATAACCTGAACCTGCACATAAACTAGTGGGGGTTTAGTGCTTTCGTCCTCGCTTCGTACTGATCAAGACCCGCTCGCACCCAAACCAAACACTTATCATTTAGTGAGCATGCATCTTAGATTGTGATCTTTCTATTTAGCCTTAGGATCGATTTCATGGCAATACTTAAACATAGCACATTATCAGAAATGTGTCCGATACCGTGTTCCTGCAGCAGATACAGTTAGACATAATCTGAAACATAAGCATAGTGTTCGTGCCCATCTCCGTCCCATTCCTTAGCCTGCAGTGGTTAGAACTTAACATAAGTAAAACATATGATTTACGCAACCGACCATTCATAAACATAAACATATGCATATTGGGTGGCAGGCCCTGCGCCTGCACCCAGCTCTCTTCTCAGCCCACCGGCCCTATCTATATGAAGGTCACGGTGTTTCGCACCGTAATGGACTTGGCATCTCATATGTGTAAGCCTACAATCGCTTCGATACGGGTTGCTAGCCCAGTATCCGAAGGATCCCAAACTTACGGATATCATAGCTTATCACAGCACTGGACGGTCGCAATCCGTCCGAATATTGTGCACCATAAATACCACACATAATTCCCTCCTAGGCCGAACGGTCCCGGCGCCCCGGCGTAACCGTTCGAGGGAAGCCACACCCGTGCACGGGCAATCCGAGTCCATTGACCATGCAATACGTTCCATAGCATACAATCCATAGCATACCAACCGTTCTCGAATTCCATAAACATAGTGTCACATATAAACGGTTTCCCGTGCCATAAACATAATCCACCATTCGCATGGGGAGCTCCGTCGGCGTTATGACCCAACACATCCATATTGATGCACGACGCCCAACGGCTTTGTCATCTCGTACTCATATTCACGCGTCCCGTTCATAGTGTTATTCGCATAGCCTACCTCCGTATTTACTTAGTCATTTCGTAACATAAGTGCCCGAAGGCACGCTCAGTGTTGTATTCAATGTTCTACGCCTAGAGTTCAATGTTCTCGGAGCCGTGCACCTGATGCACATCTCGATGTTGTCTTTCAATGTTCTACCATCATGTCCTATCGCGACTCGTGCACTTGATGCACGTCGCTTCAATTGTTCGATTGTTCAATGTTCTATCTTAGTGTTCGACACATACTTAGGCACTTACTCGTCGAGCCACGCTCGCTAACTCGATAACATATTACGCATACCATAACACATTTTATTAGACGTGAAGGAATAGGGAGAGAGAGTCAAGAACCCGCCCACCTTAAGCCGATACACCTTGTCGTTTCGCCGATTGAAGCGTCTCGCTTCCATAACTCGATCGCATAGCTAACTCTTGGACTTAACCATTCCTTTGCTCTACTCGGTTGATTTAGCATATCGCGCCCATGCCACAATCCGTTGCAAGGCCACGATGTGGTTTTGCGGACACTTCATTGCATAAGGCAAAATGCCGACCTCTTATCGTCCAGCGTAGAAGCATAGCCTGCACACCAGATCAACTAAAATCAGCACTTGCTCAAGTGGGACTTACTCTTTGCATCGATTCGATTCATAGATTCCAACCGACTCAAAGCTTACCTTTGGCCAACGCAACACTTGCATCGATTCGCATCGATACCTTATCGGGTCAACACAACTCTTCGAGTCAACGACTCATCGTAATGCACCGATGCGGAGCGGGGCATTACATAATATACCACTCAAAATCAGGTTCGTCCTCGAACCGAAACTAACACTTAACCCAAGTGTCTCGCATAGATCGCTTCACGATCTCGTGCTATTATCGTTGAATCATACAACTCAGTCTGGATCATACACATATTTTAGGCGTCCCACCAATATATGCATTTCAGCCAAGCTCAGTTGTAGGATATCGGGACAACTAACAAGCTTAACTTAAATTCTCAAGCATCCATCGTTCCGTACTCGACTTGGTCATATCTTAGCGCCTATTTCCAAAATACTCTTTGTATGCATCATCCCATAATATGCGATCATCCTCCAACATCTTGTACATAACTTAATTCAACCATAACTTCGATCTCATAAGTTTCTTGCCGGCCACCTAACACTCGCATTGCATCGAGTTATTGCGCATCCGATCACAACAATTCTCTGCAACGCCTATTCGCCCAACCGTTTCCTATCTCTCGTATAACTTAAGTCTTTTATCCAATCATTCATAACACTTGGCCATAACGACATGGACTACGTCCACATGTCACCAACTCTTTTGTCTACAATCCGTACTAAGTCTCGCACACAACTATCCCAACACGATCTACGTTCTCGAACTACCCGCGCATCGAGTCTGGGGCTACCCCCGCTAGGCAACTTATCCAGACATCATGCTTGCGCTCTTTTGACACGAGAGGTCAACTTGAGTCTACGATGCTCAAAGGCAACAATCTTTCCGACCCAAGGTCTCTTACGTTACGCCTATCTCCGATACTCGACCGAGTACGAATCCTTTACTCAAACTTCGATTCCATCCCGACTAGTTCGTTTCGTAGCATAGATCGCGCGCTCAATACACATAGCCTAACCGTTACTCAACCGATCTACGATACACTCTTAGGTCGTTCTACTATCCGTTGCTCTTGCGCATTGCAAAGCCCTTGCAATCGCCTTACCGCATCGCTATGCTAAGCACGTTCCTCAACATCTACTCGATCCAACATAACTTTTCTTGACCATATCGATTCTAGTACTCACTAACTTTCGAGACACGATACTCGCTCGCTTTTAGACTTATCCTCAACATGCACTACCTTATTCCTTATCCTTCTTACGCGACTTTATTAGGGTCGTCCTATGGTTTCCCACATTCACTTGATTTGGCGGTCAAGTCTTCTAGGGTCATCTGCCCCGAAACTACGCTCGATAATTGAAGATCATCAACGAGGGACAGTTACAACGAACCATGCTATATCCTATCGCGGAGCCAAATCAATTCCCGACAATTCTATACGACTTTACCCAATCCGACATACCAATCCATAATTTATCCATCCCCGCGCAACTGATGCGCCGCTACTACTCAAATCACTTAGGCACTACCGTTGACAATATCGCACAATCCTCAATTCCACCTTCGCATCAAACCACAAATCCATATCCAAATTGCCACGCCTCACAAGTTCGATCATGCCCACTGGATGAATCACCATACCAGTGCTCACGCGGAATGATCGTCCAAATTTGACGTGATGCATGTGCGAGGCTAGTGTTGCGCTCGCTCAAGACAAGAATGTCAACATAGTGGTGATCCGCGAAGCAATCCAGACACTTTCGATTTCATCCGAGCAACATCCATCGACTCTCAAATTTTCTGAAGCGTTCCTACCGTCGTCATCCAAATCGACATCAACTTAACTTGCATCTTATTCATCCAACAACAATGCTCAACATAATTTTCGTTCATTCGATCAGAGTATCCCCGAGTTATTGCATATCGTCTTTGATACGCCTCAATACCATCGTCGATATGCATAACTTGAACATCTTCCTTTCTCATAAGCTTAAATTCGTTGCTATCACTGCCGTTATCCGAATTCGAATACGAATCAAGTCTCGTACTTATCAAGATCCATTCCGTTGTAACTACTTAAAATCGTCGTGACACAATTTCGATTTCACATATCCATTCTCATATCCCTAACTCGTATTTCTAAATCGTGCTACCGATTTATCGCGTTAACCCAAATTCGTTCGCACAATTTCTCCGTACTTACTCAACATATTCCGAAGAAGTCTCCGTACTAACTCAACATAAGTTCGACCGGGTCGACTATTTCCTCAACGCAACATTCATTCGCATATTCTCAGCCTATCATTCAACTTATACTTAACGAATTCTCGCCCGACGTATCATCCATAAGTATGACTTCGCACATAATTGTTCAACTCAATTCATCAAAGCATACTAGCATCGACTTCTATCAAGTCATTCTCGCTCGAGTCTCGATTCTACTCTGTCCGTTGCGGACAAACATATCGTAACAACATAATCGCCTCGACGTAACCTATCGTAAGTCACCAACCGGCTTAACATAACCATCGCTAAGTGGTATCCCATATACCACTCAGGATCGAGCCTATCGTTACCGATACCATACTTCACTACACTTACTCGTATAATTGGTATTGCATATACCACTCAAAATCGAGTCATTACTCGACATCACACTTCGCGTAGGTCCGACTTCTATCTCAACTTAACCGTCCCGTATGGTGATCCTTCCGATCCCAGCTCTAACGTTAGCTTAAGTTTGGAACTCATTGAATCTAACCGTGTCATGGCGACCATCTCGATCACACCCGCAACATTCGCTTATTCAAAGCTCAACGCGACGTACGGCCAACATAAGCGTTCGCCTACTCAACTCAAATTAGCGACCAACCCGATTCGTACTATCGCATCCGCGATCTTCGAATCCTGCTCGTTGCAGCTTGTGCAATAACTTAGTCTCGATACTTAAGGCCTTTACTCAATCTCGCACAACATATCACTATCCATCCGCATAGCCATACAACGCACATCATACCGTATCAACTCGTTGTACCGATGCAACGAACGATCCACGACTTGCTGCACTCCGTGCAACCGACAACACATAATCCTTCGCATAGCCACATAACACGCATCGCCTCACATATCGATCCGTTGCACTTCGTGCAACCAACAATACATATTTTCTCACACTTCGTGCGACCGCCAATACATAACTCCTTGCACTTCATGCAACCAACATCATCATATTCGTTGCACTTCGTACGACCATCATTCCATAACCCGTTGCACTTCGTGCAACCAACACTCTCCGACGGCACCCGGAGATAACGTGATAGTCACGACATACTTGTGGCAGACGTACGCACTTAATATAGACTTATTGTATGGAACATCCAATGTAGCGTCGAGCAGATCCATGAGCCATGCGGTTGCGGAAACAACTTAGAGTCAACTGAATTTTGATATCGAAGCAACTGAGGGTCAAAGAGATTCACGCACGGTCCAAATGATGGAACCGCTCTGATACCAACTTGTCATGCCCCGACCCGGGAAATCGCTCGTCCTCGCTAGATTTAACCCGAATCATCGTCCTCGCTGGGGCGTGATGCCGCACGAGCCTGGATTTGCGCTCGTGCAAGGCAAGATAACAGGTTCACGTAGAACTATCTCAAATCGATAACATAAGCAGCGGAAGAAAACAAAGAATAACATAAGAATCTCTTTTATTCATATTGAACTGAAGGTTACAAAGGCTCTGAATAGCCCAACATAAAATGCCAATTGGCTACAACACTCATGATCTCTCTAGCTCACAAAGGATTACATTGTTCCATACATTATGCCTCTGTATAGCCACCAAGTAGTCTTCGGCCGAACATCTCCATGTCGCAAGTCCGAACGCATATGCGGAAGCTCCTCTTGAACGCCAAAGACTCCATGCCTCGGCACGCCCAAGCCAAGCTCCGCCCCGAGCTGATCATAACCTGAACCTGCACATAAACTAGTGGGGGTTTAGTGCTTTCGTCCTCGCTTCGCACTGATCAAGACCCGCTCGCACCCAAACCAAACACTTATCATTTAGTGAGCATGCATCTTAGATTGTGATCTTTCTATTTAGCCTTAGGATCGATTTCATGGCAACACTTAAACATAGCACATTATCAGAAATGTGTCCGATACCGTGTTCCTGCAGCAGATACAGTTAGACATAATCTGAAACATAAGCATAGTGTTCGTGCCCATCTCCGTCCCATTCCTTAGCCTGCAGTGGTTAGAACTTAACATAAGTAAAACATATGATTCACGCAACCGACCATTCATAAACATAAACATATGCATATTGGGTGGCAGGCCCTGCGCCTGCACCCAGCTCTCATCTCAGCCCACCGGCCCTATCTATATGAAGGTCACGGTGTTTCGCACCGTAATGGACTTGGCATCTCATATGTGTAAGCCTACAATCGCTTCGATACGGGTTGCTAGCCCAGTATCCGAAGGATCCCAAACTTACGGATATCATAGCTTATCACAGCACTGGACGGTCGCAATCCGTCCGAATGTTGTGCACCATAAATACCACACATAATTCCCTCCTAGGCCGAACGGTCCCGGCGCCCCGGCGTAACCGTTCGAGGGAAGCCACACCCGTGCACGGGCAATCCGAGTCCATTGACCATGCAATACGTTCCATAGCATACAATCCATAGCATACCAACCGTTCTCGAATTCCATAAACATAGTGTCACACATAAACGGTTTCCCGTGCCATAAACATAATCCACCATTCGCATGGGGAGCTCCGTCGGCGTTATGCCCCAACACATCCATATTGATGCACGACGCCCAACGGCTTTGTCATCTCGTACTCATATTCACGCGTCCCGTTCATAGTGTTATTCGTATAGCCTACCTCCGTATTTACTTAGTCATTTTGTAACATAAGTGCCCGAAGGCATGCTCAGTGTTGTATTCAATGTTCTACGCCTAGAGTTCAATGTTCTCGGAGCCGTGCACCTGATGCACATCTCGATGTTGTCTTTCAATGTTCTACCATCATGTCCTATCGCGACTCGTGCACTTGATGCACGTCGCTTCAATTATTCGATTGTTCAATGTTCTATCTTAGTGTTCGACACATACTTAGGCACTTACTCGTCGAGCCACGCTCGCTAACTCGATAACATATTACGCATACCATAACACATTTTATTAGACGTGAAGGAATAGGGAGAGAGAGTCAAGAACCCGCCCACCTTAAGCCGATACACCTTGTCGTTTCGCCGATTGAAGCGTCTCGCTTCCATAACTCGATCGCATAGCTAACTCTTGGACTTAACCATTCCTTTGCTCTACTCGGTTGATTTAGCATATCGCGCCCATGCCACAATCCGTTGTAAGGCCACGATGTGGTTTTGCGGACACTTCATTGCATAAGGCAAAATGCTGACCTCTTATCGTCCAGCGTAGAAGCATAGCCTGCACACCAGATCAACTAAAATCAGCACTTGCTCAAGTGGGACTTACTCTTTGCATCGATTCGATTCATAGATTCCAACCGACTCAAAGCTTACCTTTGGCCAACGCAACACTTGCATCGATTCGCATCGATACCTTATCGGGTCAACGCAACTCTTCGAGTCAACGACTCATCGTAATGCACCGATGCGGAGCGGGGCATTACATATGACGTCCTTTTGATGGTATGATTTGTTTAAGTTCTGGGACTTGATTGTGGGGGTTTGACCTAGAAGGAGTATGAATATTTTAATTTCGAGGACAAAATTTTTATAAGGTGGGTAGGATGTGAGCACCCTGAATTTTGGGTTGATTTTTTTTAAAAATTTTCTGATTGATTTAGTTTCAATAAATAATTTATTCTGTTTATTATCTTTAAGTGTACTTTTCCGTGCCTTTGATATTTGGAGTGTCAGGGATGTTCAACTCTGGAAATCTTCTTCATGAGTTTTGTAGTGGACAAGATTGCCTTCATTTTGGTATATAGTATCCCACTCAAACTTGTTCCCTTGTACTCTTTTTGTTTCGTACAACTTCGGGTCGAATTAGACCATTTGTTTATTAATTAATTTTCCCACTCTTTTCCTTGATCATTATTAGCAGGTTACCGTGACTTTTAATTTGGGAGCACCAGACCAGTCATTTTCTTGAAACCAACTTCTTATGTATGATCTACTCGAGACGCTCTTTACCTATGACCTTTGTGTCCCACTCAGACACACCATTTTGTGCTCCATTTGCTTCACACAACTTTCCTGACACGTGACCCGATTTTATTTCACCCCACGGTGTCACATTCATTTTCCAACTTGATTTGTGGGTACCTTGTCGACCAAAACCTGTCAGTCCTAATTATGGATATGGCCCACATTGAGCCTACTACCCGCATGACACTTGTGTCCCATTTATTGGAATCCCCACATGCTACTTATTTGCCCATGATTATCAACAACTATTTTAATTTGAATATTGTGCCATGTCCGGTTTTGATCCAACCCGGCTTGACCGAACCCAGTCCAAGCTTCATGTTTCTCTCTCTCATGACATCCTCACTTTCCTCGTCCAAAAATAATATTGAATACCCTGTCCATCTATTTTTATATTCAACGGAAAATTTTCCTTTATTGAATAATCCCTAGAATAACCTATTTTTCTATATTCAATCCTAGCCCTCAATTTCACATATTATCATCACCACCCTACATTCACACATCCCCAACACCCCCTAGCAGCCGGCCCTAAAATCTAGGATGAGAATATTTTCTCACTCTCTCTCTCATTAATTATTCACACTCTCACCTCTTTCTCTCTCTTTCTAAACAATTTTTCCCACACAACTCAACACCATCACCAACAGCCACCATTCCCGAACTCACTCCCTGGCCGAGCCCGACCTCCCCTCCTCCTGGCCAAGATCGACCGTCGGCCACCACCACCATCAGGCAACCACCACCTCCTTCCCTCCTCCTTTTTCTCCACATACCATCATCAAAACCACCACCACCCCCATATCAAAACCGCCACCTCCACGTTCACCGTGCACCGCACGTCCGCCGTGCCCCGCGTGCCGTCGTGCCTTCGCCGGCCGCCGCAGGTCGTGCAGCCCCGCGCGCGGCAAGTGGCAGCAGCAGTTGGCCGGAACAGCCTTGGCGCGCGCGTACATCGCCGCCGCCGGCCACGCACTGCCGTGGCCGTGCCCCAACGCTGTGGACGAACTCAGGCGACCCCCTGGGTCCTCCATCTCCTCCTCCAGCGCGACGTATATGCGATTCGTGCATTTCGCACGAATTTCCGCCATGACGCGCGCGGAATCAAGTCCGTTTTGGCGCCCCGTCACAGCAACTTCGTATACAATTTTTGAGAAATTCGACCGTTGGATCGGTGATTTCTTCGCTCCATCACAATCTCGGTATATCCACCTTCACTCTTGCCAATTTTCGTCCGTTATTTTTATCGTTTGATGCCTCAAAACCGGCCACCAAGTTGACCATTTAAATTGTATAAAATTTGGACAGTTTTGCGGAGCCAACTTCGTCAGCTTGTACCTCCTCCACCGCAGCTCCTTTTGGCGTGCTACAAGGTTCGGTGCGAAGCTGGTATAACCCTCTTACTACCCCTCCAGTTTCATTTCATTGTGAGCTTGTTTGATTGGTTGAATTCGACGCCAAAGTTGGTCGTCCGAATTCATAATTTCTAAGTTGTAAAATTCCATTTTTGAACACGGGACTCCAGATTTCATTTCTGACACCACCAGTAGACTCGTGACGTCGTTCTGGCATGTTTTCATATAAAATTTGTTAGATTTGGAGGACGTGGGCCCTGGCACGTATTTCGGTGCAAAGTGGGTCCCACAGTCCGGGTCAACGGGACTTTTTGACGTCGGCTCATCGGAATCCAATTCCGGATATACCGTTGAGTTCGTATCATCATTCTGGACTCGTTGACATATAATTTGCTAGGTTTTAGTGGACATTGAATCCGACACGTATTTCGGTGCAAGTCGGATACCA
Source organism: Iris pallida (assembly GCA_029216955.1). Lineage (NCBI taxonomy): Eukaryota > Viridiplantae > Streptophyta > Magnoliopsida > Asparagales > Iridaceae > Iris > Iris pallida. Next base: position 49,843,266 of record JANAVB010016197.1, on the reverse strand, counting down.
ATATCTAGGTCAACATGTCATTTTGAGATCGGCTCATCGGAATCCAATTCCGGATACACGTTGAGTTCGTATCGTCATTCTGGACTCGTTGACATGTAGTTTGCTGAGTTTTGAGAACATTGACTCCGGCACGTATTTTCGTGCAAATCGGAATTCCAAGTTCTGGTCAACGGACCAAATTGAGATCGGGTCAACGGAATCCAATTCTGGATATACCGTTGGGTTCGTATCATCATTCTGGTTTCGTGGACATATAATTTGTTATGTTTTGTAGACTTGTTTTCTTGTACATTTTTCGGTGCAAAATGGCTCCGACACGGATACCATTTTTGACCCGAAATTACCTTTTTGCCCTTGTGTCCAAATTGGACCGATGGGTAGGCTATCCTAGCTAATTTGACCATTCTGGACACGTTGGTGATGTTCATTTCATCGTTCGATAATGTTTGTTGATAATTTCTCTGAGTTTAACCTTTTTATAAATAATTAATAATTAATTCTTATAATGTTCGTATTTCGGGATTAGTACAACGAAACTGAGATTGGTCAATTCCAGTGATCTCACATCGCTGAAATTGGCAAGACGGACACGTGGATCACTATAATAAGATTATTAACTTTACCGTTAATCATCTTATCTCGATTTGCGTGTCGTAAGTTTCGACGTACGAATAACGAAGTACACTTTATATCTTTAATAATTAGACTAGAATTGACCCTGTTTGACCAGAGTTGACCAGTTGACCCAATGTCAACTGTAAGTCAACACTTGACCTAGTTTGACTAGATTATTGACCGGAGTTGACCTAGAGTTGATTTGACTTAGAAGAACCTAGGATAATATAGATTGCTTGTAGAGATTCATTTATTACAACTTGAACACCTTGTAACCTGTGTTGCTTTAAATAGGACTCTGTGGCTTCAGTTGGACCCCCTATACTTATCTGCTGTTCAGGTTATCAGGCGAGTACATTCTCTGATCATTTCATATCCTGCTTAGAATTATATTCCTGCCTTAGATTACCTTACTTGATGCTGTCACGACATTATCACAGATTAGTACTATATGGATCTCTTCATGCGATGTTATCCCCCTCGGAAGCATCGGGTATATTGTGTTATGTGCGTTTCACTTTCATCATGTACTCCTGTGCTTTCACTATACATGTACACTCCTGTGAATCATGTACTCTCATGTTCACGGAGCCTTCATATATACTATCATGTGCAACCTTTCATGGGCCCCATGTGATATCATGTACAATGACATAACCTGCTTAGATCCTTGTGTATTGATTGGGGAAAATGGGGGAGTGCTAGTAGTCATGTGAACAATTCCATAGTAGTGTAGATCATGTGAAACTCTTTAGTGTAGATCATGTACAAATCTGTTCTGTTCACATGTGCTATCATGTACTCTACATCACTATCCAATATTAGTTCTCTATTTATAGTAGATATTTTTATTACAGTTCTCTCTCTGTTTACATACTGTATTTCTTTCAGATCCTGTATCTTAATCTACTGCATGTTTATATTTTCTAACCTGCTATGAACTGTTGAGATGTATTGTGCTCGCTCCTGTCCTGACTGGACCTGTTGATAAATTTTACAGATAGCCTGAAGGTTGCCTGCTAGCTTAGAGGAGACACAGTAGAGGTTGTATAGATAGCTAAGGTTTTGCTTATAGCTTATTTACAGTTGTCTTGAGTTGTATTTATGGATTACTGTATTTGAGCTTTGAGATATATTTCTGGGTTTGTGTATCTTAGACACTTAGACTTCTATCTGTTGTATCTCTTTTGGATTTCATGTTTTATCTATCTTCCATTATGCTTTACCTTAGATGTGATTGAGTTTACATTCTGCTATGTCACCCCCATTCGGGGAGTATAAACTGCTTAGCTTTATATTGTTAGATGTTGTGACCTAGGATAGCGTTCTACTGCCGACACTGCGGCGTAGGCTGGGCATTGTTACGTTCTCGTACCCTCACAGTGGGTACGGGTCGTGACATTGATCCCCATAGAAATAAGTCTGGCCTCTACAAGAATAGCATTTCTGCGAAAATGCCAAAGAAAGGCGCCAATGCGCGGCTGAATATACTTGTTCCAGCAGAATTTACTCCATAAATCAATCGAGTTTCTTCTGCAGTGGTGGTCCAAGTAAGATTTAGTAGAGAACTCTTCGTGGCGGTCTGGAGTCCAAACCATCATGTCTTTCTCATTGTTGAGAATAATCCCGTCCAAGTAATCATTGGCTTCAACAGTCAGAAAATCTCGAATATTAACCTCCTCCTCCAGGGATCTACGAACCATAGGTGAGGTCATCACCTGACGGATGGAAGGATTGTAGATAAACTCGGGCGATTTGGTGATAGTGGTACCGTATCAGTTCTAACCCCAGATGGGTATGTTGCCACGACCCAGAACCCATTGGCAGTTGGAGTAAACATTGTAAAATATCTTCATCATAAATTGCCATAGCGGGGAGGAGGAGTAAGGTAGGGAGTATCCGGGATCAGCCGGATCCCTATACTTCCTGATCATGTACTGGGCCCACACCGACTCGCCTTGAATCAACGCCCATCATCTTTTAGCATGTAAAGCAGTCATCACTTAGTCAAGTGATCTAATGCCAAGCCCTTTTTCATCCATTGGGTGACATATATTGCTCCATAAAATCCATCTGGTCCGATGTTGATCTTTAGAGTTCCAGAGGAAGGCTGCCATCAGTTTCTCTAAATTCTTAAGATGTTTGTTGGGGGCTTTGATCACCGACAGAGCGTGAATATGATGTACAGTAAGCACACTTTTGAGGAGGGTAATCTTCCCCCTGAAGGATAGAAGTCTCCCTCTCCAACCCGAGATCCTTTTCTCAAATTTGTCAATCATGTTAAAGAAATATTCCTGTTTAGCTCTGCCTTTAAAGAGGGGCACCCACAGGTAGTGGATCGGCAGATGCGTGATCGTAAAACCGATCATCGCAGAAATCTCCTCCGCCCGGACGATAATGTGATCCATCTGGGAGACAATAAGCGCTGATTTATCCATGTTTATCTCCTGACCCGAAGTGTTCGAGTAGTCCTGAAGCGTCTTCAGAAGGTCGTCGATACTGTTGATGCCCCCGATAATGAATGAGGCTGTCGTCCGTATAGAAGAGAGGGGATATGGGGAGGCTATCTCTACAGCCAGAGAACTGCTTGATGTGGGCGTGGAGGCAGAGATTAGAAATTTTTCTGCTGAGGGCACATAATTGCCTATAATAAATTAAGCAGGAGAAATGGGGTCACCTTGTCTCAGACCTCTAGCAGCGTGGAAGAATCCTCCCGTTTTTCAGTTGATGTAGACAGAATACCAGCAATTAGATATAATTCTGAAGATGAGGTCGATCCATGTCTGGCTAAAGCCGAATTGGCGCATGACCTGGATCAGGAACCTCCAGCTGACCCTGTCATAAGCTTTAGACATGTCAAGCTTAATCGCCACGTTACCGCCGGTGATGTTGTTGTCAATGGTCCCAATGACCTCATGCGCCAGACTAATATTCTCATGAATGCTACGACCTCTGACGAAACCCGATTGCTCTCTGGATATAATAGAAGGGAGGACACCCGCAAGCCTTTCGGCCAAAATTTTGGAGATGATTTTGTGGGAGAAGTTGCTAAGGCTGATAGGTCTGAAATCCTGGATATCCGCGGGCTTGGAGGTCTTGCGTATGAGAACCAAGTTCGCCGAAGTGATGCCTTTGGGAAGTTGGATTCCTAAAAAGAAATCCTTGATAGCAGCCATAATATTCTGTTTAATGATATGCCAAAATTTAGAATAAAAACCCCTGTAAAGCCATCTGGGCCCGGGGCTCCCTCCGGGTTGAGCGAATTAATCGCTTTCTCAACTTCATCTTCCTGGGGAAGCCTAGACAGCTCCATGTTCTGCTCATCGGAGATAAGACTCGGGATACAATCGATGAAGTTATCCGGTTTCGTGGTGTCACACCCACTTTTCATTTCAAGGGTATTTTGGTCATTTTGTAATTTTAGATTATTTTATTAATTTATTGAATTCATGTGATGATATGTGGTTTGGTTTGTTTTTTGAGTAGTCTTGATGGGTTTAATTTAACTTAGCCAACCATGACTAGAACCCAGATGCCACATTAGAATTAGATTTTTATCATTTAGTTTTTAATTTAGAATATATGAGTTATTGTTAGAATGATTTAATTAAATTTTTAGCCAATTTCTAGTTAGCCATTTTAAAGCCTTTTTGGACTGGGCTTATTAGCAACTTAGAGAGCCTAGGCCCATGTCCTAACCTAACCCTAACCCCCTTGTACCTGGCCGACCATAGGCATCCCCCTTCTTGTGTTGATGTTTGTAGCCTCCAAGAGAAAACCCTAGTTTTCCACTCTCCAAAATCCTAACTTTTGCATCTGGAGTCTGTTTCTCCCTAAACGAAGTCTGTTGTGCTTGTAGGAAGGAGAGGATCTTGCTGGAGCATTGCTAGCAAGGTGGTGGAGGCATTTGCTTGAGGGTACTCGATCGTTGGAGCGCTCGGGAAGTCCTTTGCATTGAGATCTTTGACTCTCAATAGGTGAATCCTATTCTAGTATTGTTTTTTCTGATTTTTCTTTATGGTAGTGTGCATCTAGGTACCCCTGACCTGTAGGATCAATTTTGTCCAGTTTCGTATTCATTTGGTGTCCGTATTGGACACGTCTCGATTAATATTTGTAGGTGTTTGATGAAATGTCACATTGATTTTAATTTTAATTTTTGCTGGATCTATTTATATATTCTGGTAGCCCTATACATGAGGATCACGACCCCATGAGTTTAGATACGAATCGGACTCGTGTCCGTGTCCAAACAGGACACGAACGTACTACACGCCAGGCCGCACGCGTGCCCTGCTGCTCGGGGGCGATTCCTCGACGCACAGGCCATGTGGTTGCATGAAAATTGACGTGTAGGTGGGGGCCGTGACTAAGAACACGCTCCTAAAGTTTCATGAAGTTTCGTCGAGAAATGAGGGAGAAATCACGTTGGCACTTATCGGCCTTACGCGCGCGCGCGCGGAACAGCCGTCGCTGAAACGGCGTTCGCGTGGACACGACACGACATGTGGACACGATTCAGGGTGTCCAACGTGTAGCCCTATATCTACCCTAGCCTAGGACACGAACACGAGACACGAGATGGGACACACGAGTCCCTAGACTCGTTCACACGCGTGTACGACGCTGTGCACGGGGCTGTGCACGCGCGCACAGCCGCGCGCGAACACGCTCAGCGTGCGTATCTGACATGACACATGGCCGCACGCTAACTCGGCCAGTAGGTCGGGGATGCGTACGCCCAGGTGTATGCGAAGTTTCACGAGAGTTGGATAAAAAATGAGCGAGAAATCAGGTTCGCATCGATTCGGTTCACGTGCGTATCGGGTTTCCAGATACTCGTTCGTTGGACACGATACGGACACGGTTTCGACCCCGGAAATACCCAAGCACGTCCCACATGTCGAGACCGACGTATCTACCAAGTTTTGTGGGTTAATTTGGAGTATTTTGAGTTTTGGATCATTTTGTGAAAATGAGGTTTTTCCTTGAAATTAAAATTTCATAATTTTGTGATAATTTGATTGCTGGGATTTATTACGATAATTTCTGAGTTTTTGATCCTTGAACGCTATTTGAGACTTGTGGGATTTGACTCTTGGGTTTGATTCATATTTTCTAGCCATTTTTATGCATTTATGGTGTTTTACCTATTGATTGTATATATATATATATATATATATATATATATATATATATATATATATATATATATATATATATATATATATATATATATATATATATATATATTTATATATATATAAAAAAAAATATATATATATATATATATATATATATATATATATATATATATATATATATATTTTTTTTTATATATATATAAATATATATATATATATATATATATATATATATATATATATATATATATATATATATATATATATATATATACAATCAATAGGTAAAACACCATAAATGCATAAATATATATATATATATATATATATATATATATATATATATATATATATATATATATATATATATATATATATATATTTTAAGTAACCCCCTTTTATTAGAAGTCAAGGCTCAAAGAGCTGAAGCCTGACACGTATACAAGACAAAAGTATACCAAAAGTAAAAACAGGGGAAGAAGGCCGGGCGCAGCCGCCAAAACTAATAGGAGAACGGTTGTCAGAACGCCTGAGAACTGTGGGAGCAAAGGGAGCTCCGTTTGCGGCATTGTCGGTGAATTTCCCGGATCAGCTGATCGGCAGAGTATTGGTGGCCCTCGTATCTCGTTTTGTTGCGATTTTTCCAGATGGCCCAGGTGGCGGCCGCTGCAACGATCTGGTGGCCGTGGGAAGCGGCACCCCAGTGGGCCAGAAGATCGATAAAGCGCCCGTCGTCTGGAGAGGTGTTGTGGTTGTGATTGAGGGTGCTCCAGATTTTGTCGGGGAGGCTTCCCTCCCTGAAGATGTGATCGATAGTCTCCGTCTGACGCTCGCTGCAACAGTTACAAGCAGACGCCAGGCTAATACCGATGGAGTTAAGGGTGTCGTCAGTGGGAAGTTTCTTTCTCATGACTTTCCACAGGAGGAAAGTCATATATATATATATATATATATATATATATATATATATATATATATATATATATATATATATATATATATATATATATATATATATATATATATATATATATATAGTAATTCCTATTATGCCTAATATATATATATATATATATATATATAGTAATTCCTATTATGCCTAATTTTGAATATATGTTAAAGTAAGGCGTTGAGGCCTAGATCTCAGATCTGGGAACTCATTCCAGGTTCGAGATCGACCCTCGTTGGCTTATATACATGGTATATGCATATATCTATATATATGCCTATATAATATAATATATAATATATATATATATATATATATATATATATATATATATATATATATATATATATATATATATATATATATTATATATAGTTTGCTATTGATTGTAGTATTTTGTACATGGTTGTAGACATATTCTAGTTTGTTTTCTCAGATTGAGACTCATAACCAGCAGCCCTTCAACATCGTTCACACTCACAACCATGTTTCTTTTCATAACTTATATATATATATATATATATATTTTCTTTCATAACTTATATATATATATATATATATTTTTCTTTTTTATATATATATATATATATATATATATATTTTATATATATATATATATATATATATATATATATATATATATATATATATATATATATATATATATATATATATAGGTAATGTAATAATTGCTTGTGATATGACTATAGGAAGTGATGGGACAGATTAGGATCGTCGTTAGGAGCCTAGTTAGGTCGAATTGGCCGACAAGTTGACCAAGTTGACAAAAGTAAACTTTGGGTCAAACTTGATCCAAATCGACTCAAACGAACTCCGAATGACCTAAAAACTTGTGTGTGACCTAGAAATTAGTAAACGGACTAGTGAACCTTGAGTTGACCAGGTTTGACCAGAGTTGACCAAGGGTTGGCTTTGACCTAGAAGGACCTAGAATTATGTAGAATTGCATTGTAGGCATTCTTTATGATATGTTAGACCTTGTTGTGACTTGTGGTTGTTTTAAATAGGTTTACATCACTCCAGTACAGTTACACATCCTCATCAGCAGCTCAGATTGTCATGCGAGTACATTTTCTGACCGTTTCATTCTTGCTTGGGCGTATTACTTGTTATAGACTAGTTTACTTGTTGTTGTCATGATATATCACGGATTAGTACTATATGGATCTCTTCATGCGATGTTATCCCCTCGGATACATCGGGTATATTATGCTTATGTACTTTATTGTAATGCCTATTGTTCGTATTACGTATTTTGGTATACGTATACGTATTTTGACTCGTATTGCATGACACCTTGCTTGGTTTATTCTAGCATTTCATTGATTGGTTTATTCTTGGGTTGGTTCGGCTTGGCTTGGTTTGCTTGGTTCATCATGAACCAAAGGAAAACCCCTACCTACCACCACCCACACCATTTATTAACCCAACACTCCTTCTCTCTCTTCATTCACTCTTCTTCTTCCTCACCGTTGCTCTCCACCTACCAAGAGGTTTAGGCAAGTGCAACTTGCTTCTTGAGGGATCTTGATTTTTATTGTTCCATTCTTTTATTTACATGATTATAAACCTCTTTAGAACTTGGAGTTTTTAATTTTGATGGATAGATTCTTCTAGATCTACATTTTAACCTTGAGTTCATGGAGTTTTCTTGGTTTTGATCTACTAAAACTTGTTATTTTCGAAAACTAATAGTTCCATGAGCAAGAGCACGAAATTTCGTGTGAAATTGGTTTTTGATTCACCTCATTTCGAGTTAAAATGAAGTTTTTATGGCCAAAACAAGTTTTCTGAATTTTCATGTCGGCTGAAGGATCTGATTCTGGCGTAAAATCAGAAATTACGCAGGGAGCTAGCGTAAAATTAGAATTTACGCAGGAAGGCTTGCGTAAAATGAAATTTTACGCAGGGAATTGCGTAAATTACGCTGGATGTCATCCAGAATGTAATATTTTACGCAGGGAACCCTGGAATTGCGTAACTTACGCTGGATGTCATCCAGAATGTAATATTTTACGCAGGGAACCCTGGAATTGCGTAAATTACGCTGGATTGTATCCAGAATGTAATATTTTACGCAAAAAACCCTGGAATTGCGTAAATTATGCTGGAATGTATCCAGAATGTAATATTTTACGCAAGGAACCCTGGAATTGCGTAAATTACGCTGGATGTCATCCAGAATGTAATATTTTACGCAGGAAACCCTGAAATTGCGTATTTTACGCTGAATGGTACCCAGAATGTGAAATTTTACGCTGGAACCCTCCCCTTTTACATATTTTAAACAGAATTGAATTTTTGGCTTAAAAAGTGCACAGAATGACTGTTTTTGCCAAGTTAAGCTATTTTCTAGCCAGAATTTCGAAAAACTTAAAACATGAAAGTTTTAGATCTTTGTCTTACCTTTCCGAATATCTCTGGAGCACCTTAAATTGAGTTTGTATGTGGAAGTTATGCCTCGTCTCCCTGCGCCGCATGATTCTTCCACAACTCTTGCACCCTGTTTATATTTAGTTATTACACACACGCTTATATCAGATTAATGTAATTTTAAATAATGACATGACATGATAGTGACCCGTCGTGGCGCACCCTTGACATTAAATTTGACATGATATATATCTCGAATACTGTTGCGACGGCTAGCATGACATGGCAGAATTGAATGGCCTGGACACCGTGGGTGAATTGTGTTTGTACAAAATAAATCGATAATGTTTGCATCATGTATAGGACAGGGATCCCTGATTACCACGGTCAGGGATACCTACAGTAATTGACTAAGGCTAATAAACTAGAATAATTCAGTAGACATGAAGAGATTCCCAGCTACAGGCAATCCCGTTATCTGGGCGCATTAAGTGGACTTGTAGCCTACCGATGAGTAGGGCACATTTCCAGCACACAGTCACGTGTTGCATTCTTCGAACGGACAATTCAGCCCGGATAACCGGATGGTGTGCAGGGCTTGTGGCTGTTGGGATAGTCTCATTGCATCTTGCTAGTAACTAGGCCTGTGATAATCCTAGTTAGTTAAAAGTATCAAGCCGTACTCTTGCTTGGCCGTGATTGATTGGATGGAGTTTATCCCAGCTTAGCCTTGTTCCAATCCTGTACAAGATTGTGACATGACATGATTAATTGTGCTTGCCTTAACAATAACGATCGGGGGTCCAGTTCTGTTCAGACGAAGGGTTACAACCCCGGTCCTTGTTTGGTTTAAAGGTTGTAACCTGGCTCCCGGAGCAGTTCTGTGTCCTCTCTTCATTATTGTCTTATTGCAACCCCATGCCATGCTCGTCATGTTTTACGTTACTTCAACGACATGATTGATTATTTACATTGGCTTTAACAATAAAGATCAGGGGTCCAGTTCTGTTTAGGCGAAAGGTTACAACCCCGGTCCTTGTTTGGTTTAAGGGTTGTAACCTGGCTCCCGGAGCAGTTCTGAGTCCTCTCTTCATTTATTGTCTTGTTACCTTACCAATAGTATTTGAGACGGGTTTCTATTCAGGTGAAGGGCTGCAACCTCGGTCCTTGTTTGGTTTAAGGGTTGCAGCCTGGATGCTTGAATGGTTTCTTCGTACTCAATTTATTATTGTTATCTCTATTATTATTGTTATCAGTTTCTTTTATAAGCTTTCTTTAGTTATTCACTTGTGATATGCTAGTTTTTAGTCCTTAAGTGAAGCCTCCTTTGTGGCACTTGCTCTTTCTGGGGTCTGACCTAGCTGGTTTTGTATGGCCAGATATCGGAGCAGCTCCAGAGGATCCACCTAACTTCCAGCCAGATGGTGACCACCAGGCGTAACCCTGGCAATGAGTGGGTTTCTTTTTGTCCTCTCACTTTATTGTAAAATTATTCTTTTGAGGCGTTTAGCCGACGAGCACGTGTTAGCTCGATTGCACCTTTACTTATTGTCTGCCTACGGGCTAAAACATGATTGACAGATCCTAGGGTTGATCATGTATGACTGAACTCTTGCTAGTCTTGACATTTTGTACGACTAGCTTCATGATCACCTAATATGTAATGTACGGGACGCCTTGCTATTATGTATTTGGTGCTCTGACATCTTGTAACTATTATTGCTTGCTTGAGATTGAGACAATAGGCTTGTTCATGACCATAGGAGACTGATGGATTGTAGTTAAACCCTCATATATCTAGACAGCCGTGACCGTATAGTGAGGTGGATTGAACTTCAATATACGTAGCTGGCTATGTACGCCCCCGCTCTCCAGTATTCTGTTTCTGAGGCGTTACATGGTTTTAGTGGTGGCCCATGCAGGTCTTGTAAATCAAGATGTGTGAGGGTTTACTGAATATATGTCTCAATCAGTACTCCTCCTTGATCTCTGCTCGTATCCTCTTGATCCCTGGAATCTTGATCTGATCACACGTTTGTATCGTTGACCTGTCCTGGTCCTTCCTTATTGTTTTCTATGTCGTCTTCTTCAGCAGCATTGTTCCTGGATCTGCCGATCAGCAAGACGGAGCACCTCCCGTGGACCAGCCGCAACCTGGAGATCAAGCCCAATATTCAGGAGTAGCCTCCAGAGTCATGCCTACTGGAGGAGAGCCACCAGTTCAGCCCGTCCAGCCTGCAGAGCCTGATGATGGCACTTTAGTGGGTCTCATCAGGTCATTATTAGCTTCCCAGGATCGTCGGGGAGATGCCTTACACCAGGCGGTGGCAGACGTTTTGACCAGAGGAGGTCATCAGGGTAATAGCGCGGCCAACAGCTTCAAGCGCCTGAACCCTCCCTTCTTCGACGGCAGTGAAGACGCGATCGCTGCAGATGCTTGGCTTCAGGACACAGAGGTGATTCTAGAAGCAGCCAGGACCCCAGAAGCAGAGAAGGTAGCCGTAGTGCGCCTGCAGTTACTAGATCTTGCCCGCAGCTGGTGGGCAGCACAGGCCTATGGTTTAGTGGCCCCTATTTCATGGGCAGTATTCAGGGAGAGATTCCAGACCAAGTATTTTGATACTGTAGCTCGCTACGACCTACAGACCCGGTTCACCAATCTGAAGCAGATGGGCAGGACGGTCGATGGATATGCGGCCGAGTTCTCCAGGCTTAGTCGGTTTGCTCCCACCTTGGTGGCGACCGAGTTCGATAGGGCCCAGCGGTTCCAGCAGGGGCTTCACCTCGAGATCTTGTTAGCAGTGGAGCAGTTTGAGCATCAGACCTTTGATGCAGTACTGAGGGCGGCTAGGAAGCATGAGTATACCTCCCAGAGGATCGTGGATAGGACCGGAGGTCGAAAGCGATCTCACAGCCAGATGAATCAGTCATCAGCACCAGCCCTGGCAGCCAGGGCTTTGACCATTGGAGCTCCGAGGCGGGCGGCCTCAGTAACGTCGGTTCAGCATTCCACCCCGACGCACCCTCAGCATCAGAAGCAGAAGCAGTCTTCCGCAGTGGGATGTTCACACTACGAAAAGCCGGGGCACGTGGTATCAGAGTGTCGCAGAGCACAGGGTTTGTGCTTGGTTTGTGGTGCCCCAGACCATAGGGTTGGGAACTGCCCGAACAGGGGGAGTTCATCGACCTTATCTAGTCCTTCAGTAAGAGGACCAGCACCAGTCCAGCAGCAGCAGCAGCAGCTGCAGTACCCATTCTCGAGGCCATTGCCGACGCAGGCCCAGGCATTCCAGCAGCAGAGGCCGCAGCAGTATGCCCAAGCCCAAGCCCTGATCCAGAGCAGGCAGAGGAATTTTCAACAGAGGGGACCCGCACCCAGAGGACATGGTCAAGTGCTGGCCTTGACCATAGGAGAGGAGGGAATAGCACCAGGTGAGGTAGTGGCAGGTACTATTCTCGTCAACACCTTTCCAGCTTCAGTATTATTTGATTCTGGTGCCTCGCATTCATTTATGTCTACACGATTCGCGATACGGATAGGACTGGAACCCGAGTCATTATCAGTAAGGCTCAATATACTTACTGGTAACGGTCTTGTGGGAGTAGATAGAGTGTTTTCCTCGTGTCGGGTCGTAGTTAGCGGTAGAGAGTTTCCCGCTAGGTTAATAGAATTTCCGATGGCTGATTATGATGTGGTCTTAGGGATGGATTGGTTGAGGGACCAGTATGCCAGGATAGATTGCCATATTGGTAGGGTTGCTTTTAGCATCCCAGGCGAGCCGGAGTTTTCCTTTTCCCGAGGCGAAGTTGAACCTTCTCCTCCTGCGGATGGCAGTAGCAGCAGTGCAGTTACCCCGGATCGTCGAGGAGTTTCCAAATGTTTTCCCAGAAGAGCTTCCAGGAATGCCGCCAGAGCGAGAGATCGAGTTCACCATAGACTTGATCCCCGGGACCGCACCTGTGTCAGAGAGGGTCTACAGGATGGCACCGTCAGAATTGGAGGTATTGTACAAAATGATTGAAGAACTCAGGACCAAGGGATTCATTCGTGCTAGTGGATCGCCTTGGGGAGCCCCGATACTTCTTGTGAAAAAGAAGGATGGTACGTCCAGATTATGTGTTGACTATCGTACCTTGAACTCAGTAACAATCAAGAACAAATATCCTCTCCCAAGGATAGATGACTTGTTTGATCAACTCAGAGGAGCAACAGTATTCTCGAAGATAGATTTGCGGTCAGGGTACCACCAGATCAGAGTCAGAGAGCAGGACATCCCGAAGACGGCATTCAGATCTAGATACGGACATTGGGAGTTCCTTGTTATGCCATTTGGAGCAACCAATGCGCCGGCTGTATTCATGGACCTCATGAATCGCATCTTCATGCCTTATTTGGATCAGTTCGTGATTGTGTTCATAGACGACATCCTGGTTTATAGCAAGAGTGAAGCAGAGCATGAGCAGCATCTCAGAGTTGTCCTCCAGATTCTCCGAGAGCACCAGTTGTATGCCAAGTTCAGTAAATACGAGTTCTGGCTCGATCGCATTTCGTACTTGGGTCATATCATCACCAGAGGAGGAGTAGAAGTGGACCCCCAAAAGATCGTGGCTATCGAAACGTGGCCAGTGCCCAGCACAGTTGCAGAAGTTCGTAGTTTTCTTGGATTGGCCGGCTACTACCGGCGATTTGTTTCGGACTTCGCTCGGATTTCAGCACCACTGACGCAGTTAACCCGCAAAGATGTACAGTTTGCTTGGACATCAGAATGTCAGGATTCTTTTGAGAAGTTGAAGTGAGGCTTGATGACGGCACCCATTCTCACACTTCCAGATGGGACCGGAGGATTCTCAGTATATTGTGATGCTTCGGGCCGAGGTTTAGGATGCGTTTTGATGCAACATGGGAAGGTAATAGCTTATGCGTCACGACAACTTCGTGATCATGAGAGGAATTACCCAATCCACGACTTGGAGCTGGCAGCCGTGGTGTTTGCACTAAAGCTTTGGAGACACTACTTGTATGGAGATAGGGTAGAGATTTTCACCGATCACAAGAGCCTGAAGTATGTGTTTACTCAGAAGGATCTTAACATGCGTCAGAGGAGATGGCTAGAGCTGCTTGTGGATTAGGATGTCAACCTGCAGTACCATCCTGGGAAGGCCAATGTTGTTGCAGATGCATTGAGCAGGAGAGCCGGAGTTTACTTTTTGACAGCACAACCAGAATTGTTAGCAGATCTTCAGAAGATGGGTATAGAAGTTGTCCTCCCTTCCAGCGTGACATTGATGGCCAGCATGCAAGTTCAGTCCAGTATAGTTGAGAGGATCAAGATAGCTCAGTCCTCCGATTCTAAGCTTCAGCGGCTTAGGACAGAATGTGTAGCAGGACGAAGACCAGAATTATGCATTCATGATGACGGTACACTTCGACATGGTAAGCGTCTTTGTGTACCCAGTGGAGATATCAGACAGAAAGTCATGACCGAAGCTCACAGTTCTCAGTATTCGATTCATCCCGGCGGCACGAAGATGTACCGAGATATCCGTCAGCACTTTTGGTGGAATGGAATGAAGAGGGAGATAGCCCGGTTTGTCTCTCGATGTTTGGTTTACCAACAAGTTAAATCTGAACATCAGAGGCCGGCTGGACTACTTCAGCCCTTGCCAATTCCAGAATGGAAGTGGGAACATATAACCATAGATTTCGTGACTAGATTACCTAGATCCCCAGCTGGTAGAGATGCTATCTGGGTGATAGTTGACAGGCTCACGAAGGTGGCTCACTTTCTTCCGTTCAGAGTTGGTCAGTCGACGGCTCAGCTAGCGGAGATGTATCTCCGACAGATTGTCAGATTGCATGGAGTACCAGTCAGTATCACCTCAGACAGAGATTCGAGTTTCACGTTGCACTTTTGGCGTAGTCTGCAGGAGAGTTTGGGAACTCGCCTCCAGTTCAGCTCAGCATATCACCCACAGACAGATGGCCAGTCAGAACGTACGATCCAGACTCTTGAAGATATATTGAGATCATGTACACTCGACTTCGGCGGTTCGTGGAAAGATCACCTGCACCTGGTGGAGTTCTCGTACAATAATAGTTTCCAAGCTAGCATCCAGATGGCACCGTTCGAGGCACTGTATGGTAGGAAGTGCAGATCCCCACTAGCATGGGATGATGTTGGAGAAAGGCGGATGCTTGGTCCCGAGTTGATCACTCAGACAGTTGAGATGGTCAGGAGAGTTAGAGATCATCTTCGCGTTGCACAAGATCGTCAGCGCCATTGGGCCGATTCTCATCGGCGTCCCCTTGAATTTTCTGTCGGTGACCATGTATTCCTGAGGATCTCGCCTAACCGTGGTGTCATTCGTTTCGGCGTACGGGGAAAGCTTAGTCATAGGTATATAGGGCCGTTCGATATTCTGGAGCGAGTAGGAGATGTATCCTATCGTCTCGCTCTTCCACCGTAGCTACGTGAGGTGCATGACGTGTTCCATGTATCTCAACTGCGACGGTATATCCCGGACCCGAGCCACATCCTGGATCATTCGGAATTGGTTGTTGGTACCAACCTTTCGTATGAGGAGAGGCCCGTGTCCATATTAGACCGGAGAGATAAGATACTCAAGAACAAGACTATTAAGTTAGTCCGAGTTGCTTGGGGTCATCACTCTTTGGGTGAGTCAACGTGGGAGCGTGAGGATGATATCCGATCGCGTTATCCCGACCTGTTTGACTCGTGAGGTATAATATCTTTCTTATGCCTCATGCCTTCGATTCCTTGCTTGCATAAATAATTGCTTTATTACTTGACTAGTATAGTTTGCCTGTGATTAGTATAGCTTGTCCTTGCATCTCTAGTCTCTTGATTAAATTTCGAGGACGGAATTCTTTTAAGGTGGGGAGAGTTGTAATGCCTATTGTTCGTATTACGTATTTTAGTATACGTATACGTATTTTGACTCGTATTGCATGACACCTTGCTTGGTTTATTCTAGCATTTCATTGATTGGTTTATTCTTGGGTTGGTTCGGCTTGGCTTGGTTTGCTTGGTTCATCATGAACCAAAGGAAAACCCCTACCTACCACCACCCACACCATTTATTAATCCAACACTCCTTCTCTCTCTTCATTCACTCTTCTTCTTTCTCACCGTTGCTCTCCACCTACCAAGAGGTTTAGGCAAGTGCAACTTGCTTCTTGAGGGATCTTGATTTTTATTGTTCCATTCTTTTATTTACATGATTATAAACCTCTTTAGAACTTGGAGTTTTTAATTTTGATGGATAGATTCTTCTAGATCTACATTTTAACCTTGAGTTCATGGAGTTTTCTTGGTTTTGATCTACTAAAACTTGTTATTTTCGAAAACTAATAGTTTCATGAGCAAGAGCACGAAATTTCGTGTGAAATTGGTTTTTGATTCACCTCATTTCGAGTTAAAATGAAGTTTTTATGGCCAAAACAAGTTTTCTTAATTTTCATGTCGGCTGAAGGATCTGATTCTGGCGTAAAATCAGAAATTACGCAGGGAGCTAGCGTAAAATCAGAATTTACACAGGAAGGCTTGCGTAAAATGAAATTTTACGCAGAAAATTACGTAAATTACGCTGGATGTCATCCAGAATGTAATATTTTACCCAGGGAACCCTGGAATTGCGTAAATTACGCTGGATGTCATCCAGAATATAATATTTTACGCAGGGAACCCTGGAATTGCGTAAATTACGCTGGATTGTATCCAGAATATAATATTTTACGCAGGGAACCCTGGAATTGCGTAAATTACGCTGGAATGTATCCAGAATGTAATATTTTACGCAGGGAACCCTGGAATTGCGTAAATTACGCTGGATGTCATCCAGAATGTAATATTTTACGCAGGGAACCCTGAAATTGCGTATTTTACGCTGAATGGTACCCAGAATGTGAAATTTTACGCTGAAACCCTCCCCTTTTACATATTTTACGCAGAATTGAATTTTTGGCTTAAAAAGTGCACAGAATGACTGTTTTTGCCAAGTTAAGCTATTTTCTAGCCAGAATTTCGAAAAACTTAAAACATGAAAGTTTTAGATCTTTGTCTTACCTTTCCGAATATCTCTGGAGCACCTTAAATTGAGTTCGTATGTGGAAGTTATGCCTCGTCTCCCTGCGCCGCATAATTCTTCCACAACTCTTGCACCTTGTTTATATTTAGTTATTGCACACACGCTTATATCAGATTAATATAATTTTAAATAATGACATGACATGATAGTGACCCGTCGTGGCGCACCCTTGACATTAAATTTGACATGATATATATCTCGAATACTGTTGCGACGGCTAGCATGACATGGCAGAATTGAATGGCCTGGACACGTGGGTGAATTGTGTTTGTACAAAATAAACCGATAATGTTTGCATCATGTATAGGACAGGGATCCCTGATTACCACGGTCAGGAATACCTACAGTAATTGACTAAGGCTAATAAACTAGAATAATTCAGTAGACATGAAGAGATTTCCAGCTACAGGCAATCCCGTTATCTGGGCGCATTAAGTGGACTTGTAGCCTACCGATGAGTAGGACACATTTCCAGCACACAGTCACGTGTTACATTCTTCGAACGGACAATTCAGCCCGGATAACCGGATGGTCTGCAGGGCTTGTGGCTGTTGGAATAGTCTCATTGCATCTTGCTAGTAACTAGGCCTGTGATAACCCTAGTTAGTTAAAAGTATCAAGCCGTACTCTTGCTTGGCCGTGATTGATTGGATGGAGTTTATCCCAGCTTAGCCTTGTTCCAATCCTGTACAAGATTGTGACATGACATGATTAATTGTGCTTGCCTTAACAATAACGATCGGGGGTCCAGTTCTGTTCAGGCGAAGGGTTACAACCCCGGTCCTTGTTTGGTTTAAGGGTTGTAACCTGGCTCCCGAAGCAGTTCTGTGTCCTCTCTTCGTTATTGTCTTATTGCAACACCATGCCATGCTCGTCATGTTTTACGTTACTTCAACGACATGATTGATTATTTACATTGGCTTTAACAATAAAGATCAGGGGTCCAGTTCTGTTCAGGCGAAGGATTACAACCCCGGTCCTTGTTTGGTTTAAGGGTTGTAACCTGGCTCCCGGAGCAGTTCTGAGTCCTCTCTTCGTTTATTGTCTTGTTACCTTACCAATAGTATTTGAGACGGGTTTCTATTCAGGTGAAGGGCTGCAACCTCGGTCCTTGTTTGGTTTAAGGGTTGCAGCCTGGCTGCTTGAATGGTTTCTTCGTACTCAATTTATTATTGTTATCTCTATTATTATTGTTATCAGTTTCTTTTATAAGCTTTCTTTAGTTATTCACTTGTGATATGCTGGTTTTTAGTCCTTAAGTGAAGCCTCCTTTGTGGCACTTGCTCTTTCTGGGGTCTGACCCAGCTGGTTTTGTATGGCCAGATATCGGAGCAGTTCCAGAGGATCCACCTAACTTCCAGCCAGATGGTGACCACCAGGCGTAATCCTGGCAATGAGTGGGTTTCTTTTTGTCCTCCCACTTTATTGTAAAATTATTCTTTTGAGGCGTTTAGCCGACGAGCACGTGTTAGCTCGATTGCACCTTTACTTATTGTCTGCCTACGGGCTAAAACATGATTGACAGATCCTAGGGTTAATCATGTATGACTGAACTCTTGCTAGTCTTGACATTTTGTACGACTAGCTTCATGATCACCTAATATGTAATGTACGGGACGCCTTGCTATTATTTATTTGGTGCTCTGACATCTTGTAACTATTATTGCTTGCTTGAGATTGAGACAATAGGCTTGTTCATGACCATAGAAGACTGATGGATTGTAGTTAAACCCTCATATATCTAGACAGTCGTGACCGTATAGTGAGGTGGGTTGAACTTCAATATACGTAGCTGGCTATGTACGCCCCCGCTCTCTAGTATTCTAGTTTTGGGGCGTTACATTTATCATGTGCATCGTCTACTCATTGTATTCGTACTTATTCATGTATACTCATGTGACATTCATGTACACTCATGATCATGTGAGCCTTCATGTATAACCCAGTGTGCATGTGGACTAGCTATCCATGTGACGCACTACTTTCATGTGCAATAACATAACCTGGACAGATCCTTGTGTACTGATTGGGGCAGGGGGAGTATTTATTTGGTTATGTGATCTACACCCTTTTCATGTGCAACTCCAAACTAGATTTAAGTCATGTATAACCTAAGCCAGTTTATATAACTAGATTGTGCTTTACATCACGTAGTTAGTTCAGTTCTCTTATTATATCCTGTATATCTATTTCCATATATCATGTTCTCTCTTTTACAGTCTCATTTCTTTATCAACAGTTCATGTATATTATTCTATAGCTTGTTTTATATTTCCTTTCATGTTATGAACTGTGTGAGAGATATGTATTCGTTCCTGTCCTGACTGGACCTGTTAAAATATTACAGATGATGAGGATTGCTGCGACACTTACATAGAGCAGGCCTAGTTGACACAAGTGACCTGGACCCTCAGCAGGATCCAGTAGTCGCTGAGAACTTGCTATGAGTTAGATTAGACTGATATTATTATCTAGTTATGAGACTTTGTGATTGTATTGAGATTTGTTATGGTGTGGTTTACACCGGGATTTATATTCATACTGTGACTCTCTGCTGTGATTATCTTTCTTCCATTCTATCTTAGTTATTGTGATTGAGTTGTACAATATATATATCATTCTCCAATCGGAGTATTTTTTAGATTGTGTTAGATGTTGGACCCAGGACAGCATTCTACCGCTGACACTGCGGTGTAGGATGGACGTACCCACATCTCGTGCCCTTACACTGGATGCGGGTCGTGACACGTGGATGGCACAAGTTTATAGAATTTGAAGAAGTGAAGGATCGCTCTGTCCATAATAATCCGATCCTCCACCATGGTCCCATCTTGATCGTACAGCCGCACTCTGTTCGAGTTAGCTCGCTCTTTAATGATGGCGTGAAAGAACGTGGAGTTATGGTCCCCATCTTTGACCCAATTAATCTTCGTCTAATCCAGAAGAAGTTGTTCTTCCAAAGCCAAAACCTTGTCCAGGCTATGTTTAACACGGAGCAGATCGTCACTCCCAACATTGCTCCATTAAACTTGAAGGGCCGCCTCCAGATCATTAATATCCGCCGGCAGCTCCCGCTTTTGTTTTCTAAGATCCCAAAGACATTCCAGTTCCAGTCTCTCAGGGCCGATCTTAGTCTCTGAAGTTTCGTATGCAAGGTGAGGAGGGACGGACCCTGGCAAACCTCGTCCCAGCTTTCCTTAACCATGTCCATGAAAGTCGGGTGGTCGCACCACATCCTTTGGAATCGAAACTGACCCAGGGTTGATAGAGTATCAGAAGGGGTGATAAGGAGGGGGAGTGATCGGAGTTCATACGGGGGAGGTGCATAACGGAAGTAGGAGGTCAATTAAGAAGGTAATCGGTATTGTAAAGGACCCGGTCCAGGCGCTCCCAGGTATTAGGGTTGTTAGTGAGGCCATTGCACCAAGTGTAAATTGACCCGAGATAGCCAGCATCAAGAAGCCCTGTATCCGAGATGAATCTGTTAAAGTCTGCCACCGCGTTCATATTGATGGTTCCCGACCCAGCCTTCTCTGCCACCGATGTGACTACATTAAAGTCGCCAGCCAGCATCCACGGATGGTTCATATTGTTAGAGATAGAAGTGAGATCATGCCCCATATCCTTTCTAGTATTAGCCACACAGCTAGCATAAACAACCGAAAGGTTCAACATATGCCCCGATCTATTGTTCTGGATGTTACAGTAGATAAACTACTTGTTGGTCTCCCTCACCACCACATCGATATTGTTATTACAGAATATCCAAATATATGTGTTAAGATCTCTACCATGGAAGTAACAAGGCATATGAATGTCTTTGGAAAGCTCCTAAATGTTCTCCCCATCAACCATAGGTTCGAGAATGGCTATAAAATCAGGCGAGTATTTATTATTGAGAGATTTGAGGTAGGTTATGGTAGGTTGATTCCTGATGCCCCGAGCGTTCCAGATGATGGCCTTAATACCCATTCAGTTTAGTGTGGTATTGTTAGCGTCCTTCCGTCGCCTGGTTTGTATTGTTTTGGTCGTAGAGTTGAGGTTATTAGGCTTATTTCTGGTCGACCTGGTGGGGATTGATAACTTGTCAAGCTCAGCCTGGTCCTTGAGGTATTTCGTCGGATAAAAAGCCTCAGGCCCAACAGCTTTCCTCCTAGCCTATTTTTTCTGTTGCTTTGACCGGACAATCTTCTCGTCGCGTAAGTTCTCCTATTTATTAGCCAAAGCTATTTCTTCGTCCGCCATACGATCCAGGGAGCTGGAACCAACGGTGATATCATCCTTCTGGTCCGACATCGGGTCATAATCTGATCCATTCGATTCAATTTTATCCTATAGCTTTCCTTTGGATTTGAATGCCATGATACTATTGATCTCTGTGTCTTTGGGTTCTCCGGGTTCCAGAGATTGTCGGCCTGCCAGGTCAGTCTTGAACTCGACAACTGTAGTAGGAATGCTGTATCGACTGTGCACACGGGCAAATTCACCTTTCGGGGATGCTGTAGAGGCCTCAGCCGATTGGTTGGGAGGACTCGGACTGTGCACGGCCGGCTGTGGTTCTGCACATTAGTCATTATTATCATTTCCTTTAGAGGAAGAGGTCTCTGAGGTGTCCAGAAGACCAGCCCCTGAGGTCTTCCCGATGGGTGGCATATCCTGATCTCCACTCTCGGGCACCAGAGGTTTGTCCACAATGAAGTTCACATCTGGTTGGATAACCGCTTTCTGGTTACTGGTCTCCGTCATATTGGTGTAGGAGGCGGTCGGATCAGCAGTAGTACCTATTGGCAACTGGTTGCCGGGCCCAAGGGGTTCTATAGAATCTGTGTCGGTATCACCCTGCTCAGAAGCTTGGATATCAAATTTGTTGGTCAGGTTTAGGTTGGATGTTTCGATGTGGGAGTTAGTACTCTTCGAAGAGGGGGTGATGATCTTCTGACTCCGATTGGTCCCTGGAGCTGTCTGTGTGGTCCACGAACCGCACGTGGGAGTTAGAGAGAGAGAGCAATGGAAGTTTATTATTTTTCTTTGTTGTCTGAGGAGCAGCTTCTTTTTGGTTGGTTTTCTTCTTAAGGGACGGGTGTGCCCTATAGCAAGCTTCCTTAGAGTGTCCTTGCATGCGGCAGTGATTACAGTATAGGATGTTGCTGCGTATATGATTTGTTGAGTATGGGGCTTGTCTCCCAGGAGGATTTCTATAGTCTTCGGTAGATCTTTGGAGACATCTAGTTCCATGCAGACTCTGGAGTAGTTTGCTTTAGTTAGATTTCTGGTTTCCGCTCCCATGGCCACAAAGGTGCCAAATGAGTTAGCCACCCGCTTGATCGCCGCCGGAACAAAGCATATGAGGGGGAGAATAGGGAAAGTGACCCAAACAGACACTATTCAGGATTCTTCCATCTTGTTGAAGTCCTAGGACCATTTGACGATTTTTATAGTGTGCACATCGACTTTGCATGATCCCTTAGTCTTGACTATGTTGTAGTCAGATAGATTGGCTAGGTGAAGAAGAATATGTTTTAGGTCCAGTGGATCAACCCTATAAGTAGCTCCGAGTTTCCAGGTGGCCACGAATTCTTGGACCCTATGAATTTTTGGGCAGTCCATAGTGAACTTAAGCACAAAGGTGTATGGGAAAAGTTTCGATAGCGAGGATACTTCAGCTGAGGAGAACGGGATGGTGATAGCTTGTGTGTCAGATGGTGGGAGGTCCAGATCTAGTAGGTCCATTTCTAGAACCGTCAGGGTCTTCGACTTCATGCGGTCAGGTCTGACTATGTCTGCAAAGGATAGGGTCGCAGCAGCATGGAGGCCCTGAGGAGGTAGGCCCCGAGCACCCGATGACATTGCAGCCTGCGTTGTACTGGAATGCACTAGAGTCTTTGTGGATGGGTCGGTGAAGTTGTGTTACGCCACGCCCAGGGTGGCGGTACAGGAGGTAGATACTCCTTGCACCCTAGAATATATCTTGGTTGCTCCCAGGCCGTTAGGCGCGGACTTTTGATGATTTTGGTATCGCCTAGTCGTAGGGATAGGTGCACCATTCTCTGTGACATTGGTAGGGCCGCCTTGCGCTAAGGATGTATTCTCACTCGTGCCCTGCGTCGTGGCTGTAGAGGTTGCGCCTTGCGCCATGGCTGAGAACTGAGTAGCTCCAAGGCCATCTGGCGCAGGCTGGCTATGGTGGATAATGTGCCTCAAATTGTGCGCCACAGCTTGCGCATGAATCAGCATAGGCTGAGATGCGTAATGGGGGTCGACGTCCAACATATGATGGGGTACGCCACAGACAGTGTAGGGCTCCCCAATAGGGGAACCAAATTGTGCCGCACCAAGGTTAGGGCCAACAGTGGCAGCATATTCATAAAATGCTGGGGTACGCCACAGACGGTGTAGGGCTCCCCATTTCATCCATAGTTAGGCTTTATTTACATGAAAATGAAGACACTAATTCATCCGGAGCTAGGTTTTATTTGTGAACTAAATTTTTATACAAGTATTCACATCTAGAGTTGGAAGACATTTGTTGGCTACTGTTTAGTGAGGCCGGGTCGTTGACAGCATTTCGGAGCTCCATCAACAGGTCAGCATTTTCGGAGCTTTATCACTCTTATTGGATCCTTTTTCTTGTCCATTTGATTTGTCAACGTACTCGTCGGAGTATTGTTCAAACTTTGAATCCTTGAATGATGATTAAGATTATTGTGTTTAAGATCGAGATTTTTTTAAAGTTTTTGTGTATTATTTTCTTTATCAGAGACGGCGGATGATTCATTCGATTATGAAACAAAGGAAGCTGTGGACATTGAGGATAAAGAGGAAGGTGATGATATCGAGGATATTGAGCCAAAAATTAGGATGAAATTCAAAAATATAGAGCAAGTATACGATTTCTATAAAACATATTCAGAATATGCTAGATTTCCTCAGAGAAAATTTTCAAGGAAGAAGAACTACAACAAAAATACCTTTCTATGATGGCTAAAAACCGTCATAAAAGATATTTTATAACACTTTTTTGTAAGCCCGTGACCGTGATGAAAACCAGTATTATAAATATTTTCTAAAACCGTTATAAATGGTCTATTCATATATAGCACTTTTGCCCTGAAAACGTTATAAATAATACACCTATATGTAACACTGAATTTCTAAAACATTATAAATACGACCATATATATAACACTTTCTTTTCAATGCGTTATAAGTAGACAATATATATATAACGCTTTTTTAAACTTTTATGGACCACACTCACATATATCACATGTTAAAGTGTTATAAAAAGCAATGGTCAATAGTGACCGTTTCATAAAACATTCATTTAGAACCAAAAAACATAAATTAAACAAACATTTGAAACATTACTTTGAATTAAAATATCATATTCCAAATGTACATAATATTACCATCTTAATTACATTTTTTTTCAAAAAAATATCCAAATACATGTATACATCTTAATTTTTCCTTTTTCATGGGCACCCTCAAAACTTAGTATGTAGCTTCCTTTGGCTTCATAAGCACGAACTGTTGACATCCTTTAAAACTGTCAACGTACAACCCTCAAAACTCAGTATTTTTGAAGAAATACCGAAAATGTTTTCACCTTCGTCCACTTGAATTTTGCTCAACACATATACATGTGTCACCTTCCTCCACTCCTCGCTGCACCATGGCACACCATAGTTCTCCAACTATTTCCCAACTTATTATTCCAAAGAGCAGGTGCATGCCCCCTATACCATAACATGACAGAAAAACAATCAATCAAACTAAGGAATATATCAACACAAAAATATTGACTGGAATCAAGTTTAACATTCACATTGACAGGAATCAAGTTTAACATTCCTGCTACTATAAACAAAATGACACTAGAAATGTATGTTTCTTTGTATGGTATACATTTGCAACATAATAGAGAATCTGAAGAGACATTTAACTTCATGTTCACTGATATAATGAAAATACACCAAGCAGCAGACAGAATACACAATACGCAATTGAGTCTGCTACGTAGCACGGGAAGGATCCAAGAAAAAGAGTTATTCACTAAAAGAGAATACATATGCAAGACACTTTTCAGCATTCAGCAACTAAAGGACAATGACATAGCATATAAGTAAGCATGTTTGATACCTTTTTCATCTTGCAGTATTATCACTGCAAGAGACCTATATTATGAAAAGTTGTGAACTACATGAGCAACAAGTACCTTTCCTAACTTCAAATTGAGGTTGCCTAACGAGAAGTTTGCCTCAGCATGTGAATTATCCTTGGGAGCAGGGATCTATAAATATTTTCTTCTGGGAAGTTGTGGTAGCGGAATTGCAACCCTAGTTAATTTAGCAAAAAAAAACTTGAAAGAACATGCACATGGAATCAATTGAAGTTTACAAATTTCACAAAACATTGTTTCCATTTTATTAAGTAAAAGAGCTTTAAAAAAGTAAAATAATGGCACAATATGAACTCTCATTAAATTTTACAACATTAATGAAGCAATTGTCTTCTTTTTCCACCTGATAGAGGCTCGTTGTCCTAGAATACCATATATATATATCTAATAAACAAACTAGTATGTGCAGGTTAATCTAAAGTTTGTACCGTACTAATAGTAACTAGACAATAACTTGTTTGGAAAGTATTCTATTTCTTTTAGAAGTTCTCAAGCTAATAATGAGCACAGACACGCCTAAATCGATACCATTTCAATGTCATGACACCTCACATAAATAACACAGTCATGCAAAAATACACACAAAAATGCACAAAATCAGTAGGTGTCCATATCATGTGCATGTTTGTGCACATGCAAGATAGCTTTTAGATATATTTAAATATGGGGGAAGTTAAAGAGAGAAGTTAATAAAATTTGATGAGAGAATCAAAATAGAAGCTGAAGGCTCACTCTTCAGGAAGTTGTACTAAGGGCGGTAAGGTGACTCAGGTTGCTTTGGTCAGGAGAAACAATAAATTCACACCCTAGCCAGCATTCTTTGAAAGAAGGAATTCTCTTTGAAACAAGCAACGCATACCAATCTGGATTGCTTTGGTTAGGTGACTCAGGTTGCTCAAAAGAGAAGCCTCAAAACCCCCAAAATCCTAATAAGAAACCCCTTTTCTCTTTACGGCTATAGTTTAACACTCATGACAACAATTTAGCACTCACACTATTATCTTAAGCATAAATGACAATAATTATGTGATATTGACTAAATAAGCAAGTAGTGTGTTACTGGCTGACAACTAGATTTATTATAATTCATTAAAACATAACTTGCAAGTTTTAACCATTCGAAATCGTATAGAAAACTGAAACTGTAACTCACGGTTGGCAAACATGTCACCTTGATATAACTTGATATGTCAATGTCTCCTCCTTCTCACTTAAACTCATGTGCTGGCAAATCTGGGCCAGAGCAGAAAATAAAATCAACATCAGATTTACTCAAAGAATTTTCACAAATTGTAACTTTAAAATGACAAATTGTACATACCACATAGAGCTTTGTTGCTAACTTAACAGGTTCGTCCTTTGAATCTTGAGTAAGTTTCTGCAAAAGTTTTGTTGCCTCTAATTTAATATGCCTCAAATTATTACATAAGCAATAATTTGGGCTCAAAGTATTAGAAGAAAAAATATTCATTTCCAGCAGCAAATCTCACAAATGACTGTCCTACCAAAAAATAAATTCATCTCCAGCTGCAAACATTCATTATATGCTCTACTTGCAACATGATAGAGGGCTTAAAAAGTATGAGTCAAATACCAAACAATTTTAGAAAGTGTTACTTGTCATAGCCTTTTAAGATGATACTCATCATAGCCACCGATATCGGTACCCACAAATAACTGATACTCATCATAGCACAAAAAAATTCTTAAAGTGATACTCATCATAGCCCAAACAATTGATACTCAACAAAGAGGTAGTATGATAGTATGATATTGATATAGAGGCAGCAGCATAGGGACTGCTAAAAAAATTGCACAGGATATTTAATGAACTGTACAGGATACCCATGATACTAAAAAAACCCATCATTTTAACCCAGGATACTCAAAAAGCTGCACACGAAACTCAAGAAACATTAAGCAACTCAATAACAAAAGCAGCAAAATCAGCAAAAGCGATAGTGTTTTTCAATTGTATATTGAAAGAAAGCTTAACTGTGTGCATCTATTATGATTCTAACATTAATATGAAGAAAGTGCCGAAAATCATGTACATGTGTATTTAAGTTGTTCAATATTTCCAATTAGAAAGGCAAATATTAGTTTATTCCCTGTAGTTTTGAGTTTCCTTAGATACCTCCATGTGTTTACAAGTGTCACTTAAACTCCTCCATGTTTGATTAAAGTGAATATCAGTTTATTTTTTAAAATATCAATGGAAGACGCACATAGCCGAGGGTTGGATATGAAAGAGTTGGCAGAATAATTTGGATATGAAAGAGTTGGCAGAATATGGTGTGAAAATAGTTCCAAAGGGGACTTGGACCAGAAAAAGCTTCTGGAGGATCAATGAATAGAGACGAGGTATTCCAATTTTAGTTGTAGAATATTAGAGAGCTAGGATGAAGTTGATTTTCAACTTCATTTCTGTCAATTTAGAAGTCTCCTTTTTGTGTTGTACGTTTTTTTTTTGCAGACAAGTTGAAAAGAATACATATTTTGAACAAGTTTTTTATGTATGATTTGCCTTGGTCAAATCCCCCCACTACCATTGTTCTAGGAAATGTAAGCAAGTTGACTGTTTTAACATGCTACAAAAAGCCACCTGTGCATTCACAAAGATCTTTAAGGCATATACTTCTTACCATGATAAGAAGAATAAGGTTAATGCTTTAGAATTATGGATGACATATTTATTCAAGATCCTTGCTTTCGTTGTAGTTGTTTTTACTGAGCAGAGTTGAGTACCCTCCAAAATTATCAGAGAATGGTTTCAGCCAAATAGATTTTGCAAATTATTTGCTATCAATATACCTTGTCATGAGCTAATAGTATTTTTGTTAACCATACGAACTGTACTCAGACTGGACTGAAGGTAGTGGCTGTCATCTCCAACTGATCTTGATGTGAGATTTAAATGTACCTCACATTCTACTTTCTATGGTTGGAAGTACGGCCACAACAATTCTATTAAATGGTTTAAACTAGTAGTTCCTTTGGGTCATTCCTTCAAACACATTAGGATCCCATCTAACTAATGTTCACATAAAATCTGACAACAACTTGCAAAAGTTGAAATACAAGACAACAAAGCGCAAAGTAACATGGCATGCTTCGCTCAGAGGATTTGTCAATGTTAAGGTAAATATATGAACTGAATCTCCTTGCCCACCTATTCAATTTCAGAATACATAACATCAAAAACATAAGTTTTACAAATTGGCAATTTAAAAAAAATTGGAAAATTACAATGCACATACCCAATGCATATGTATAGAATCTGTTGGAGAGTAGAAGCTAAGAGCAACAAAGGACCAACCCAAAGTTTTTTTTGACTTCCTACGTTTTCTTTAAGTTGCAACATTTTCTAGATACACATAAATTAAGGGCTACATTAGCAACAATCTAATCTATGACCAAAGTTAATCAAATATCACCCTTGGCAACTGTATTTAATCATATATAGCATACAAGCCTCGACTCTTCCTTTGAGAGGTTAAAAAGTCTATTATGCAATGAAATATGTTCATAATTCATGTTCCAGAGAGAGAGAGAGAGAGAGATAGAGAGAGAGAACATTACGAAAAAAATTATAACCATTGACAAATGATAAGCACGATATATAAAAATGGAACAAACCAAAATCAATACAGAAACTAATAACCTACTAAATAAAATTCAGATGATGAAAATATTCAATTAATGTCGTAGATTAATACAACATACCTTGTCGCATCCATAATACTGGACAATAATTTGATGCCACAGGCGACTAAAGAGACATATTTCCTGTCAAGATAGGCAAGCAATCAAGAATCATGCATGTGTATGAACAAATGGGTTACAATGTATAGAACTCTAATCTTGAAAAATTGACCATCTACATCTAGTGATAAAGAATGCCTTACTTGCCTCCAACTGCTTTGTGCTTTCTTTTGATTTAGGATCATCCAAGAAGAGAGTAACCTCTTTCATTGTACACATTTCACCATTTTCACTACATAAAAATAGACACAATTCAGGGATATGTGAAACTACCAAATCGAATATTAGAGGAAAAATTAGACAATTGTCATCATTTTGCCAAACGAAAAGTACCAACTCTCCAGAAAAGGAAAGTAAGAAATTAATTAGAACTGGTTTAAGAACAAAGCTATTTCTTTCGTAAAACTTTGGCCACCTGAATGAGATCACTTTTACAATTAACTCTATAGAAGTCAATTCTAGTGTCCTACATTGTCGATGGTGCCTACAATTGATTATCTATCCATGTGTCAATATTATTCGATAATAATGTGAAGGCGTCTAAATGCATCATAAAAAAGGATATATAACTTCGATACAGACACACATATAACACACCTTGCTCTAAGATAAATATGTACATGGTATGCCCGAACATCCCATAATACACCAGTATACACAAAAATAGGTGTTGTGTCCGTCTGTCCACATCGTATCCATGTCATGTGAAATTTCAATGATATTTTGAAAAATAGGAAATAGAAAAGAAATCCTAACCTAATGATAGAAATTAGGGCATAAATTAGGGTTTCAGTAAAATCAATGAAATTAAAATTTTCTGAATAAAAAGTAGGGCATAAATTAGGTCAAAACCTTGTCGCCAGTGGTGGAGTCTATGTCGATGGTGGTGGAGGTTGGGTCGGTGACAATGGAAGCAGTGGGGTGGTTGCTCGTCTATGCCAACAAGAAGACGTGGTTTCTCGGCTCTCGGCTACATCTGTGACAATGCTGACCGACTCCAAGTGTAAATACAGGCCCTCGTAGAGCTCCGAGGCCAGTTTCAGCCGCACAACCCAAACTCCATTTAGCACGATCTTGTCGACCGCCAAGTCTTCCATGGTCCCCGCGAGGCCAGACGACGGCTGAGAGCTACCACCCGGGCCTCCAGCATCCCGACGACCTGGGTCGCAGCCCTCCTTGACTCCACGGTTCCGAACCGCTCCTTGAGGTCCTTCACGAAGGAAAGACGAAGTAGTGGAGAGGGGGAGGAGGAGAGGGGGAGAGGAAAAACGAGAGCAAGAGTGAAAATGAGAGTGAGGAAGAGAGAGGGTTGATTTTAGGTTTTGTTTTGGTTTTCGAGGGGAAATGAAAAGAGAGCGGCAGGAGTCGAAAAAGTGAGCGGACTGATTTTGAATTTTATGATATTTCATAACGATTGTATTTATAACTGTTACATATGCATAAACTATATATAATGTTTATATGTGTAAAG
Source organism: Iris pallida (assembly GCA_029216955.1). NCBI lineage: Eukaryota > Viridiplantae > Streptophyta > Magnoliopsida > Asparagales > Iridaceae > Iris > Iris pallida. The sequence goes on along the minus strand of JANAVB010016197.1, from coordinate 49,812,637 downwards.
TGTTATAATAGACCAAATACTAGTACAACCCGTCGTATTAAGTGGGGATTCTAAAATTCTGTAACGTTTTTTTATAAATCGTTATAATAATTTTTTTACAAGCGTTATTAAAGGGTCTTTTTCTTGTAGTGATGATGGGATTGTATGAAGTTTGACGGTTGGTTGTGAAAAAAGAGGGAAGCATGGTAATACGTCTCAAAACCAGTTAAGACCCCCAATCGAGCTAGCGTCCGTAGTGGGTGCAATATTGCTTCTCTTACAACAAAGTTTTATCTTAGTACAAAATATGTAATTTTCAAACTTATTCTTTGTAGTGCCCCGCTCCGCTCAGTTCAATAGGACGAACCATTGGCGAAAATGACATTCAAAACTTGGCTATGCAGTGACTTGCTCGAAGTCTCGCTCAATCGAGGCAAGTCCTCGCAGGTGGGTGGCTTCAATGAACTCGTCTTTGTCTTACCTTCACACTTAATAAAAATGGGTGTCACGTGCTTGTTCGTTACGCACTAAGTATTGCTGCTAATAAAAGAGATGAATCCACATAGCTAAGGAAATAATTCCATCTTGTATCACATTGTATAGAACATGGAACTATCACTGATTGCTAGATAGTACTTTACACCATGTTTTCAAATTGGCACTCGCCTGATGGTTTCACGGCTTGTGCAAAGTAGAGTTTTCATGCTCTCACATAGATTATAGACTAGGCTATTATAGTATGTACGTTCACATTGTTGCAGTGCTTGTCATATAGAGTATGACACTATTTGAGGTACTTCGTAGAATATTTCGGTTTGGCATGAAGGCTATCAAATAATCGTTCTTGAGTTTAGAGGTAAAACATAGACGTTTCGGGACCGTTGGATCGCCGAGGCCGTCCCTGGTCTATGAGCTGCATAGAGATGGAAATGAGATAAAATATCGGCTTAAGTAGTATGCTAAGTTGAGTAGAAACTTGCATGGTCATGTACAACTTGTGCAGAAGGGCATGTTTTCTCGAACAGTGTCCCAGGGCCACGAGATCGATTCAGCCTTGGAGAAAACATGGATAGCCGTGATGTGTTCTAGCACAGGGTGATTTGAAAACTTCACTGGGGCTCGTTACCCATGCTACAAGGATCACAATCTACACCAATCTATAAGTCTAGGTTGGCTTGTATTTCCAATGACCCTCATATATGCTAAGTCGGCGTACAAGCGGCAACCCGCATGCAGGTCGTTAGTGGTAAGAAAATGGATGCACCGCACGCTACACATTTTATGTCTAACAATTGTCTTATGTAAGAACACGTTTCATGACACCATCCTTATGGTTTATATTGAGTTAGCGTCGTATGGAGCTGTGGTGATTTATGTGTATGGTATCATTTGTATTGAAACAGGGAAGGATAGACAGTAAGTTTGGGTAAGTTTTACTCTGTTGTGTGGTATGTTTATGGTTTTACGACACATGTAGGCCTTGCTAGTATATGTCATGAAATTAATCCTAAGGGAATATTAGAAAGATGACATAATAATAGTAGGAACTCGCATAACGAATGTTCTGGCTTTGTTGGGTGGGCGAGAAGCCTCCCCACCAGTGCATTCTATGTACTGATGCCCTACTAGTTTGCTTGCATGGTGCAGGGAGTAACTTGCTCGGTGTGGAGCTCGCTTGGACGCACCGAGGCATAGTTTCATTCGCATTTCGAGGCGTGCGACCGCGTTAAAGTTTTTGTTCGTATAAGGGACATTATGTATGAAAATCACCTATTGTAATCGTTCTCAAGTTGTAGGCCTCAGGACATGAATTATTGTATTGAGAGAGTGAATGAGTGTGTGAGAGATCTTGAGTGATTTTAACCTTGGCTTTGAGCCATTGTAATCTTCTATTTTACCAATATCATTAAAAAGACTCATTTGTAATCTTCCATTGTTTGATTCGATTTGAAAGCACAAATGCCAAATTATTTTAAACCACAAATGCTTCATGTACCTCCAAAAACTCATCCCTCCATGTCCCTCCGTCACGTGGTCCTCTTTTATTGGCTCATGTCTTCCCCCAACCACTCCCCCCTATTTTCTTGGGTCAATAAGGGAGTGCCATGTGGCGGAAGGACATAGAGGGATAAAGTTTTTGGAGGTATATATTGCATTACTCATTATTTTAAACAACAAATGCTTGTGTTTGGTTCAAAGGTTTAGAAGTCCAAAATTATTGAAAATAATATTTTCACAATAAGAGGATTTATATATTTATAAAGTTGTATGCAAATCATCTTTGATATATAGCTAGCTTATTTGCTTCCATTTATTATTTCTGTACCGCCTTATAGACCGTGGTTCAAACCGTGGTGTAAACCACGTGCCACATGTCCGGGCCCGATTGGCCCGAACTTTAATACCTACGTTAGCGGGGGGAGGATGACGTATGCAATTTTAGCCCGGCCAATAAGAGCCGGACACATGGCATTTTTTTAGAAATTTTGAGTCGTACCTCATTTGTTTTATCCAAATTCAAGATGCACCACACTGCTTTACCATAATGTACGACACCTCCCACTTTCGATGATTTTCGTCCTTCGTTAACGGTCAACTCCTTTGACACATTTTTTTTGAACGAAAATGTCCTCTTCTTTCCCGCGACCCCCCCGTTCCAAGACACCCCGCTGCGCGCATGCTCCCGCCGGCTGCCGCCCACCCCTTCCCGCCCCACCCTCGTGCCCCCCTCCCCCTCCCCCCCCCCTGCTGCCCGCCGCGTGCTCCCGCCGGCGGCTGCCACCGCCGTTGTTGTTGTTGTTGCTGCTGCTGCTGCTGAGCGGGAGGGGTGGCGGAGGGGGGCGGAGCGGGGCGGGGGAGGGGGGCAGAGCGGCGGGCGAGCGGTGGTGGCGTTGGGGGAGGGGGCGGAGCGGAGTGGGGAGGGGGGCGGAGCGGGGTGGGGGCGCAAGGGCGCAACGGGAGCAGGCGCGGGGGCGGGGCTAGGGCGCGGCATCCGAGCTGGGGCGATGGGGCGGCGGGGGAGCGGTGGTGGTTTTGGTGAAGGTGGTGGTGGTGGTGATGGTGAAGGTGGTGGTGGTGGTGGTGGTGATAGTGAAGGTGGCGGTAATGATGGTGGTGGTGATAGTGAAGGTGATGGACGCGGCAGCGGCGGGGCGGGGGCAGGGATGCGACAGCGGCGGGATGGGTTTGGGTTTGGGTTTGGTTTGTGAGAAGAAGGTATTTTCGTCAAAAATTATCTGTCAAACCCTTTGACCGGCAGCTGTGGACGGTTTCCGTCAAAAATTGGAGGTGTCGTACATTATGGTAAAGAAGTGGGATACATCTTGAATTTGGATAAAGCAAGTGGAGTGCAACTCAAAATTTTTTTTTTTTTTTTTTTTTCGATTGCGGCTTAAACCGCGGTCTGCAAAGTATTATTGTTATTATTTTCTTTTGCATTATTTTTGACAGTTCTTGAAAGCAGAGAATAAGAAAAAGGTGGCTTCTGCTTTCTGGAAAGGTACCAGCACTATAAAAATCACCAAACATATTAAAAATCATACACAAAAGCTTATATAATTATTATAACTAGTGCAACCTCCACTTCATTTATATTCTAGCACAACCATGTGTTGTTACGGACTCCAAGATACCTATGCCATATTCTCACCGTACACCAAATCTATACTACTATACAAAAAATCTTATATATATATATATATATATATATATATATATATATATATATATATATATATATATATATATATATATATATATATATATATTAAATTTAATAAAGACGGCTAGCTAATTACATATATATTTTTTAAAAATATATATAATATTGTTATTTGGATAAACCCAAATATGAATGTCTTATACATATCAGTTTAACTACAACAAAGGTCAGATGCGAATATGCAAAAAAAAAGGTCAGAACATTTTTGTTGATGTTTAATTTATGTGTTATTCGGAAACTATGATGGAGATTATTCACTCTTTTTTTATCTCATCCCAATTCTTCTTTGTATTAATTTCTATGTCTTCATTATGATATTTGACAATCTGGTACGATGAAATCTTCCATGTTCTTACCCAACCCTAAAATGTGTTACTGATTATTTTTTCTGATAAATATTTGAAGTAGAGATTCCTAAACTTTATCTTCTAGTCAATAAAGTGTTGGTGTTTTTGCCTTTGGACTAGAAAAGATAGTCCCACATCGGCTACACCAAATGGTGAGTATCTCAATATAATGCATTGCTTGTGTTGAGGTGTGCACATGAGGTGTAGTGGGGCACAAGTTTGTGCCATGTGGAAGTATTTTCCTAGAAGAAAAAAGGATTAAATCCAACAAGGATGCAAGTTAATTTTTGTTGTGCGGACTCGGACTCGGACACGGACTCCAGGATGTCTCGTGCATGCACGGGAGTGTTCGGGGGGTAGGCGTGGACTGGCACACTTCTATGCTGATTGTGGGATGATCTAAAATATCAAACTCTATTTTTGAGTATTGGTATTTTAGTCCCACATCGGATAGGAGAAGAGGTGAAGTCTCAACTCCACTCTATAAATAGAGCCCCTTGGCCTCCTTTGAAAGATGCACCAAGAAGAGAGTTGAGGGAGTCTGTTAAGTCCAGGAAGCCCGTTCAAGTCTCAAATATTGACTTACGAGCGTTCCAGAAGTTCTTCGTGAACTTGCTGGTTCCTGGAAGCTGTTCGTGCTCGTGTGGGGCGAATAAAGCTTTGAGCAACGGTGGTTCATTCACCCCAGCATCTCATTCTCGCCTGTCATCGCTGCTGTTGCCTTTTACAGTAACTTCTTTTTAGAAGTTCTACTGCCGATAGTTGCTTGCACAAAGTCTCTTTAGATTTTTTGTGTATTACGTAGAATCTTTTTAGATCCTCATAATTCAGAATCCTCCAGGATCTCTGTTGCACATCTTCTTTAAGGTGCTGCATTTGAAACGTTGTGTGTACAATTGTTTCAGTTTCAGAATTTTCCATCGAAAATTGTGCCTCGGCACTAACAATCTCAAAGCTCTATTGAGAAGATGGATAATTCTCGTGCTTCGCTCATCGATACCGGCTTTAACAAGTTGGAGAAATTCGATGGCGAACACTTCCAGATATGGAGACGAAAGGTCACTTTAAATCTTCAACTCGTAAATGTTGATCACGTGCTGTCAGAAGAAGAACCGATCGTTCCAACCACTGGATCTGCTGCGGCTGTGGCCGCTGCTACGACCAAGCAAGCGAAGTGGAAGAGAGAAAACAGTATATGCAAACTACTGATACTCAATTCCATGGAAGACTCTCTGGCAGAGTCCTACTCCAAGAAGACATCTGCCAAAGAGATATGGGACTCCTTGGGAAAGCTCTATGAAGATGACGAGAACCGGTCTAAGATCTTCATGGTAGAAAAATACCACAAGTGGACCTTCGAAGACGAGAAGACGATGCTGTCCCAAGTGAAGGAGTTTCTGAAGTTGCGTCAGAAACTAGAAGACGAGAACATGCCCCTCGTCGACAAGTTTGTCGTTGGAGGGATCGTCGCGAAACTTCCTACAGAATGGAGCAACTTCTATGCAAGGATGCATCGAAAGAAGATGGAAATTAGTTTGGAAGATTTCTTGCAAGAGATCTATGTTGAGGACGAGATGCGCTCTCAACAGAAGATGGATACTCTGTCCAAACAACTGGCGAAGGCAAATCTGGTCCAAACCAGAGAGTACCAGGGGAAGCAGGCTGCTTCTCATCGCAAAAAGAAGGACTTCACGAATCTGAAAGTGAAGGGTCCTGCTTTCAAGCAGCAGAAGTCCAAGTCCCATATGACTTGCTTCAATTGTGGCAAGAAGGGCCACTACAAATCCGAATGCAAGTCCAAGCCCAAAGAACAAGGTGAGCCTAGTAAGGTTTCTATGATTACTAATCTAGTTGCCATGATAGCATAGGTTGCAACTGTGGGGGCTGACTTGGACTGGTGGATAGACACTGGTGCGACCTGCCATGTCTGTTCAGACAAGACTGGTTCGTCTCTTATGAGCCAACTTCAGAGAAGGTCATAATGGCAAACCAGGCACAAGCTGAAGTACTGGGGATCAGGACGGTGGAGCTGAAACTCACATCGGGGAACACTCTGACGCTTCAAGGTGTGAAGCATGTTCCAGTAATTGCTAAGAACCTGATCTTTGGAAGTCTGCTCTGCAACGCAGGCTTGAGGATGGACATCAATGCTGGCCAGTTGGTGATGTCCAAGAAGGGTACATTCTTCGGGAAAGCTTTCCAAACTGAAGGAATGTACAAGATTCAGTTTGTTGTAACCCAGCATGATAATATAAATGCAATTACTTTTTCTGATTATTCTCTTGAGTTGTGGCATAATAGGCTAGGACATGTTCATTGTAAAAGGATTAACAGAATGTCTAGTCTAGGACTTATCTCCAAGTGTGGGGGTAAGGTAGAGAAATGTGAAGTATGTGCTCAGACGAAGATCACAAGGAAACCCGTTCACAGGGTCCATCGAAGCACAGATCTTCTGGAGTTGGTTCACTCAGATATCTGTGACTTCAAACAATTCTCTACAAAGGCCGGAATGAAGTATTTCATTACTTTCAACGATGACTTCTCAAAGTATGCTTTCGTCTACTTGCTCAAGTCTAAAGACGAAGCATTCGAGAAGTTCAAGGAGTTCAGGGCCGAGGTTGAGCGGCAAACTGGACAACAACTCAAGAGGTTAAGGAGTGATCGAGGCGGGGAGTATCGGTCTCATGAATTCTTATCATTCTGCAAAGAACATGGAATCATCAATGAGACAACGGCTTCGTACTCTCCTCAATCCAACGGAGTAGCAGAAAGGAAGAACAGAACGTTGACAGAGATGATAAACTCCATGCTGTTGACTGCGGGTCTTCCAAAGTGCTACTGGGGAGAAGCTGCACTAACGGTAACGTTCATTCTGAACAGAGTGCCATATGCAACTTCCGACATAACTCCTTATGAACTCTGGTTCAAAGTCAGACCTAACTTGAATGTCATTCGAGTGTGGGGGTGTCTGGCTTATGTGAAGCTCCCGGATCTGAAGATTCAGAAGCTGGGGACAAGAACTAGAAGGCGATCTTCTTGGGGTATGCCAAGAAGAGTGATGCTCGGAGATTCCTTGATATCGAGTCAAACCATATCATCGAATCTCGCGATGCTGAATACTTTGAAGACAAGTTTGCAAAACACAAGAATATTGTTCTCGCGGATCTTCCGGAGAATGATGAGGGTACAAAGCAAACAGAAGTCTTTAATGAACTAGTAGTCCAAGATGAAGCTGTCGTCAAGGAGACACCAACTGAACCAGAACTCGCTGAGCCGTCAACTAAGCGAACGAGGAGGCCGAAAGACTTCGGAGATGACTTCGTCACCTATCATGTGGAAGCAGATCCGCTTACCTATGATGAGGCGATGAAGACTAGAGATGCTGTATTCTGGAAGGAGGCGATAGACAACGAGATTGACTCAATCACCTCCAACAACACATGGGTATTAGTTGACCTGCCAGAAGGAGCAAGATCCATCGGATGCAAATGGATCTTCAAGAAGAAGATGAAAGCAGATGGAACCATTGACAAGTTCAAGGCCAGGCTAGTGGCCAAGGGGTTTGCTCAGAAGCAGGGGATCGACTACTTTGACACTTATGCTCCAGTAGCTCGGATGACAACCATCAGATTGTTAATTGCTCTAGCAGCAATACACAAGCTGGTGATATATCAGATGGATGTGAAAACGGCATTCCTTAATGGCGAGCTGACCGAAGAGATCTACATGCAACAACCAGAAGGTTTTGTCGTCAGAGGTCTGGAAGATAAAGTCTGCAAGTTGATGAAGTCTCTGTATGGTTTGAAACAAGCTTCCAAAATGTAGCATGAGAAGTTTGACAAGGTGATAAGGTCAAATGGCTATAGGGTCAGTGAAACAGACAAGTGTGTCTATACGAAGTTTGCTGACGGAAGAGGAGTAATCGTTTGTCTTTACGTGGACGACATGCTAATCCTAGGTACGGATTTAAGCTGCGTCACAGAGACAAAGAAATTCCTCTCGACCAAGTTCAGTATGAAGGACTTGGGGGATGCCGACGTAATCTTGGGGCTCAAGATCATCCGGACAGGCACTGGAATAGCGCTGTCACAATCTCATTATATTGAGAAGATGCTCACTCGCTACGGGTATCAAGATCTTCCTATTATTGATACACCGTACCGGAGTGATCAAAAGCTGGAGCCAAATTCGAGGGAAAGCGTCAGGCAGTTGGAGTACGCTAGCGTCGTCGGAAGCTTGATGTACGCTGCTACTGCCACAAGACCTGACATAGCTTTTGCCGTGGGAATGCTGAGTCGGTTCACTAGCAATCCAGGCGTTGAGCACTGGAAAGCTGTGAAGCGTGTTATGAGATATCTCAAGAAAACTCAGACATATGCACTTTTCTACAGCGGAGATCCGTCAGTAGTAGAAGGCTTCAGTGATGCTAGCTGGTGTTCAGATATGGAGAGCGAGTATTCCACATGTGGATTCGTATTCGCCATGGACGGAGCTGCTATATCGTGGAAGTCGAAGAAGCAAACTATGTTATCTCGCTCCTCCATGGAATCTGAATTCTTTGCATTGAATGCTGCAGATGAAGCAGAGTGGCTTCGGGAGCTCATGTATGATCTTTCGGTGGTTGGGGCTTAGATACCGGCAATACCGATATACTGTGACAACCAGGCAGCAGCAGCAGTGGCATCAAATGACCTCTTCAACGGGAAGAAGAGGACTGTGCGGTTGAAGCACAGGGCAGTACACGATCTTATCAAAAGTGGTGTAATTGCAGTGATTGATGTTCGGAGTCAGGAGAACCTGGCAGATCCGTTCACAAAAGACCTCAAGCGCCAGTTGGTCGATGACACAGCTTGTAAAATGGGCTTGAAGGCATTCTGATAGTGTGTCTTTGTAATCTTACCATAAAGTTTTATGTTATTAGTTCAAAGAGAAATCTACTAGGCATCTAACGTTTGGTTCAAAGGAGGATCACTGACTGGAAAACTATCAGGTAGCAGTGGGTACTTGTTCTCTGGAACATGGGAGGGATACGGACCCATAACCACTGTTGTCTACTACGTATTTTTTCTGCGGAAAAAACTGATCCTGTGGAAGGTTGGCTTAAACGCCTTAATGAGTTCTCAGGCAGAGTTAATGCCTGGTGTGCTTTACAGGAAGCACGGTAGAGCAGCACTACAAGGAGTGAAACTCTATGCTACAGTAGGGTGACTCCACCATGAGGTTCCCAGGTAGGGGTAATGCCTCGGCTTTGCAAGCCAAGTCACAGCGGCGTAGCACCGCAAATAGGCAGGTAGCCTAATGCTGTATGACGTAATTAAAGAGTTGTAGACAGCACTACAAAGAGGACGATGTCCTCATGTTACAGTGGCATGACACCACGAAGAGGTACCAGGTAGGGTAAAGCCTCGGCTTTGCGAGCTATGTCATAGTGGCGTAATACCGCACGGAAGCGCAAGACTTCATGCTGGGTAGTTTGGCACTACAAAGAGGCCTGTGACCTCATGCTACAGTAGTATGACACTACGATGAGGTACCCAGGTGGGGTAAAGCCTCGGCTTTAAGCCATGTCATAGCGGCATAGCATCGCAAAGAAGCGCAATGCTTCATGCCATGAATCTTTATAAAGAACTCACCTATAGTGTATGGACAAAGATATCAGGCCGTCTCTTGAGGGTAAACTTATAGACACCCAAAAATTATACAATGAAACCAGGCTGGCACAAGGCCTTCAATGTGCAGCCAGAAGCACAGTTGATATCATTATGTGAGTAGGAAGAATTGTAGTTATGGTGCAGAATTCAAGGCTTAGTCCATTCTTGTATCATGCTATTATTTAACCTATGCGGGAAGATTCAAGTCGTAGCGACATCTCTCCTAATGCATGATGGGCAGTCACTGTGGGGAATGCTCAACCCATATATTGAGATATGTGGGGGATTTTTGGTGTTTTTGCCTTTGGACTAGAAAAGATAGTCCCACATCGGCTACACCAAATGGTGAGTATCTCAATATAATGCATTGCTTGTGTTGAGGTGTGCACATGAGGTGTAGTGGGGCACAAGTTTGTGCCATGTGGAAGTATTTTTCTAGAAGGAAAAAGGATTAAATCCAACAAGGATGCAAGTTAATTTTTGTTGTGCGGACTCGGACTCGGACACGGACTCCAGGATGTCTCGTGCATGCACGAAAGTGTTCGGGGGGTAGGCGTGGACTGGCACACTTCTATGCTGATTGTGGGATGATCTAAAATATCAAACTCTATTTTTGAGTATTGGTATTTTAGTCCCACATCGGATAGGAGAAGAGGTGAAGTCTCAACTCCACTCTATAAATAGAGCCCCTTGGCCTCCTTTGAAAGATGCACCAAGAAGAGAGTTGAGGGAGTCTGTTAAGTCCAGGAAGCCCGTTCAAGTCTCAAATATTGACTTACGAGCGTTCCAGAAGTTCTTCGTGAACTTGCTGGTTCCTGGAAGCTGTTCGTGCTCGTGTGGGGTGAATAAAGCTTTGAGCAACGGTGGTTCATTCACCCCAGCATCTCATTCTCGCCTGTCATCGCTGCTGTTGCCTTTTACAGTAACTTCTTTTTAGAAGCTCTACTGCCGATAGTTGCTTGCACAAAGTCTCTTTAGATTTTTTGTGTATTACGTAGAATCTTTTTAGATCCTCGTAATTCAGAATCCTCCAGGATCTCTGTTGCACATCTTCTTTAAGGTGCTGCATTTGAAACGTTGTGTGTACAATTATTTCAGTTTCAGAATTTTTTATCGAAAATTATGCCTCGGCACTAACAATAAGCATGAAAAAGGCAGAAAAGCTTATGTTGTTTTCTTCTAGTCAATAAAATGATCAGATTTCTGGAATAAAATAATCAGATTTCTGGAATATATATATATATATATATATATATATATATATATATATATATAAGAAAAAAAAGGAGATTTTATTGAAAAGAAGGAGCCAAGGCCCAAAGATGGCGACGAAAGATTGTCCGAACGACCTACAAAAGTATCTATGTCTGGACGAAACCGAGACGGAAAATTAAGGAAAACTATCAAAAGCTGGCGTCGGGTGACAGCCCGAACGACCAACAAAAGTAACCGCGCCGAGAGCTAGCCTGGGCGTCTCAAAAGAGTGAAAATAAGAAAAAAGGAGGCAGGACCCCACTCCTAAAGACAAGTTGAGTCCTTGAGGAGGGCGATGCGTGCCGTAGGCGGGAGCTCCGTAGCGTGGGAGAAGATCTGGTCAACTTTTGCGGCTTGAGGCAGAGATGCTAGAGCTTTTGCCACGCCGTTAGCTCTAGATGAAGCCTTAAGCAATCCGATACGAGGAGTGAGAAGAGCTTGGATTTTGCGGGTCTTGTATCTGAGAGCCCAAGGAGGATCGGTGTTGTTGGCGAGGATATTGATAAGGAGATCTGATGAAGTTTTAATTTCCATGTATAGAATATTCTGGGTATTGCACCATTGAAGAGCTAACAGGAGGGCATCCAGCTCTGGCAAGGGGCTTGCGGCATCGTTAATAAACTTGGAGAAAGCTTTAATGAGGTCGTCGTTGGTGTCCCTGATAATCCCACCACAAGCTAAGCTGAGGTCGTCCCCTAGTCTAGCCGCGATGTTCAGTTTCTACCCCACCACCGGGGCCACCCAATAGTCGATGATCTGTACAGTATGCAGCGAGGAGATGCTAAGCCCTGCCAGGTTGGCCCAGACTGTCACATCGGTTCCCAGATTATGAGCGCTAAAAGTATGTCGAAGATTAGCGATAACCCAACGATTGATCTCTTGAGCATTCTTAACCCCTCTGCCAAAAATAATAGAGTTCCTTTGCTTCCAAATTTTCCAAAAACTAGAGGCAAAAATAATATTCTTGCTGATGACTGCCGAGGTAGAGAGGGAGGAGTTCAGAAACCATACCTGTGCAAGTTGATCGATAGTATCGGAAGCAGTGGAGAGTTGGAAGGGGGCGGAGAAGTGGATCCAAATCTTTTTAGCCGTCTAGCCCGAAATGAAGAGGTGGTCATTAGTTTCCATATTCGGGTTGGTGTAACACACACATCTAGAAGCAAGTTTGAATCCCATAGTTACGACAGCGCCGCCAAAGGAAAGCACCGATGCAAGGTTGGATGTATTTGTTCCAATAGAATCTGCTCCATATGTTAATGGGGGTGTCTCCTCCTATAATGGTCCCAATAGGATTTGGTAGAGAATTACCCCATCTGGTAAAAAAACCCAGAAGATTTGATCCTTCTCTCTATTAAGCACAATGTCATCCAGCATAACATTAGCTTCAATCAGGAGAAAGTTCTGAACGTTGACCTCCACCCCCACAGAGTTGCGGACCATAGGGGAGCCCACCACCTGGCGAATAGATGGAGTATAAGCAAAGTCAGGAGGTTTGATGAGAGGGGAGCCACACCAATTAGGCCCCCAAATCGGAATGTTGCCCCGGCCCAAAACCCATTGGTAGTGGCAGAACACGGTGGGGAATATCTTGATCATAGAGCGTCATAGAGGGGATGGAGAATAGGGCATGGAGTAATTCGGGGCAGTAGGATCACCATATTTTCGGTACATATATTGTGCCCAAACCGACTCACCTTTAATAAAGGCCCAACACCGTTTCGCATGGAGAGCCGTCATCACCTGGGTGAGGGATCTTATGCCTAGGCCCCCCTTGTCCATAGGCCGACACACATTATTCCATACATCTAGTCCGATGCTTCTCTTTGGAATTCCAGAGGAAAGCAACCATGCATTTTTCTAATTTAAGAAGGAGTTTTTTTGGGGTTTTATCACTGAGAGAGAGTGGATAGGGAGGGCAGTGAGAACACTTTTGAGGCGAGTGATTTTACCACCAAAGGAGAGGAATCTGCCTCTCTAGCTAGAGATCCTTTTTTCAAATTTGTCGGCCAGCTCAAAGAAGTATTCTGGTTTAGCTCTACCTTTGAATAAAGGAACCCCCAAGTATTGGATAGGGAGATAAGTGATGGAGAAACCAGTTCTGGAAGAAATCAGCTCAGCTTGGGGAGACATGTGATCTTTTTGAGAAATAATAAGCGCTGATTTAGACATGTTGATCACCTGGTCCGACGTCTCGGAATATTCCTGCAGAGTCTTCAAAAGGTTGTCCATAATATCATTGCCATCATTGAGGAAAATAATGTTGTCATCCGCATAAAACATGTGTGATAGGGGGAGGCAATTGATACGACCCGAGAAATGTTTAATATGGCCGTATAGGCAAAGCTTAGAGATCTTCCTGCTGAGAGCGTCATGAGCGATAATGAATAAGGTGGGGGAAATAGGATCACCCTGTCGGAGGCCTCTAGCTGAGCGAGAGAACCCGCCCTTCTTCCGATTGATGGAAATCGAATACCAACAATGTCACGACCCGTTACCCAAATTGTTAGGCCGGGTCGGGCCATGCCCAGCCTACGCTTGTGTTATAGCGTAGTAAGCTGTATTAAGTAAAGACAGTAAATGGATCAAAGATACTAATAGTTCTAAATCACTCTTAAATGTTCACCACAACACGGCATCTATGAGCGAAAGCAAATAAGTTCAGATTTAATTATTATATTTCCAAAGTATAAAACTGGAGACAAAGTCCAGTGGAAAAGGTGGAGTCTAAACTGTTTCCCAACACACTAATACCAAAGGAGTGAGATAAGTCCAAGGCAACTAAACGACTTCCTCGGGGACAACGGTTTGGTCCTCAGCTGCGGATCCATAAAAATAGTCACGGAGTATTTCTTCATCAGAAATGATGCCTGCAACATTTCCTGTCAGGAAGGGAGCAAGCACCGTCTCTACAAACTATACATACTCAGCATGGAATAAAAAGAGATGTGCTAAAATAAGAAACATGCCATATCATAATCTATCATATGGAAAACACATTTGTCATGGTGGTATATACATATAGTGTTTGAAACTCTAGTAAGTACTGTTGGCCCATTGGTCATATGGTCAACCTGATTTTAATAATTGATCAAACTCTGTCTGGATATACGAAGCTAGTCGGGACATCTCGGATTCTTGGACATGATCAAGAATGGCTATCCACTGAATTCAAGACCGAAGATCTGTTTGCCTAAGATCTGTTTGCCTACTCGAGTATGTAATTCCTTATGCAATGTATTTTTCATTTTGTTTGAGTCTAGGAATATGTTGTACACCGAGTCGTACTGGCAAATAGGCTATCCCTTAAATGAGTTCAAAATGTTTTTAAAATGACCTCTCAAAAAGGTTTTCAAAAATCACCAAAAAGCTTTTTCAAAAACCCTAACTAAACCCTGACTTAACCCTGACAGAACTCGGACCGAGTTCGGCCAGAGTTCGGCCAGAGTTCGGTTGGTGGCCGTTGTGATTTTGAATCCTTGGAACTTGGTCCTCCTGCAGTTGCGGATTTGACCGAGATTTGCTCATAGAGTTCTGCCCGAATTCTGCCCGAATTCTGTCAAAAGTCTGCCTTTGGAACACCTATAAATAGAGAAGGATTTCGATCATTTCAACTCACTCATTCACTTTCAATCTTCTCTCTATCTAAAAGCTTTCAGTCTTCCAAAGAGTTTTCTAGAGCTTTCAATTTTAGATCCCAAGCCAGTTACAATCCTCTAGTCAATTTGCCAGTGCGGTACGGTCTAGAAGTTTCTGAGAGATTGTAATCAGAAGGCTTGATTGAAGAATACCTCTTCACATTTGAAGTTGGATGAGTTCTTCGTATCAAAGCTCGCGTTGTAGAAGTTGCAAGGACTTCGTAAGAAAACTTGCAGTTTTTCCAATAGTGGATTCAACTGGTAGCATGAGTTCTACCGACTGGATTAGTCCTTAACAGAGGGATACCAGTATACATTGTTGTCTTTGCGTTTGCTCTCCTAACTTTGCCTTTACATTATTTTAGTTGTGATTAATATTCTGTGATTGTGCTGCTAACATTTTTAATTAGCATTATTCCGCTGCCAACTCTATTCACCCCCCCTCTAGAGTATTACGCTTTACTATTTCGTTCCTACAATTGGTATCAGAGCGGGTGTTACAGGTAAAGCAAAGGTAATAGTGCAATTATTTATTCTTTTTAATTAACTGTTATATAGATCACAGCACAACACATGGCAACTGTGAAATTCACAAGTGAAGGCCAGGCCACAAACAGACCCCCACTGTTTGATGGTACGAATTATACATATTGGAAAACACGGATGAGTTTCTTCTTGAAATCTCTTGACTTTGATTTATGGTCCATTGTTCTTGATGGCTATCAAAAGCCACCTCGTATAAATGTTGATGGAGTTTTAGTTGAAAAACCCCATAGCAGATATACAGAGGAAGAAAAGAAAAGGGCCAGTCTTGACGTACGTGCCATTAATGCTCTTTTTTGTGCTTTAGACAGAACTGAATTTAACAGGGTGTCTATCTGCACAACGGCTAATGAAGTGTGGAAGCTACTTGAAGTCACACATGAAGGCACGACTCAAGTCAAAGAATCTAAAGTCAGCAGACTTACTCAAGAGTACGAGGCGTTCAAGATAAAGCCCAACGAAACAATTACACAAATGTTCGAGAGGTTCTTGGATATTGTAAATCCTTTGTCCTCCCTAGGCAAAGATTATAGTAACCATGAAAAGATTCGCAAACTCCTGCGAGCTCTCACCAAGAACTGGATTCCAAAGGCTACTGCAATCATTGAAGGGAACGACCTCACAACTATGTCCCTCGAAGTACTCATGGGTAAGCTACTCACTCATGAACTGGAGCTACAAGATTTTGAAGAGCCTGCACCAAAGAAGAAGACGATCGCTTTCAAGGCTCAGCATAAAAAAGCTGCTGAAGGTGACTCAGACAGCAGTGGATCTGACGCTGAAGATCAAGCACTCCTAGCAAGGAAGTTCAAAAGATTCATGAGACATGAGAAGAGAGTCAAAGAAAACAACAACAACAACTGGTATCAAGAAGATGCTGTCTGCTATGGTTGCAAGAAGAAGGGGCACATGAAGAAGGATTGTCCCACAAACTCATCATCAAGCAAGAAGAGCAACAGGTATGAAAAAGGAAACCTGAAGAGATCAACATCACGGAAGTATGCCAACACTAGCATATGGCATGAAAGTGAAGCCAGCGACTCAGAAGATGAACAATCAGAAGACGCTGCAAACGTATGCTTTATGGCATCCGATCAGGTACCTACTGAACCTGTAGTTGATACTTATGATGACTTCACCTTTGAGCAATTAGGAGATGCCTTCAGTGACTTGATGACTGATTACAGGAAACTGCGTAGCAAGTATCAGACCTCTAAGAAGGTACTCAAAGAGTACAAAGGTGAAATAGGTAGACTTACCGACCTACTAGCTGAGGTTAGAAATAATGTTAGTGAGTCTGGTGAGCTTTCTTCAACAAAGCTCTTATTACACGAGACTACCAAGTCATCTGAAGAGAAAGACAAAATTATTGACCAACTCAAGAAAGAACTTTCTATAGAGAAGAAAAGTCTTCGATGTGCACAAATCAGAATGGAAACACTTACTTCTGATTATACTAAGTTGTATGACACTTCCAAAAGATTGGAAATTAGGTTAGGAAAACAGCCTGAGCCTGCTGCTTCCTACCCTAACACGTGTCACTTACCGAAAAATCGGAACATTCCCAAGCCAAACACTGTCAGACCTAACCCTATCAAACCTTTACCCCAAAAGGTTAAGCCCAAACAGGATTATAGGCATGCTTTCTTCTATACTAGAAAACCCAAACCTACCAACCATGCACACCACTCAGCTTTCAACACTCGACATGCACAATGTCATTATTGTGGCCTCATTGGTCATATTTCATCTGCATGTAGAATGAGAAAGCTTGTTGATTTAAATATTTATGCCTGGATACCAAAAGCTAATAATTCAGGACCCTACAAGAAATGGGTACCAAAAGTTTCATCTACAAACTGTTTTGTAGGTGGAACACCCTTCACATGCTAGAAGCAAATGGATCCTCGACAGCGGTTGTTCACGGCATATGACCGGTGACGCTATATTATTTGCAACACTGTCGAAGAAAAAGAAGGAAGGCTATGTCTCCTTCGGTAATAACTTGAAAGGGTATATTATTGGTATCGGTGATGTTGGTAAGTCTCCCTATCCTGTGATTAAGGATGTCTGTCTGGTTACCGAGTTGAAACATAACCTACTCAGTATAAGTCACCTAGCTGATCATGGTTATGGAATCAACTTTGGCAAAGACAAATGTACTATAGTTGACAGCTCAACTGGTAGTACTATCTTTGAAGGTATCAGGGAAGATAATATATATGTTTTCTATTTGTTAGAAGAAACTAACATTTCAGGTAGATGCTTAATGGCCAAGAGTGATGAGAGTCATCTGTGGCATATGAGACTCGATCACGCTAATATGGATACAATATCAAGATTATCCACAAAGAAGCTAGTACGCGGTTTACCGGACATTACATTCAAGAAAGATTCTGTATACAGTCAATGTAAAAAGAACAAAGCTACCAGATCCACATTCAAATCAGTAAACGCAGTATGTACTACTAGACCTCTACAATTGCTTCATATGGACTTATTTGGTCCTAGCAGAGTTGCTAGCCTCGGAGGTAAACTTTATGCTTTTGTAATTGTACATGATTTCTCTAGATACACGTGAGTATACTTCTTGACACGCAAGAATGATGCATTATCCAAATTTGTTGCCTTTTGCAAGAAAGTACAGAATGAAAAAGGTTACATGATCACTCGAATCAGAAGCGATCATGGAGGCGAATTCGAGAATGCTGATTTTGAGCAATTTTGTGACACACACGGTTTCATACACGAGTTCTCCTGCCCTAGGACTCCACAACAAAATAGAGTTGTGGAACGTAAGAACAGAACTCTAACCGAAATGGCCAGAGTGATGTTAAACCAGTTTAGTCTACCCAAATATTTCTGGACTGAAGCTGTCAATACAGCTTGCTTTGTTCTCAATAGAGTTCTAATTTGACCCAAATCGAAGAAGACTCCATTTGAGTTATGGTTTGATAGAATTCCTTCAGTTTCATACTTTAGAATATTTGGCTGTAAATGTTTTATTCTTAATACAAAAGACAACTTAAGAAAATTTGATAAAAAGGCCGATGAAGGTATATTTTTAGGTTATGCGGCCAAGAGCAAAGGATACAGAGTCTTCAACAAACGAACAATGATCATCGAAGAATCAATCAACGTCACCTTTGATGAAATGAATCAAATGACTATCGATGACAGTAATAAAGATTTGCCTGCATCAAGCTCAACATCAGCTGATCCTCAACCAAGCTCTGCTCTAGCTGAACCTCCTAGAGAAGATCCAGGAACCAGCTACCTTCAGAATCTACCAAAAAGGTTGAAATTTACAGCTGATCATCCAAAAGATTTGGTAATTGGTGACATTACCAAAGGAGTAAGTACTCGTACATCCAGTAGAGATATTGTTTCTAGTGTTGCATTTATTTCACAGCTAGAACCCAAAACTATTGATGAAGCATGTAGTGATAGTTTTTGGATAGATGCTATGCAAGAGGAATTAAACCAATTTGAACGGAATCAAGTTTGGGAACTTGTTCCCAAGCCTATCGATCATCCGGTCATTGGCACCCGTTGGGTATTCCGAAATAAACTAAATGAGAATGGTTTAGTGACTCGTAATAAGGCTCGACTCGTAGCTCAAGGATACAATCAGGAAAAAAGTATCGACTACGATGAGACTTATGCCCCAGTTGCGAGATTAGAATCCATTCGCATGTTATGTACATTTGCATGTTTTCATGATTTCAAACTTTTTCAAATGGATGTCAAGAGTGCTTTTTTAAATGGCTTTATAAAAGAAAAAGTTTTTGTAGCACAACCTCCAGGTTTCACGGATTTCAAAAACCCTAATCATGTTTTTAAGTTGAAGAAAGCCTTATACGGTTTAAAACAAGCCCCTCGTGCTTGGTATGATCGTCTAAGCTCTTTTCTACTTGACAACGGCTTTTCAAAAGGCAAGGTTGACACTACACTGTTTATTAAGTCTTTTAATGGCAAACTTCTTTTAATTCAAATCTATGTTGATGATATTATATTTGGATCTACTGATGAATCTCTGTGTCAAGAATTTTCTAAGTGTATACAGAATGAGTTTGAGATGAGCATGATGGGAGAGCTGAAATTCTTTCTCGGATTGCAAATCAAACAAACTGATAATGGGGCATTCATAAATCAAGCCAAGTACACAAAAGACTTGCTAAAGAAGTTCAATCTGGACAATGTCAAACCTATTGGCACTCCAATGGCAACTTCAACAAAGCTTGATTCAGATGAACAAGGCAAGCCAGTCGACACACGTAAGTATCGAGGTATGATTGGTAGTTTACTTTATTTAACCGCTAGTCGTCCAGATATAATGTTTAGTGTTTGCCTGTGTGCACGTTTTCAAGCTAACCCAAAGGAATCACATCTGTCCGCAGTTAAGCGTATCTTTCGATACCTTAAGGGCACTTCTTCTGTTGGCTTGTGGTATCCCAAAACTAAGTCCTTTGACCTTATTGGTTATTCGGATGCAGATTTTGCTGGATGCAAAGTTGATAGAAAAAGTACAAGTAGCACATGTCATTTCTTAGGCAAGGCTTTAGTCTCATGGTTTAGTAAAAAGCAAAATTCTGTAGCCCTATCAACAACAGAGGCTGAGTACATCGCCGCAGGACGTTGTTGTGCTCAGATTTTGTGGATGAAACAAACCCTAGAAGACGATGATTTATTTTACACACATATTCCCATTTTCTGTGATAACACGAGCACTATTAATTTGACTAAGAATCCAGTATGTCACTCTCGTACTAAACATATCGAGATTCGACATCATTTTCTTAGAGATCATCATCAAAATGGAGATATAAACCTTGTGTACATAGATACTGAAAATCAACTAGCTGACATCTTCACTAAACCTCTAGCGGAAGATCGTTTCAATTATTTACGTCAAGAATTAGGAATTTTGGCCGTCAATAATATTAATTAATTTTGTTTTATGATTATATATCATTATGCAAAAACTGTGTTAGAGACAAGCCAATAAAGAGTCTGTCTTTCACCACAACTACGGTTGAAGCGAAGCGGTACTTAAGAGTTCCCCGGTGAACCTCCGCCAGCTGGGACAGTACTCCTACAGCTAATCTGAAACATTCGCTGTGTAACGACATTTAATCTATAAAATAATATTAATTATGTTAAGCTAAAATAACTAATCTTTGAATTAAATATTTGAAATGAGACAATAAAAAGAATGGCAAAAATCAACTATAAAGAACTCTAGGCGAATTCGGCCAGAGCTCTGACCGAATTCGGCCCGAGTTCGGTTGAGGGTTTCAGGTTATATATACAGAACCCGAGAAGCCCTTCTTCTTCATTGCTTCCAAACCACATCATAACAGCAGCAGCAGCCGCGAAGGAGCCCCGAACCCTAGCTTTTTCACCACCCTCCTTCTTCCAATCCAAGTGGTGAAATCAATCTAAAATTTGGATTCGTGCGGAGTTCGTCGTTCTCTTCGACATACTTTGATTTCGGAAGGTATAACTCTATCTTTGTCCACTTTTCTATTAGTGCATTTTTAATTCAATTTGTACAAATGGCACCCAAATTCAATCCTTCAAAGAGGAAGAAGACGACCCCTAGTGAGGAAGGGTCATCTTCGCATCCGCATACGGATTCCCTCTTCTCGCCGGTCCAAACAAGCGACGGTGCATTCGACGGGTTTTTCTTCCAAATCCTAGACCAAGCCCTACTGTGGTATGGAGACTTCTCCATGAGATCCATATGCACAGGCGCTCCAGTCAAATGGACTGTATTTCCTGATCATCATCATTTCTTTGAGGCATTAGGGTTACATCTTTTTGTTAAAATCTGCTTTCCTATAGCAACTAATGCCATTAGATTATTTTATTGCAATCTCATATTAGACACTTTTGATGTGAGCACTCGTGTTGGAGGTATTGATATCAATTTCGATGATAACCTCTTAGCGGAGATCCTTGGTATCCCTAACGAAGGTGAACCGCTAGTCGACATCACTGAATTTGATTTCCCCGAAGGCACGACACTCGCAAGTTTCAAAGCGGAACTCTGTGCACCTGATAGAGTACGCTCTGGAAAGTTCAAGACTAATAACCTGAACTTGTTTAACTATGAATTGTATCGCATCATCTATTCCACTATCCTTCCAAAATCCACTTTAAAGGATGATGTGACTTCTCTTGAGCTGTCCGCCATGTACCACATTCTTAAGGGGATTCTATTTTCTGCCCCTAAGACCATGATTCAGATGATGGGTCGTTGTCGTGCAAGAGATAGAAATCTCTCTTACGCGATGATTCTCCCATGTATCTTTCAGTGCTTCGATATCGATATGTCGACTTGTACTCAGGACCCTGAGCCCAAGTTTCTTCAGTTATCTCGTCGTAGCTGGTCGTGCTGATGATGATGATGAGGATGATGATGAGGAGATGTGACTATATGATTTTGAGTGATATTTTATTGTAAACTTGGAAATACTCCGACATTCCAAGTTTTTATCAGTACTTTTTGATTATTATCAGCACTTTTTAGTTTGCTTCAGTACTCATTTATTTTCATGGACATGGTTATTTTGCCTTAGTTTATGGCATTCCAGTTTATTTCATCACTATGTTTCAGTTTCAGTTTATGATAGCACTATCTCTTTATATTGCTTCATTCTTTATAACTGCCTGTGAAATTACATGCCTGTGATGATTTTTTTAATACATGTCTGTGATATTTCTCTTTTATTTCTGCCTTATTTCTTTTATATGTGTTTTCTCACTATTTGTTACTTATGCATTAATTGCGGGGGAGCTTTATCTTTTACAATTATTTTGCTAAGTGACAAAGGGAGAGAAAATTAAAAGATCTAATATTTTTTTTGAGATAATACAGGATATGAACAATTCTACTTTTTGATATTTTGAACAAGCTTAATGTTATATCATTCATAGTTTGTCAATTATCAAAATGGGGGAGATTGTTGGCCCATTGGTCATATGGTCAACCTGATTTTAATAATTGATCAAACTCTGTCTGGATATACGAAGCTAGTCGGGACATCTCGGATTCTTGGACATGATCAAGAATGGCTATCCACTGAATTCAAGACCGAAGATCTGTTTGCCTAAGATCTGTTTGCCTACTCGAGTCTGTAATTCCTTATGCAATGTATTTTTCATTTTGTTTGAGTCTAGGAATATGTTGTACACCGAGTCGTACTGGCAAATAGGCTATCCCTTAAATGAGTTCAAAATATTTTTAAAATGACCTCTCAAAAAGGTTTTCAAAAATCACCAAAAAGCTTTTTCAAAAACCCTAACTAAACCCTGACTTAATCCTGACAGAACTCGGACCGAGTTCGGCCAGAGTTCGGCCAGAGTTCGGTTGGTGGCCGTTGTGATTTTGAATCCTTGGAACTTGGTCCTCCTGCAGTTGCGGATTTGACCGAGATTTGCTCATAGAGTTCTGCCCGAATTCTGCCCGAATTCTGTCAGAAGTCTGCCTTTGGAACACCTATAAATAGAGAAGGATTTCGATCATTTCAACTCACTCATTCACTTTCAATCTTCTCTCTATCTAAAAGCTTTCAGTCTTCCAAAGAGTTTTCTAGAGCTTTCAATTTCAGATCCCAAGCCAGTTACAATCCTCTAGTCAATTTACCAGTGCGGTACGGTCTAGAAGTTTCTGAGAGATTGTAATCAGAAGGCTTGATTGAAGAATACCTCTTCACATTTGAAGTTGGACGAGTTCTTCGTATCAAAGCTCGCGTTGTAGAAGTTGCAAGGACTTCGTAAGAAAACTTGCAGTTTTTCCAATAGTGGATTCAACTGGTAGCAAGAGTTCTACCGACTGGATTAGTCCTCAACAGAGGGATACCAGTATACATCGCTGTCTTTGCGTTTGCTCTCCTAACTTTGCCTTTACATTATTTTAGTTGTGATTAATATTCTGTGATTGTGCTGCTAACATTTTTAATTAGCATTATTCCGCTGCCAACTCTATTCACCCCCCTCTAGAGTATTACGCTTTACTATTTCGTTCCTACAAGGACGTGATCGGTCAGTGGGTATAAAATATACCGATGTACAAGTCTACATAAATAAAATATACATACATACAAGTATACAGGTATAAATGTACTGATCGTACAAGTATACTGGATAAGGCCTACGGTAAAGTTACATGAGGTACAACCGAGCTCGATATATGTACTAAGTTACAGTCTGATCATGTACTCAACTAGCAGTTTTCCCATTCCCAAAGTATAATCATGTGGAAAGATGCTAAGAGCAGTATAAAATTATGTGAAGCATATGGAAAGTACATAGAAACATGTGAAATGTGATTTCAGTTACAAATAGCTAAATTAACAATATTCATACGTATATCATTATAATAAACGGTAAGTAAAGTTTGTAGTTTGTACTTGCCTCGAGCAAGACAATACAATGAGAATGTAGAGGAGGAAGCCTGGTGTCCTGTCACTGTCAAAAGGGTATAATAATCTACGTTCCCATTCTATGTTCAAGACTTTAAGCTACTAAACACTAGTGGTGCGACACAACTTTTAACTAGGACCTCTAGCTAAGTTATGACTTAGCATAGCAGACCAATTTGGGTGACACTAAACCTATAACAACACTTTAGAGTCCTTAAAAATCTTAATACTAAGTTGGTGGGCAAAACTACGGCATTTGATTACCTAAAATTAGGAATTACCATACAAGTTACAATTGATCAATATAAATTTAGGTTGTCCATTGTGTTCCAACAATTATTTAAGTAGCTATAAAGCTCCAAGAAATATTAAATAAAATCCCAAAATCCTCTTATTAATTGTAATAATTTATTATAATTTTTCGGGAATTTCTAATCTGCTGTGGTATTTATTAAAAATCAGAATACATAGTTATCTTAAAAGTAGGATCTGAAAGTATATTTTTCTATGGTGATAAATCTGTAAATAAAAATCTTAAAAATTATAGTAAATTAGCTAAAATAACATAGTATTTAATTCTTTCTTTTTTTTTGAATTTTTAAAGTAACTAAAGACTGTTTAAAAATTGAAATACAGCAAAAATACAGTTTCTGAAATAATTAATTAATTGTTCAATGTATTTATCCACGTATACGAAATTGAACCTAAGTCCAAATACGGGACCCAAGGCCATGAATTAAGTCCAACATGACTTGTACAGATCTTGCATGTATTTTGGCTCACTTGAGTCCACACAACCTATGCTAGGTTTTGGCTCAAAGTGGTCGTATTGAACAAAATACGTAAAAATATGAAGTTAAATACACAAGCAAAATACCACATTAAAATAATATAATAATAATACTTTAGATTATTCACAGATAATAATATTTTTTATTAATAATATAACATATATTTTATACAGTGCAATACACAGTATCTTATATATATATTAATATATATATATATAGAATATTGTTTGTATATACATAATAATAAAACAGTTACTTAATATATATATTCAAATCTGAAACCCGATATGTCAATGGGTTATGACTCAATATCCAAACAAAACCCAAATTCCAATATGTTAATGGGTCACAAACCCAAACCATAAAACAAAAACCCGAAACCCTAACATTCAAACTCGTGTCCTGACATTTAGGGACACGAGCCTAGTGCACCCGACACAGTGTCTTGTGTCCAAGAGTAGTATAGGGTTCCTGACATGAATTCTTCGTGTCCAAGCACACTGACGCACTCTTTGATATGAGACGACAAAGATACATAAAAATGAGACACAGAAAAGAAGGGGGAGAAGTGACACGTACGTGGGGGGCAGAAGTGACACGTACGTGTCCGACTTGGGTCGGAGATCGGGGCTGCTGCGCGGCGGAGGAGGCGTCGTGGTCGTCGAAAAAAAAAGGAGTCGAGTTCGTCGTGGCGCGGCGAACTCATCGGCGGTGGTGGCTCGCCGTCACGTCGCCTGGAGCGGCGCCTAGAACGAATCTAGGGTTCTAGCGAGGGTTTGGAAAGTTTAGGCTACGGTGGCGGCTAGGGTTTGAGAGAGAGGGAATGGGTTAGGGTTTTTGTGTCATGGGGCTTTATAGAGTCGATTGGGGAGGTTTAGTTTAGGGTTTTAATCTAGATTAGGCTAGGGTTTGGCCAGGTTATCGTCGGTGAAGACGACAAACATTACCCTTCGGCGAGTAATGTTTGCAGGTGGGTTTGGCATATCAGCCCCCCAAACTTCCAATATTGCAAACAAGCACCTCGTTTAAACAGACTGCAAGATTCAATTTGCACAGACAAAAAAGAAATTGCAGATTGATGTTAAAACAATTATAAAAATTACAAAACTAGTTTATTATTTACAGAATAACTTTTAAAAATTGCATATCCATATTTTAAGTTTTAAAACTAAATTAAAAATTATTTAAAAATTCCAAAAAATTCTAAATAATTATAGTAAATTATTCTAAGGCTAAAATTGATATTTGAGCTGTAAAAACCCCAATTTAATTAGAAAAGAAGTTCAGGGGGTTACAAATCTTCCCGCTTTGGAAAATTTTGTCCTCAAAATTTGCAAGGGTAGATGACAACTACAAACATCACACAACATCAAAAACATCAAGTGGGCACGGATGGCTCCCCCACATCCGGTAGGTCAAACAAATAAGGATACTTCTCCTTTATGTTTGTCTCTCTCTCCCAAGTAGACTCTCCTGAGAGTGACGGACGGCTCCATGGAACCTGGACCAAAGGTATGATCTTGTTCCTTATCTTCTTCTTCCTTCGGTCAGTATCTCCACGGGTTGCTCTACAACGACAAGGCTAGGTCCGATCTCCAGCTCTGAATGATACAGTACATGGCTGGGGTCGGGAACGTATCTCCTCAGCTGAGACAATGGAAGACATCATGAACGCCCTCCAGGTTGGGTGGTAATGCAACCCTGTAAGCTACCTCTCTGATCCTGCCGAGTATCTTAAAGGGTCCAATGTATCTAGGGCTCAACTTGCCTCCTCATCCAAATAGGATCGTCCCTCTGGTAGTTGATATCTTCACTAACACCATATCTCCATCAGCGAACTCCAGTAGTCTGCGACTGGCATTCGTCTAATGTGTCTGCCTGTCCTGAGCAACTCTAAGCCTGTCCATGATCATCCTGACCTTGTCTGCAGCCTCAGTTATTATCTCTGGTCCAAGCATAACCCTCTTCCTAACATCATCCCAAAAGAGCGATGTACGACATCACAGTCCATATAATGCCTCGAATGGTGACATACCGATGTTGGCTTGGTAGTTGTTGTTATATGAGAACTCTACCAAGTGGAGATGACCCTCCCATGACCCTCCAAAGTCCAGTACACATGTCCTCAACATGTCCTCAAGGGTCTGAATCATCCTCTCAGATTGTCCATCAGTCTGTAGATGATACACGGTACTGAACTTAAGCTGACTGCCCAGCTCTTCCTGTAAGCTCCTTCAGTAATGAGATGTGAATCTGCTATCCCGGTCGGATACGATGCTCACTGGTACTCTGTGTAGATGCACTATCTACTTCATGTATAGCTCTGCCAACTTCTGGTGGAAAGTCCCACCTTGAAGGGTATAAAATGCACACACTTCGTCAACCTATCGACGATCACCCATATGGCATCCTTTCCTCCTTGGGAACGAGGAAACGAAATCCATGGTGATATGTTCCCATTTTCAATCGGGAACGGGTAATGGCTGCAATAGACCGGCTAGCCTCTGATACTCTGCCTTTTCATGCTGACAAACTAGATACCTCGAGACGAAACGTGCTACGTCTCTCTTCATCTCTTGCCACCAAAGATGCTTCCGTAAGTCATGGT
The DNA here is from genome assembly GCA_029216955.1 of Iris pallida. Lineage (NCBI taxonomy): Eukaryota > Viridiplantae > Streptophyta > Magnoliopsida > Asparagales > Iridaceae > Iris > Iris pallida. The sequence continues at coordinate 49,785,679 of JANAVB010016197.1, read as the reverse complement.
ACATTTTGTTGGCACCGGGTGAATAGAATGTCGTAATTGATGCATCTCCTACAATATCGCCTCTTATAAGTCACCCTTCAGTAGGCACATGCGATTGTCGTACCTCAATGATCCATCCTCGGCTATGGTGAAATCGTCTAGCAACCCAGGTAAAGCATGTGATCTGAGTTGGCGGAGGCTCTCATCTGTAAACTGAGTCTTCTTGATCTGCTCCATCAGACTTGACTGTATCTCTAGGGCCATCATTTGTACCTCAACTCCAGGTAGAATTACCTCAATACCGAGCTTCTCTATATCTTCATGCAAGTGTTAATCTATCATCAGGTACCATCCTATCGGATGCCTACTCAGCACATCTGCTACGATATTTGCCTTTCTTGGATGGTACTGTAAGTCAATGTCGAAGTCCTTCACCAACTCAAGCCATCTTCTCTGCCTTATATTTAGTTCATTTTGTATGAACACATACTTCAAGCTCTTGTGATTAGTAAAGATCTCTATGTGCTCTCCGTACAGATAGTGCTTCCATAACTTAAGTACAAAAATCACTACATCTAACTCCAGGTCGTGAGTAGGATAGTTCTGTTCATGAGTCTGTAGTTGCCTAAATACGTAGGCATTCACTTTTCCATGCTGCTGCAAAACGCATCCTAGCCCCATTCCTGAAGCATCGTTGTAGATGGTAAAGCCTCTTAATCCTGATGGCAATGTCAGAACTGGTACCGTCGTCAGTCATCTCTTCAGCTCATCAAATGCTGACTGGCAGTCCTCTGACCAAATATACTCTGCATCCTTCTGTGTCAGCTTCATCATATGTTCAGCTATCTTGGCAAAGTCCTAGACAAACTTCCTATAGTAACCGGCTAATCCAAAGAAACTCCTGATCTCCATAACTGATGTTGGGCACTTCCATGTATCGACGACAGCAATCTTCCAGGGGTCCATTGAGATCCCCTCTCCAGTGACCACATGACCAAGAAACTCTACTTGGTCGAGAAAGACTCGCACTTTGACAGTTTGGCATATAAACTCTCCTTCTTAGAATCCTCAGTACTATACGTAAGTGCTCCTCGTGCTCCTCTGGTGTCTTCGAGTATATCAGGATGTCGTCGATAAATACCATGACAAACTTGTCCGGATACTGGTAAAAAGTCTTGTTCATCAAGTTCATAAAGACAGCTGGTGCATTTGTGAGTCCAAATGGCATCACCAAAAACCCGTATTGTCCATACTTGGTATTGAATGCAGTCTTCGGAATGTCTTTAGCTCTGACCTCCACCTAGTGATAAGCCGATCTCAAGTCTATCCTGGAAAACACCTTCGCCCCACTCAACTGATCGAACAAATCATCTATCCGAGGCAAAAGATATTTGTTCTTAATGGTGATGTTGTTCAATGCCCGGTAGTTAATGCACAACCGGACTATGCCATCCTTCTTCGGCACAAAAAGAACTGGTGCTCCCCATGGTGGAACACTGGATCGGATAAAACCCTTGCTCAACAGGTTATCGATCTACTCTTTCATCTCTCTGGCCTCCTTGGGGTTCACTCTATAGAAAGCCCAGGACATTAGGGATGATCTCGGGACTACGTTTATAGTGAACTCCACATCTCTGTCGGGTGGAAGTCCTGGAAGATTCTCTAGGAAAACGTCCAGAAAATCCATAATGATAGGACGTGGCGGTGCTTGCTTTCCGATTGCGGTACAACAATTAATCTTTAGGCTGATCTCTGGCCCTGACCTCCTGACACTGAATGGTGTCTCCCTAGGGGACTAAATAGAATGCTACCCTCATGACAGTTAATAACTGCGTAAGAGTTGTTGAGCTAATCCATTCCCAATACAACATCATATTCGGGAAGTGGCACACAAAGAACTGTCCCCTAAATTCTCTTCCAGCTATGGTAATGGGGTACCTATAGATGTCTTTAATGGGTACTGCCCTGCCTCTTGTCATTACTCAACTCATCTTCTTGCTGGGTGTTGCTACTAAATGGTGTTTTTGCAAAATTCTAATGACGGAAAGCTATGCAAAGCATCAAAATCAAATAAACATATGGTTGGAAAAGTACACAAATAAATATGACCTATGATGACGTTTGCTAAGTACTCCGGCTCTGGCTCTGGACCCGACTCTTGCTCTGCTGCCTCAAGAGCCAAACCATAGGCCCTTCCCTGGGGTCCTCTCTGCTATTGCTGCCCAAACCTCGGCTGCTGGGTCAAGAGCGGTGGTCCTCTAGGTGGTGCAAGTCCTGGAGCCCTCCCTGTTACTGGGCACTCCCGAAGCTGATGGGTAGAAGACCCACATGCGAGGCAATGTCTCAACCTCTTCCTACAGATAGCAAATTTGTGGCCTGGCCTCTTGCAGTAGGTACATGTAGTTGCTCTCTGCTGTTGCGATCCTGAAGCCCTGACTGGTGGTGTGGGCTGCTGTTGTGCTTGTAGACGATAGGTCGGCTGGTACTGTACATGTGTCCTCTGTCACGCCCAGATCCCGGAGGATCGAAAACTAGCCACTGGACGTGATACCGTACAAGTCTAGATTGCACTTGTACAAAGCAAAACCATTGCAGTTCCTGGTATTTCTCAGAAAACAACGACAGTACAGCAAAATTACCAAGCAGATAAATTGAAGTCATAACAAAATATGAAGAAATGTATCTCTTTATTGATTATCTCAAATAACTACTAGACTTGTAGCTGAATACAAAGTTACAACAGATTACAAGACTCTTGAATAGCCAACTAAATATACACCTGCCATTTAGGATTTTACAATCAAACATGCTGACTTTTCTTATAATCTCACTGGTTCATCTGAGTTACACTGTTCCATACATTATGTCCCATATAGCAAAAGATATCGTCTTGTAAGAAGAGCTTCTGTGCACCCATCCGAATCATCGATGCCAAACATTGATCAAACAATTTCCCCATACACAAGCACCTGCAATATTGCCCACAACATGGGTCAGTACATCATCAATGTACTGGCGAGCAGTGCTGGCCCAACTCGTCTAAGAAAACAATACTAAGTAATCATGTTATAGAATATTATTAAAAGTAGTCTTTCTTGTTGCCTTAGGGTCAATTAGCAATTCATATCCGACAAAAGTAAAGCATACAAATCTCATATATGACATAATGTAAAGCAATATGGTATCACCTTTTGGTGATTTTTATCCACGATTGTGTAGCCATCCCTATACATTTATAATACTTACCTTGCCTGCATAAGACATTATTAGGAATAATATCATAATTTGATATAATTGTCACCGTTCAGGTGATTCTTACCAACAGCCGATATTCTTCCCTGTAATTGAGTAATAACTTACTCTTCCCATATAAGACATCATTAGCACTGGACCTATCCATATGAAGGTCGCTGGTGACACGCCATCTTGGACCATCTTACAGGTATAACGGTGCCCCTTGCAGTGTGGGTAGCTAGCCCCACTGAAGGTCCCGCATATCGTGCTACTACTTCAACACTGTGCTACTACTTCAGCATGAGGTTTCCTCCATGATGAATCGGTTTCCATGGCCTTGGATTACCGTTCGAGGAACCACCTTGTCGACAAGTTGTCCATGACCATGCAAATATATACAACTTATATGAAGAATACATATAATGCATGATAAGAAAAACTAATTAAATAAGCCAACATTCTCAACAAACCATCATTCTTATTCGTATTTCCATTTTTCTTATTCCAGAGTCTTGGTGTAATCAACATTCTACATCGATAACGGGATAATAGAATATTTTTACCCAATCCCTTTTCCACATCTTTGATATCAAACATCTTTCCAACCAAAACTCAATGTACTTACCGCCTAATTTTTGGGACTTAGCATTTGTTTAGCATACATTCATTCGAACATAATTTAAGCATACTCCCTGCCCAGTTCTTGGGCCTTATTATCTGCGTTACCATCTATTCATCGAGCTAAGGCTCGATATACACCGCCCAAGTATTTGAGACTTTACCTTCACCTGTCATATACTTCATAGTAACAACACGCAAGCCCACAATTCAGGAAATAATTTGAATCACACAATCGATAAAATGATTCGCAACAGTTTTCGGGTCATGTGACTAATTATCTTTCATTATCTTTCAGACTTTCATGCAAGGTGTTATTTAGCAACTCAACGAGTAAACATAGCATACTATCCTTTTATTAAGCATGAAGCTAAAGGATCTTCGAAGGGTTCAATACTACTCACATTTATAGGACGATTCACGCCTCGATTGTGCAGCCATCTGAGCGATCATTCGCATATTCTCAAGTCCAACAAGGCTTCATCAAACCAACCGTCTGTCATAAGACATCTTACGGGTCGGGGCACTGCAATATATACCAATCAAAAAAAATTTCGTCCTAGAAACTTAAAACAAAACTCATCCCCAAAACTTTAATCGACTTTTATGGAACTTTTCAACGATCAACTTGCATCATTTAACATTTTTTCGCAATATCTCGATTGATTTCAAGTAATGTACCATCTCATCATTGCATTCCAATTTGATTCAAAATAGTTTAACATCTTTGTTCTTTCCTCCAACACTCGTGCAATTACTTGGCATATGTTAATTCTCTCACGTGGCTTCGTTTGAGTTCAGCATACCACTTAGTTGGAATCATAGACATATTTTAGGCGTCCCAAAAATACATGTATTTCAACCAAGTTCAGCGGTAGAGAAAGCGAACGAGCAACAGGTATAACTCCATTCCCAAATATTAGTAATTCCTTAGATCATCTCTTATAGCCGCAATTTACTTTTTCAATGTCCCAACCAACTATTTACACAATAATGCTATCACTTCCAACTCAAGTAATTTCCCACAGCCGATCCAAAATTTTCTCAAGTATTTCGATATAGATATATCAAGTTATCCAACGAATCCAGAGTTACCTTTCAAGTCCATTGCCAATCATGCCACCAAAATTGAATAAGCCAATAGTCATCTTTCATTTTGATACCACGATTTTTATTGATCAACTCATGTACCCATTATCGTTCGCATCTGCACACTTTATTTGCAACTCGTAAATTTTTCGAATATGATCTATTTTCCAACTTGTACCATCATTTGACTCTAACAAAAAAAAATCCCGATGTGCTCAAATATTTTTTGTATTGATCAAGCCAACATATTGTCCTCTCGCATAAGCAACTCTCATTTCCAGCAACATTAATCCCAAGGGTCATTTCTAAAATTACATTCACTTTCGTCGATCTTGACTTCATGCTCTATCGTATTCCGTCGTTACACTTTTTCCTCCAATTCCAATCTGATTATCCATCAATAAATTTATTTTGACTGTCTCAAGGCAACTACCATCTATTTGCACAGCTCAATATGATACAACCAACCAATCAATCCAATCCAACCAGTTTCAATAAATTTTGACATTCCGAATAAAGGCAACCAAGTTTTCGAAACCACCATGATCTGTCATTTCGTCCAACTTGTAACATCAATTTTCCAATCTTCATTCCATTCCGAAGTTTACTTCCTGATATATCTCACTCATTTCGACTGTACCCACGCAACATCAATAGGACATCCTATGGGTTTCCAACAGTCAACTTAGCCATCGGTCAAGTCTCTACGGTCAGCTATTCTAAGCTAAACCAAAAATTCAGCTAACTCATCTGAGATAGATAGCTATAGGGACATACTTATCACTTATCTTAGAGGCAACCAACTCTTATCATAGGGACAACTATATCTTATCTCAGGGACAATCTATAATTCGACCAATCTAAAGGACGTGGGACACCACCCCAGTCTCATGGACTTATTCCCAAGTTCAACAACTGAATATCATAGCCAATAAATTCAAATTTTAGGCAACCAACCGACACTCTAGAAAACCAACTAACATTCTAGGCAACCAACCAATATTCTAGGGACAAGTCTTTCTACCCATACTTATTCTCGGGCTATACCCAACAAAGTCTCATTCTAGACTTATCCACAACTGACAAAATCTATCCAACAATTCTATCCGACAATTCTAATGGGTCAACCCCGAAGCTATCATATAAAACTTTATCAATTGGACATCCAACTATTCAGTTTTTACTTGTATCGATGTAACATCACCTGCTCAATCCAACATGTATTATCATACTGTACTCCAATTGTGTCTATTCAATCGGGCCAACTCTTTTGAGTCATAATCCAACATTGTTACTTCAATAGTATATCACTTACGATCTCTTTTCTTCAGTCTTCTTGCGACATGTTCAATTTCAACATTTTTTAGATCATCGAGCGGTCTGTACTCTTTAATCAACAAAATAGGACAATTATATATAATTATATTTCTTCCAAAATTATCCTTTATGAATTTTTGCTAGCACCAACACGGTCTTCTCTTAGCAATTCACGTAACCATCAATATTTATTTTTCATCATCCCCTTGTGATTTCATAAGAAGATTTACTATTCCTGTACCGATAAAATTTCTATGGCACCAATCATCTAGCATTCGTACCTCGGTCATCCAGTGAATATGACATAACTCATTTAGCTAAGTCAAACTCCAATAATTCTATATTCCACCCTAACTCATTATTCATGCGATAACATCATTCACCGACAGGGTCTATAACATAATAATGCATCTTGATACTTAATTTGTATTCCATCCATAAAACTCTCATAAGGAACATCTACTCTTTCATACATGAAGGGACAAGTATTCATTTCTCTATGCTTCAAAATAATCAAGGGTTATAACTTGTTAATTTGGGACACGTTAATTTTTCTCAAACACAACTACACATCGTGCTAGGATCATCTATTTTCTCAAGCACATTCTCTATTTTTCGGTCGTTGATGCAACTATCTACACCTTTTAAATCATTTGCAACATTCCGATAAGCACCTAACATCACCATCAATTTGTCGATGTCCATCATGCAATTTCATTTACTCAATTCCAACATTGTTCTACATTCGGTCCATATTATTCTTCCAAATCTTTTGATAGCAACACCCCACCATTATTACCGAGCCTACAATTCTTCTTACCCCACTCAAGTCATCACCTGAATATATAATTCGTATCATTTCCAACCAAGGCATTCAATTCTCGATTTCTTATTACCCAGCATAATGCTAACTATCAGAATCTAGCAACGGTTCATTTGAACTTATCAAAATCTTGCAGCGACTTATCTGAACTTAATTATCAAGGGACACGCCTAGCCGTCATGCATCAATCATAATCCCAGTTATGATTCGATACTACCCAATACCTTATAGGTAAAGCATCACCAACTATGAACAGGATCAAGGGTTATCTAATTACTGAGAGGGTATAGCCATATACACTCAGAGCTCAAGCCATATTCGACATAAAATTCCTCTTCGCATCAAACTAACGTCCAATATGGACTATCCATCCTGTAGTGGCTCTGCTGGCCACAATACCAATTGATTCCCTCACATCTGAAACATACTGAGACAACCCACATATTATGCCATCACCTACTGCCGATTGTCATATAACAATCGACTTCTATGAATTCCACACTTAAGACATCAAGCACACATTACCAACTTATTATCGCATCGCATCATTGTTATTCATTTTGGTATCTTTAAGCATTCAATAAAGCACACAAATCATAACCCACATATCTAGACTTATTGTATGGAACACCCAGTGAGCGTCCATGAGGATCAACGAACTTTTAATCAAGGGAACAACTTAGAATTTTGGAAGCAACACTGAATAATCGCGGAAACACTTTGAGTCATCGTATAGGCAATTTTGATTTTATCGCGGAAGCAACTTTGAGTAATCGCGAAAGCAACGTTTGAGTCATCATAGAAGAAGCTTTGAATCATCATAGTAGCAACTTTGATTTGAAACAAATTGAAAAAGAATCCAAGAACGTAAAGTTGTGCTCTGATACTATTATTTCATGCCACGATCCTGGAGGATCGAAAACTAGCCACTGACATGATGTCGTATAAGTCTAGATTGTACTTGTACAAGGCAAAACTATTACAGTTCCTGGTATTTCTCAGAAAACAACGACAGCGCAACAAAACCAAGCAGATAAATTAAAGTCATAACAAAATATAAAGAAATGTATCTCTTTATTGATTATCTCAAATGATTACAAGACTTATAGCTGAATACAGAGTTTACAACAGATTATAAGACTCTTGAATATCCAACTGAATATACACCTGCCATTTAGGCTTTTATAATCAAACATGCTGACTTTGCTTACAATCTTACTGGTTTATCTGAGTTACATTCCATACATTATGTCCCGTATAGCAGAAGATATCGTCTTGTAAGAAGAGCTTATGTGCACCCATCTGAATCATCAATGCCAAGCACTGATCAAACGATTTCCCCATACACAAGCACCTGTAATATTGCCCACAACGTGGGTCAGTACATCATCAATGTACTGGCGAGCGGTGTTGGCCCAACTCACCTAAGAAGACAACACTAGGTAATCATGTTATAGAACATTATTAAAAGTGGTCTTTCTCGTTGTCTTAGGGTCAATTAGCAGTTCATATCCGACATAAGTATCATGCAAATCTCATAGCCAATATAATATAAAGCAATATGGTATCACCCTTTGGTGATTCTTACCCACGATTGTGTAGCCATCTCTGTATATTTTAATACTTACCTTGCCTGCATAAGATATTGTTAGGAACAATATCATAATTTGATATAATTGTCACCATTCAGGTGATTTTTATCAACCGCCGACATCCTTCCTTGTAATTGAGTAATAACTTACTCTTCCTGCATAAGACATCATTAGCACTGGACCTATCTATATCAAAGTCACTGGCGACACGCCATCTTGAACCATCTTATATGTATAACGGCGTCCCTTGCAGTGCAGGTAGCTAGCCCCACTGAAGATCTCGCATACCGTGCTACTACTTCAGCACGAGATTTCCTCCAGGACGAATCGATTTCCAAGGCCTTGGAATACCGTTCGAGGAACCACCTTGTCGACAAGTTGTCCATGACCATGCAAATCTATACAACTTATCTATGAAGAATACATATAATGCATGATAAGGAAAACTAATTAAATAAGCCATCTTTCTCAATAAACCATCATTCTTATTCGTATTTCCATCTTTCTTATTCTAGAGTCTTGGTGTAATCAACATTCTACATCGGCGACGGGACAATAGAATGTTGTTACCTAATCCCTTTCCCACATCTTTGATACCAAACATCTTTCCAACCAAAACTCAATGTACTCACCGTCCAATTCTTGGGACTTAGCATTTGTTTAGCATATGTTCATTCGGACATAATTTAAGAATACTTCCTACCCAGTTCTTGGGTCTTATTATCTGCGTTACCATCTATTCATCGAGTTAAGGCTCGATATACTCACCGTCCAAATATTTGAGACTTTTCCTTCACCTGTCATATACTTTATATAACAACACGCAAGCCCACAATTCATGAAATAATTCAAAGCACACAATCGATAAAATAATTTGCAACAGTTTTCGGGCCATGTGACTAATTAGCTTTCATTATCTTTTCGACTTTCATGCAAGGTGTTATTCAGCAACTCAACGAGTAAACATAACATACTATCCTTTTTTAAACGTGAAGCTAAAGGATCTTCGAAGGGTTCAGTACTACTCACATTTATAGGATGATTTACGCCTCAATCGCGTAGCTTTCTGAGCAATCCTTCGCATACTCAAGTCCAACAAGGCTTCATCGAACCAACCATCCATCATAAGGTATCTTGCGGGTTGGGGCACTACATCCTCGGCTGAAATGTCGGGTGCTTAGAACACCCCTCATAGTGTCCAGCAAATGGCCTCTTGCAGGCCAGAAGATGCTTCTCAATGCCCCGTGCTAATTCGAGGCTCTGATAGTAATCGGTCGTCCCATTTGCCGTCAAAAAGACGCTGATCTCTGGACAAGTCTATGGCGAAATGTGCGTGCCATCTCCTCTTGGTCTGCAACCAAGCTCAGGATGAAGCGTCTTAGACGGCTAAACTCTGCTGCATACTTGTCGATGGTGCGGTTCCCCTGCTGCAAGTTCTAGAACTGGAGTTCTAATATCTCCCTGGCTGTGGCCGAGAAAAACTTTTTCTTGAACTGGGTCTTAAACTGGTCCCAGGTAGCTCTCCCTCGGGTAAACAGTGGCTCATTCCTAAGCTAAATCCTAGCTAAGTCTATCAGCAAGAATCCTGCTGCCTCGACATGAAGATCGTCGAACAGTCTAGCCCCAGTGAGTTTCCTCTCTATTGAATCCAACCGGTCATCGGCAACTACTATGCCCTCGGTCCACGCAAACTCCTTGGGGTTCAGGTTTATGAAGTCCTTGATGTTCCTAATACGGGGCTGAGGCTCCACAGGTGTTGGGGTCACGGTGCGCTTTGCAGTGCGATCCATGCTCTGGCAGAGTAAAGTGGCATGCTCCTGGTGGGTCACTAGGAACCCCTGAAACAGAGTAAGGAGTTGGTTCCCATCGTGGGTGACGATAGTCTGAGCAGGTAGGATCACGGGTGGAGGTGGGGGTATCTAGGACTGCTGAGTCTGTTGGGGTTGCGGTGTGGAAGGTAATGGAGGTATCTAAGTCTGCTGGGTGTACTGGATAGGAGGTGGTAGAGGTATCTGGGTCTGGGGGATAGTGGTGTAGGTATGTATGGTAGGGTGCATAGGTAAAGGTGGAAGTGCTACGGTCACAGCCATCGGGTCTATGGGCTGAGCAAAAGGTGCCATGTCATCAGAGGCGACGGACTGGGAAGAGCGTGTGTGAACCATCTTCTGGAAGACAAGGGAACTTATAAGGACTTAAGCAAAAATCAATTTCAAATAGTAGGCTAATTATAATTAACGGTCATATACTATGATGAGTTTCCCCTATGTTGTAATCCTAGTAATCCTCTAGGTGTTCTAAATGGTGTCCCTAGTATTATCAAGTTGTCCTAAGATCCAAATTGCGGACATGCTTGGTACGATAATCTAGCCAAACAATTTAAGTCAGACCTACATGGGCCACCACTAAAAACATGTCATGACCCGTTACCCAAATTGTTGGGCCGGGTCGGACCATGTCCAAATTATGCTTGTGTTATAGCGTAGTAAGCTGTATTATGTAAAGATAGTAAATGGATCTAAGAGAGTAACAGTTCTAATATCACACTTAAATGTTCATCACAACACAGTATCTATGAGCGAAAGCAAATAAGTTCAGATTTAATTATTACATTTCCAAAGTATAAAGCTGGAGACAAAGTCCAGTGGCAAAGGTGGAGTCTAAATTATTTCCCAACACACTAATACCAAAGGAGTTAGCTAAGTCCAAGGTAACTAAATGACTTCCTCGGGGGCAACGGTTTGGTCCTCGGCTGTGGATCCATAAAAAGAGTCACAGAGCATTTCTTCCTCAGAAAGGATACCTGCAACGTTTTCTGTCAGGAAGGGAGCAAACACTGTCTCTACAAACTATACACACTGAGCATGGAATGAAAAGAGATGTGCTAAAATAAGAAACATGTCATATCATAATCTATCATATGGAAAACACATTTGTCATTGTGGTATATACATATAGTGTTTGAAACTCTAGTCAGTACGTGATCGGTCAATGGATATAAAATGTTTCGATGTACAAGTCTACATGAATAAAATGTACATACGTACAAGTATACATGCATAAATGTACTGATCGTACAAGTATACTGGATAAGGCCTACGGTAAAGTTGCATGAGATGCAACCGAGCTCGATATATGTACTAAGTTACAGTCTGATCACATACTCAACTAGCAGTTTCCCCATCCCCAGAGTATAATCATGTGGAAAGATACTAAGAGCAGTATAAAATCATGTGAAGCATATGGAAAATACATAGAAACATGTGAAATATGATTTCAGTTACAAATAGCTAAATTAACAATATTCATATGCAGATCATTATAATATACGGTAAGTAAAGTTTGTAGTTTGTACTTGCCTCGAGCAAGGTAATGCAATGAGAATGTAGAGGAAGAAGCATGGTGTCCTATCACTGTCAAAAGGGTATAATAATCTCAGTTCTCATTCTATGTTCAAGACTCTAAGCTACTAAACACCAGTGGTGCGACACAACTTCTAACTAGGACCTCTAGCTAAGTTATGACTTAGCATAGAGACCAATTTGGGTGACACTAAACCTATAACAACACTTTAGAGTCCTTAAAATCTTAATACTAAGTTGGTGGGCAAAACTACGACATTTGATTACCCAAAATTAGGAATTACCACACAAGTCACAATTGATCAATATAAATTTAGGTTGTCCATTGTGTTCCAACAGTTATTTAAGTTGTTATAAAGCTCCAAGAAATATTAAATAAAATCCCAGAATCATCCTTATTAATTTAATAATTTATTATAATTTTTTCTTGAATTTATAATCTGCTGTGGTATTTATTAAAAATCAGAATACATAGTTATCTTAAAAGTAGGCTCGGAAACTATATTTTTCTATGGTGATAAATATGTAAATAAAAATCTAGAAAAATTATATTAAATTAGCTAAATTAACATAGTATTTAATTCTGATTTTTCCTGAATTTTTAAAGTAATTAAATACTATTTAAAAATTGCAACATCAAAGATACAGTTTTTGAAATAATTAATTAATTGTTCAATGTATTTATCCACGTATACGAATTTGAACATAAGTCCAAAATATGAGACCTAAGGCCATGAATCAATTCCAACATGATCTGTACAGATCTTGAATGTATTTTGGCTCACTTGAGTCTACACAAACAATGCTAGGTTTGGGCTCAAAATGATCGTATTAAACAAAATACGTAAAAAATACGAAGTTAAATACACAAGCAAAATACCACGTTAAAATAATATAATAATATAATAATAATAATTTAGATTATTCATAGATAATATTATTTATTACTAATAGTATAACATATATTTTATACAGTGCAATACACAATATCTTACATATTAATATATATACAGAATACTGTATGTATACAGCACATAATAATAAAACAGTTATATATATATATATATATATATATATATATATATATATATATATATATATATATATATATATATATATATATATATATATATATATATATATATATTTTTTATATATATATATATATATATATATATATATATATATATATATATATATATATATATATATATATATATATATATATATATATATATATATATATAATATATATATATTTAATAGTTATATATATATATATATATTTTTTTTATATATATATATATATAACTATTAAATATATAATATATATATATATTTTTAAAACTATTAAATATATATATATATATATATATATATATATATATATATATATATTTTTTTTTTAAAACTATTAATATATATATATATATATTATATATATATATATATATATATATATATATTAATAGTTTATATATATAATATATATATATATATATATATAATATATATATATATATATATATATATATATATATATATATTTATTTTTCAAAAAAAAAAAAAATATATATATATATATATATATATTTCAAAAAATATATATATATTTCAAATAAGAAACCTGATATGTTAATGAGTTATGGCCCAATATCCAAACAAAACCCAAAATCCAATATGTTAATGGGTCACAAACCCAATCCATAAAACAAAAACCCGAAACCCTAACATTCAAACTCGTGTCCTGACAGCTAGGGACACGAGCCCATTGCACCCGACATAGTGTCTTGTGTACAAGAATAGTATAAGGTTCCTGACACGAATTCTCTATGTCTAAGCACACTGACGCACTCTATGACACGATGCGACACAGATACGTGAAAATAAGACACAGAAAAGAAGGGGAGAAGTGACACATATGTGTCCGACTTGGGGTCAAAGATCGGGGCTGCTGCGCGGCGAAGGAGGCGTCGTGGTCGTCGAAAAAAATAGGAGCCGAGTTCGTCGTAGCACGGCGAATTCAATGACGGTGCTGGCTCGCCGTCACGTCGCCTGGAGCGACGCCTAAAACTAATCTAGGGTTCCGACGAGGGTTTGGGATGTTTAGGCTATGGCGGCGGTTAGGGTTTGAGTGAGAGGGAATGGGTTAGGGTTTTGGAGTTGTGGGGCTTTATAGAGTCGATTGGGGGGGTTTAGTTTAGGGTTTTAATCTAGATTAGGCTTGTATTTGGCCGGGTTATCGTCGGGGAAGACGACAAACAGTACTCTCCGGCAAGTACTGTTTGCAGGTGGGTTTGGCATATCAGCCCCCCAAACTTCCAATATTGCAAACAGACGCCGCGCCTAAACATAGTACAAGATTAAATTTGCACAGACAAAAAGAAAATTACAAATTTATGTTAAAACAATTCTAAAAATTATAAAACTAGTTTATTACTTACAGAATAACTTTTAGAAATTGCATATACATATTTTAAGTTTTAAACCTAAATTAAAAATTCCAGAAAATTCTAAATAATTATAGTAAATTATTTTAAGGCTAAAATTGACATTTTATCTGCAAAAACCCTAATTTAATTAAAAAAGAAGTTCAGGGGTTTACAAAAAATTAGAGATGTTTATGTATAAAAGGTTAATCCATGTATTGCTGGATCCAAACTGGCGCAGCACCCGTATGAGGAAACTCTAATTGACTTTGTCGTAGGCTTTAGACATATCAAGCTTGATCGCCATATTGCCCCCGGACACCTTGTTATCGATGGACCCAATGATTTCATGGGCCAAACTGATATTTTTGTGTATGTTACAGCCTTTAACGAACCCCATTTGCTCCCTAGAAATGATATAGGAAAGGACAACAGAGAGCCGTTCTGCCAGGATTTTGGAGATGATTTTCTGGAAGAAGTTGCTTAAGCTAATAGACCTAAAATCTTGAACGTTCCTCGGTTCAGTAATATCTTGGGTATGAGAACCAAGTTAGCCGAGGTAATACCTTTGGGGAGTTGCATGCCTAAGAAGAAATCAGTAATAGCTGCCATAAGGTCATGTTTAATGATACTCCAGCACTTTGTATAAAAGAAGCCAGTGAATCCGTCCGGGCCGGGGGCACCTTAGGGGACAGGCGATTTCACCACATTTTTAACTTCGTCTTCCATGGGAATCGTACACAAGATCACGTTCTGCTCCTCAGAGATGAGATTAGGAATACA
Source organism: Iris pallida (assembly GCA_029216955.1). NCBI lineage: Eukaryota > Viridiplantae > Streptophyta > Magnoliopsida > Asparagales > Iridaceae > Iris > Iris pallida. Next base: position 49,770,456 of record JANAVB010016197.1, on the reverse strand, counting down.
ATCAATGAACTCCCCCGGGTCGTTGTCGGCACATAATCGAAAAAACTCGAGAAGTACAGAATAGCCCGCTCTATAATGACGTAGTCCTCCGCTACGGACCCATCATGTTCAAATAGACGAATTCTGTTCGTGGACGCCCTTTCTCTGATTATAGCATGAAAGAATGTAGAATTCTGGTCCCTATCCTTGACCCACGAAATTCTAGCCTGGTCCTGTAATAATTGTTCTTCTAATCCCAGGATTTTATCCAACTCCTGTTTAGTATTTTGAAGTACAGCACCATCATAATCGCATCATTGATCTTGAAGAGCCGCCTCCAAAGTATCAATATCCTTTTAAAGGTCCCTTTTTTTTGTTTTTGGAGGTCACAAAAGATGTTCCAGTTCCAGTCCCTCAAAGCTGACCGCAGTCTTTGGAGTTTTTTGTAGATGGTAAAGAGCGGAGGTCCCTGGCAGTCCACGTTCCAACTATCCGCAACAAGCTCCATGAAGGTCGGATGGTTACATCACATACGTTGGAAGCGAAAAGGGGCTCGGGTGGATAGGGAGTTTGATAGGGCGATAAGGAGAAGGGAGTGATTAGAGTGGAGGCGAGTAAGATGCATAATCGATATAGGTGGTCTATTAAGCATGAAATTGGTGTCGTAAAGGATCCTATCAAGACGCTCCCAAGTATTCGGGTTATTAGTGAGGCCATTGCACCAAGTTTATATTGAACCCTGATAACTAGCATCCACCAGACCAGTCTCAGCAATACATTTGTTAAAATCAGCTACGGAAGCCGCATTAATAGTGCTCGGCCCAGCTTCCTCCGCCGTCGAGGTGATGACATTAAAATCCTCGGCAAGCACCCGCGCCATATCAATATCGTTGAAAATAGCCGTAAGAGCTTTCCAAAGATCTTCCCTGAGCCGCATATGGCAGCTAGCATATACGACAGTGAGGGCTATCTTCTGTTCCGACTTCTTATCCGAGATGGTACAATTGAAAAACTGCTGGTGAACCTCTGAGACCACCAAATTAATGTAGTTATTCCACATGATCCAGATATATTTATTATCTTCTTCTCCCTTGTAAAAGAAAGGCATATGAACTTCATTGGCAAGCTCTTGTATATTGTCCCTACCGATCTTCAGTTCCAGAATGGCAATGAAGTCTAGAGAGTGTTTTCTATTAAGAGATTTGAGGTAGTTCCTGGTAGGTTGGTTCCTGATGCCCCACGCATTCCATATGATGGCTTTAAATAACATTAAGATTTGAAAGAGTGTTGTTTGGCGTCCCTCTGTTGCCTAGTTTGCATAGGTTTATTAGTAGTATTGGGATTGTTGGTCTTCCTTCTAGTTGCAGCTGGTGGACTATCAGTGGCCCCTCTGAGAGTCGGCTTAGTCTGTCCCCGTATATTAGACCATTTTTTTGGAATATTAGGTTCAAATGGCTCTTTACCCTTGTGCACGACCTTCCCTAAGTTCTGGGTAATATCCTTTGTCGTAATCCCCTTGATCTGATTAAAATTATTAACCAACTTTAGATCCTTCTTAGCATTAGTATCCTTCAACAGTATCTTCTTACGTCGAGAAGTAGTATTGTCCAATGTTTCCACCATCCGAACATAGGAACTCGACACCTCCGTGTCCTTTTTATCCGGATCATATAGCGGGTCCAAAGATCTCAGCGAGTTCGAGACGTCCGACATCTCTTCATCACAGAATTTCCTTCCTTTGGTTTTGAATGACCTGATTAGGTTAATCTCAGTGGCCGGAGATTCTCCCTCCTCCAGGGATTGCATGCCAATCATTTTGGTCTGACAGTCCACCACTGAGTAGACGATGCTATATTTGTTATGTTCTCGAACAAAATTATCGTCGGACGACTCCGGTTGGTCCTTTGCCCCTTCTTTTATATCCCCGGTGCTGCTTAATTTCGAAAAGTTCTCCAGTTTCTGGGTAATGACCTCCGCCTCTTTGGGAGTGACTATCCGGGTACAGACCGCTGCCTCGTTGGAAGTGACTGCCTCCCTTCCTGTAGCACTACTGATCTCAGAGGCCACATCTGAGATATTAGCCTCCTGGGTGTCGTCAGAGTGGTTTGCCTCCTGGGTGTCGTCGATGTGGTCCGTGACTAGGATGTTAAATTTGTTGGTAAGCTTTAAACCTAGGGTTTTGTTGGGTACGGTGTCACTTCCTTGGGAAGTACTTTTTTGGGATTGTTCTTGGCCGCATGAGTTACCCACACTGGCTTCAAAACGAAGATGGGAGTTTGGTAATGGGAGGAGCGGGAGCTTATGACTTAGAGTTCTCAATTGTTTGGGGGCATCATTCTGAATCCCTTTCTTCTTCAGCTCCGGGTGTGTGCTAAAGCAGAGATCGATAGAATGGCCTCTCATATGGCAGTGCTTACATTATATAATATTATTATTATAGATAATTTGTTGAGTGTGTATCTTGTTGCCAAGTGAGATTTGAATAGAGTTGCGAAGCTCCTTCGATAAATCGAGCTTCATGCATAATTTGGCATAATTGGCCTTAGAAAGGTTGTGAGTTTCCTCAGCCATCGCCACGAAGGTCCCAAATGAGTTGGCGATCCTCTTCATCGCTGCAGGAACGAAACATATACGTGGTTAGTTAGGGAGGGTGACCCAGATAGAGACAATCGCCGAGTCTTCCTTCGTATTGAAGTCCGGAGACCATTTAACGATTTTTATGAGATGAGAGTCGATCCTACTGGTGCCTCTGGTCCAGACATTCTTATGATCGACCTCTGAGGATAGTGTAGAAGAATGTGTTTGGGGTCCATCGGGGCCATCCTGTAATCAGAGATGAGACCCCAACTGGAAACCACTTCTTGGACACGCAAAATCTTCGAACATCGGGTGGAAAATTTAAGGATAAAAGTATGGGAGAAGATCTCTGACATAGAGGATACTTTTGTGGTGGAGAACAGCACAATGATGTCATGGACGTCTGGCGTAGGTAGATACTTGACGTCTGGGAGCTCAACATCTGTGATGAACAGAGAGTTCTTAGCTGATCGGTCTGGCTGAACCATATCAGCATAAGAGAGGGTGGATTATTGGGGGCTGGAGACGGACCCGGCTGAAGTTTGTGCCCAATAGAGAATGGCTCATAGGGTTATGGCACAACGAAAGAGTGCACTATAAGCCCCTATTTTTCAATTTTAGTTTTATTAGTGCTAATTAATTTTTAATGCTAATGTTGGCCTTAAAATATTTTATTAGGATTTTTAGGAATTTTCTAAAATTTTTAAATGAGTTTTATATATAAAAATATCACTTTGCAAATTATTTGAAATTTATTAAATAGGTTTTGCAATTTTTAGATTTGTTTTTATATCAGTTTGTAATTTAGGAAATGTTTTAATTAGAAAATGCAAATTCTGTTTTGCATTCTCTCACAAATAATTCTTTAGTGTAAAAACCTATTTCCTAAGGGCCTAATTGTAATCTACCCAAACCCCCCCGACCAACTCTCTCTCTCCTCCAGCTCCCTCACCCACCCCCGTTGACCCAGCGGGCTGACCCGACCGACTCACCGCCCTGCCCCCGCCGAATTCGGCTGCCCGACCGCCTCGAAAACCACCTATAAATATCCCCCTCTCTCCTCCGACCTAAACCCTAACCCTAAATTTCCCCCACGACCGCCAGCGCCGCCCCATCACCCCCCTCTCACCCCACCGGAACCCTAGCTCCGGCTAGACCCGAGCGCCGCCCCTACGACGCACGCCACCACCTACCACCACCGTCACAAGGTTCGCCGCAGTGAGGCGAACACGATGCCACCAGAGCGCCCTGACCCCGACGTCTCCTCCGCCCGTCAGCACCATCGAACCCTCCTACGACGGCCGGACACGTAAGTTGCAAGTGTCACGACGTGTCGTGCGTGTCTCGTGTTGGGTCGAAAAGTGTTCGCCGTTTCCTGGCGAACACGAACGCAGACGAGGACACACGAAACTCGTGTCGTACGTGTCGTGCTAAGCGAAGACACGTTGATACCTGTGTCCTTAACTGTCAGGACACAGGATAGTTTTTATATTTTTTTAATATATAATGTTAATCAAACCTAAATAAATTAAACAAAACTCTAACCCTAACACTGAGCTCGGGCTGACCCCCTGGCCAGCCCGACCCAACTCAAACCCGACCCCCCCCCCCCCCCCCCCCCCGCTGGGCCGAGTTCGAGCCCCCCCTGCTGTCTTTCCGTTTCTTTTTCTTTTCTTTTTCCTTTTTCTTTTCTTTTGTTATTTATGTATATTTATATATATATGTATATACATATATTTGTATATATATAATTATATATACTGTATTTATGTATATATACTTACTGTTTTTCTTATGTATATATGTATATATACTTTATTCTCTTGTACTTTATTATTCTATGTATATATACATATATATGTATTATGTATACATATATATATATATATATATATATATATATATATATATATATATATATATAGATATATATATATATATATATATATATATATATATATATATATATATATATATATATATATATATATATACAAAATAATGTATACATATACATATATAGTATATATATACATATATATATATATACAAAATAATGTATATAATAATGTATATATATACAAAATAATGTATACATATATATATATATATATATATATATATATATATATATATATATATATATATATATATATATATATATATATATATATATATATATATATATATATATATGTATAAAATATATATATATATATATATATATATATATATATATATATATATATATATATATATATATATATATATATATACAAAATAACGTATACATATACAAAATAATGTATACATATAATAATGTATACATATACATATATATATATATATATATATATATATATATATATATATATATATATATATATATATATATATATATATATATATATATATATATATATATATATATATATATATATTATATAGTTAAGTATTTTCTTATATGTATGTATATATACATATATTTGTATATATATATATAATATATAGTTGAGCATTTTCCTATATATATAAATATCCCTATATTTATATATATATATATATATATATATATTATTTCCTATATGTATTTTACTTAGCTTAGTGTAAATTATTTATATAAAATAATGTTCATACTTTTATTGTTACTATGTAAAACTTTACCTTATTAAAATAATAATATTTATTTTGACTATTACCAAATTGTATTTTTATTGTATTTAAATTACTGCAACCATTTGGTGTCCAAGCCTAGCATGGGTATTTGGGCTCAAATGTGTTTTCACACATTCAAGACCTGTACAAGTCATATTGGACTTGATTCATGGCCTTGGGTCCTGTATTTGAACTTTTGTTCAAATTATATACATGGACAAAATATGCAGATAATTAATTATTGTGTGCAATGCTGTTTTCTGATTTTCTAAAAATACTTAAAGTACTGCTAAAATTATGGAAAAATAGTTTTTAGATACTATGTTAAGTTGGCTAATTTAGTATAATTTTTGTAGTATTTAATTTACTGTTTTGCCCCTAGTTTGGCATATGAAACCAAAACTCATTTTCTGTATACTTAGGAAAACTGATTTTTATAAAATATTTGTACTGGTTAATAAATTCCAGAAAAATTATAATAAATTTCTATAGTTAGCAAGGATCATTTTGGTACTTTGTTTTATGTAAAACTAGGCTTTTTGTCTATCTCTAAAATTGTTAGAACATAATGATCTTTTGATTTATTTATTGATTAATTACGACTTGTAGCTTTTTGTGTTATTTGGAGTTTTAGTCGTGTTGAACCCCATCCCTCACTAGTGTAAAGACCCTAGAAAGTTAGTTAACATAGTGTGTCACCCCACATTGGTCTCCTATGCCAAGTCATCATTTTGGCTAGGTGCCCAATCACAAGTCGTGTTTCACCCAAATTAGTGTCCTAGTGTTTTAGCTTAATGTAAAACTAAGTTATTGTATTTACTTCTACAGTGACGAGTTACCGGGCATCCATAGCACATTTATCGCAGCTTGTTTTACTTTGCTAGAGGCAAGTACTTTCTACGAACTTTACATATTGTCACATAAAATGAACTGCAAACCCCACCATGTTAAATGCTGATCCTTGGGGTAGCAAGTTAGATCTCTACATGTTGTACTTTCAGTTACTACCATGCTTAGAACAGTCTTGATGTATCTCTCACATGATTAGAATATGGGTTATGGGGAAACTGATAGTAGAGTACGTGATCATACCCCCCCTCTTCAGTACCGAGCAAAGTTTCATTTTATATGATACTGCGCCGTAGGCCTTACTCTCCAAGCTGTATTTGTACGTGTGTATATATATCGCCTTTACACTTGTACGGAAGTACATTTTATTTACATATGCCTCAGTATATTGTACACCTATTGACCGATCACGTACCTGCTATAGTTTTAAATATTACATATACATCTGTCTCTATGACATATGTGTCCTTGCCATGATAGACTATGTGATGCCATGCTTTCCAGTTATTCCTCTCATGTTCATTTCCATGTTTCATATGCTAGTTTGCTAGATTTAGTACTTGCTCCCGTCCTGACAGGATAACGTTGTAGGTATACTTACTGAGGAGGAGTTGCTCTGTGATTCGTATTATGGAGTTACTGCCGAGGACCCGGCTCTGCTTTACGAGGATGTTCCTGCAGGGAACCTCGCCTAGTTGTCTTTTGTTTACTTAGACTTTTGAGAGTAGACATGTATTAGACTATATCATTTTGTAACTGGACATGTATCCAGTTTTACATTTCAGTTTACTTGTACTTGGATATTTTACTATATACGACGACTTTTGTGTTTGGAGCATTTATAATTCTTCTTCACTTATAGAACTGTTAGCACATTTTAGTCTTATCCTGTTGTCTCTAGAACAGCTTACTGCGCTTTATCTTAAGCGTAGGCTGGACATGGCTCGGCCCGGCCCAACAATTTGGGTAACGGGTCGTGACATATTTTTTTGGCGGCCCATGCAGGTCCTGACTAAACTGTTTGGTTACGTTATTGTACCAAACATGCCTACAATTAGGAACTTAAGGTAATTAGACAACATTAGGAAAGACGCTTAGAACACTTAGAGGAATGCTAGGATTGCAACATAGGAAATACATCACATGTTTGCTATTATAATTAGATTTTCTTGCATATGATTGCTTACTTTAAATAAGTCCTTATAAGTCTTTTTATGTAATTTAGATGGTGCTTACTCGTTCATCCCAGTATGTTACCCCCGAGAATAGGGCCCTCCTTATCCAGTCAGCTGACCAGTCGACTGATACACCTCCACCTACTACTTTTCCCCACTCCACAGATCCGCAGACCCAGATACCACCTTCCACATCCCAGTCCCAGCAGGCCCCGATACTTCCACCACCCCCTATCACTATACCCACACAGGCTTCCGTCACACTCGACGGGAACCAGCTGCTCACACTGATCCAGGAGTTCCTAACAACCCATCAGAAGCAGACTACCCTACTCCGCCAGAGCATGGAGCGTTCTGAGGGACGTCCCGTGGTCCCACCACCTGTAGAGCCACGGCAGAAAGTGGGGACGATCAAGGACTTCATGGGTCTGAATCCCAAGGAGTTCTCAGGGACTGAGGGCATAGTAGTAGCAGATGACTGGCTAGATTCAGTAGAGAGGAAGCTTCTGGGAGTTAGGATGCCGGATGACCTTCAGGTCGAGGCAGCAGGATTTCTGCTGATAGACTTAGCAGGAGTCTGGTTCAGGAATGAGTCGTTGTTTGCGAGAGGTAGAGCCACCTGGGACCAGTTCAAGACCCAGTTCAAGAAGAAATTCTTCTCGACCACTGCTAGAGTAGCCATGGGGCTACGATTCCAGAACATCCAGCAGGGGAACCGTTCTGTTGATGACTATACGGGAGATTTTAGTCGCCTGAGCCGTTTTGCTCCTAGTCTGGTTGCTGATCCAGAGGAGATGACCCGTAGGTTTTGCCATGGTCTAGTTCCAGACATTGGCATTCTTATAGTGGCGAACGGTACGACTGACTACTACCAGAGCCTAGAGTTGGCCCGGAGCATTGAGGAGCGTCTTCTGTCTAACAAGAGGCCGGCTTCTGTACACCATGAGGGACCGTCCAAGCGTCAGGCTTTCCAGCAGAGAGCACCGACGCCACCCCCGCAGACTTACCATCCCCCTACACCACATCGTCAGACCCCGCCAGTTAGAGCCCCGGGACCCCGACATCAGCAGCAGCAGCAGAAGGGAGCTATATGTTCTTTCTACGGAAGACCAGGGCATGAATTCGTCGTCTGCAGGAAGAGGTTAGGGCAGTGTTTAGCTTGTGGGTCTGCCATCCATCAGATTCGGGACTGCCCAGTAGCCAAGGGACCCCAGGGAAAGACTTATAGCCTAGTCCTTGAGCCGGAGCCGGAACAGGTTTCAGGAGGTTAGTTTTGATCGTAGCCTTAGTCATTTGTTGCATTGCTTGCTATGTTAGAATATTGTCGGGTCTTCAATCCTTGTGAATTTCGAGGACGAAATTTTTCAAGGAGGGAAGACTTGTAAGCCCCTGTTTTTCAATTTTAGTTTTATTAGTGCTAATTAATTTTTAATGCTAATGTTGGCCTTAAAATATTTTATTAGGATTTTTAGGAATTTTCTAAAATTTTTAAATGAGTTTTATATATAAAAATATCACTTTGCAAATTATTTGAAATTTATTAAATAGGTTTTACAATTTTTAGATTTGTTTTTATATCAGTTTGTAATTTAGGAAATATTTTAATTAGAAAATGCAAATTCTGTTTTGTATTCTCTCACAAATAATTCGTTAGTGTAAAAACCTATTTCCTAAGGGCCTAATTGTAATCTACCCAAACCCCCCCGACCAACTCTCTCTCTCCTCCAGCTCCCTCACCCACCCCCGTTGACCCAGCGGGCTGACCCGACCGACTCACCGCCCTGCCCCCGCCGAATCCGGCTGCCCGACCGCCTCGAAACCACCTATAAATATCCCCCTATCCCCCGACCTAAACCCTAACCCTAAATTTCCCCCACGATCGCCAGCGCCGTCCCATCACCCCCTCTCACCCCACCGGAACCCTAGCTCCGGCTAGACCCGAGCGCCGCCCCTACGACGTACGCCACCACCTACCACCACCGTCACAAGGTTCGCCGCAGTGAGGCGAACACGTCGCCACCGGAGCGCCCTGACCCCGACGTCTCCTCCGCCCGTCAGCACTATCGAACCCCCCTACGACGGCCGGACACGTAAGTTGCAAGTGTCACGACGTGTCGTGCGTGTCTCGTGTTGGGTCGAAAAGTGTTCGTCGTGTCCTGGCGAACACGAACGCAGACGAGGACACACGAAACTCGTGTCGTACGTGTCGTGCTAAGCGAAGACACGTTGATACCTGTGTCCTTAACTGTCAGGACACAGGATGGTTTTTATATTTTTTTTTATATATAATGTTAATCAAACCTAAATAAATTAAACAAAACTCTAACCCTAACACTGAGCTCGGGCTGACCACCTGGCCAGCCCGACCCAACTCAAACCCGACCCCCCCCCCCCCCCGTTGGGCCGAGTTCGAGCCCCCCCCTGCTGTCTTTCCTTTTCTTTTTCTTTTCTTTTTCCTTTTTCTTTTCTTTTGTTATTTATGTATATTTATATACATATGTATATACATATATTTGTATATATATAATATATATATATATATATATATATATATATATATATATATATAATTATATATACTGTATTATGTATATATACTTACTGTTTTCTTATGTATATATGTATATATACTTTATTCTCTTGTACTTTATTATTCTATGTATATATACATATATATGTATTATGTATACATATATATTTATGTATATATATATATATATATATATATATATATATATATATAGATATATATATATATATATATATATATATTTCCTTGTGTATATATATATATTATTATATATATACTATTATATGTATATGTATACATTATTTTGTATATATATATATATATATATATATATATATATATATATATATATATATATATATATATATATAGTTAAGTATTTTCTTATATGTATGTATATATACATATATTTGTATATATATATATATAATATATAGTTGAGCATTTTCCTATATATATAAATATCCCTATATTTATATATATATATATTATTTCCTATATGTATTTTACTTAGCTTAGTGTAAATTATTTATATAAAATAATGTTCATACTTTTATAGTTACTATGTAAAACTTTACCTTATTAAAATAATAATATTTATTTTGACTATTACCAAATTATATTTTTATTGTATTTAAATTACTGCAACCATTTGGTGTCCAAGTCTAGCATGGGTATTTGGGCTCAAATGTGTTTTCACACATTCAAGACCTGTACAAGTCATATTGGACTTGATTCATGGCCTTGGGTCCTGTATTTGAACTTTGGTTCAAATTATATACATGGACAAAATACGCAGATAATTAATTATTGTGTGCAATGCTGTTTTCTGATTTTCTAAAAATACTTAAAGTACTGCTAAAATTATGAAAAAATAGTTTTTAGATACTATGTTAAGTTGGCTAATTTAGTATAATTTTTGTAGTTAATTTACTGTTTTGCCCCTAGTTTGGCATATGAAACCAAAACTCATTTTCTGTATACTTAGGAAAACTGATTTTTATAAAATATTTGTACTGGTTAATAAATTCTAAAAAAATTATAATAAATTTCTATAGTTAGCAAGGATCATTTTGGTACTTTGTTTTATGCAAAACTAGACTTTTTGTCTATCTCTAAAATTGTTAGAACATAATGATCTTTTGATTTATTTATTGATTAATTACGACTTGTAGCTTTTTGTGTTATTTGGAGTTTTAGTCGTGTTGAATCCCATCCCTCACTAGTGTAAAGACCCTAGAAAGTTAGTTAACATAGTGTGTCACCCCACATTGGTCTCCTATGCCAAGTCATCATTTTGGCTAAGTGCCCAATCACAAGTCGTGTTTCACCAAATTAGTGTCCTAGTGTTTTAGCTTAGTGTAAAACTAAGTTATTGTATTTACTTCTACAGTGACGAGTTACCGGGCATCCATAGCACATTTATCGCAGCTTGTTTTACTTTGCTAGAGGCAAGTACTTTCTACGAACTTTACATATTGTCACATAAAATTAACTGTAAACCCCACCATGTTAAATGCTGATCCTTGGGGTAGCAAGTTAGATCTCTACATGTTGTACTTTCAGTTACTACCATGCTTAGAACAGTCTTGATGTATCTCTCACATGATTAGAATATGGGTTATGGGGAAACTGATAGTAGAGTACGTGATCATACCCCCCTCTTCAGTACCGAGCAAAGTTTTATTTTATATGATACTGTGCCGTAGGCCTTACTCTCCAAGCTGTATTTGTACGTGTGTACATATATCGCCTTTACACTTGTACGAAAGTACATTTTATTTACATGTGCCTCAGTATATTGTACACCTATTGATCGATCACGTACCTGCTACAGTTTTAAACATTACATATACATCTGTCTCTATGATATATGTGTCTTTGCCATGATAGACTATGTGATGCCATGCTTTCCAGTTATTCCTCTCATGTTCATTTCCATGTTTCATATGCTAGTTTGCTAGATTTAGTACTTGCTCCCATCCTGACAGGATAACGTTGTAGGTATACTTACTGAGGAGGAGTTGCTCTGTGATTCGTATTATGGAGTTACTGCCGAGGTCCCGGCTCTGCTTTACGAGGATGTTCCTGCAGGGAACCTCGCCTAGTTGTCTTTTGTTTACTTAGACTTTTGAGAGTAGACATGTATTAGACTATATCATTTTGTAACTGGACATGTATCCAGTTTTACATTTCAGTTTACTTGTACTTGGATATTTTACTATATACGACGACTTTTGTGTTTGGAGCATTTATAATTCTTCTTCACTTATAGAACTGTTAGCACATTTTAGTCTTATCCTGTTGTCTCTAGAACAGCTTACTGCGCTTTATCTTAAGCGTAGGCTGTACATGGCTCGGCCCGGCCCAACAATTTGGGTAACGGATCGTGACATGCGCTAAGGATTGATTAGTACCAGGATTGGTGTTCGCAGGTGAGATAATTGCCTGGGACGAAAAACGATGGTGTGGGCGCATTGAAGTGTGATGCGCCATTGGCAAGATTGAGAGACATCGCACCGGTGGGGAGCGAAGGCGAGTAAAGTGATAGAGAGTAAAGAATAGGGGCATGCACGAAAGATGGGAGAGCACCCAAGAGAAGCGTGAAATCAGACAGCACCGGACGAATAGTGTGTGGGGGAGGAGAACAGGGCAGAGGTGACACCAATCTGAGACAGAGAGGGCAAATGGTGCGCGGTCTGGCCTCACGCTAAAGGAGGTAGGGGAAACGCGCATCTTCGGATGGCACGGGGGCCAATCCACTGATGGATGGCGCTGGGGAAGAAAGCGTCGGTAGACCAACGCCAAACGAGGGGTCAGGAAGGGAGCGCGCCAGGATAGGATCAAAATTCAAATTCATATTTGAATTCAAGGAGGGGTCGAGAAACCACGGGCGCGAAGCCCAAGAGCTGGGGGTCGGTGGCCCTGCAAGGACCACTGGGGGGGACCGGCACCCGAGGCGCCGGCAAGAGTCGGCACGACGAACAGCTAGGCTAATTCGGCCGGTGAGGAGCCACGTAGGAGGCCGAAGACCACAGAACTGCAAGGCCCATCAGCGAGATATGCTCGACCGACCAAGGAGCGGTCGCACGAGACGGAGAGGGAGGGCCAACCGCAGGAAGCTGCGTCGAGGGGGACACGCACCGAGGGGGAGCCCAATCTTGCCCGAAGAAATACACAGCGCAGGACCACGCGAAGAGAGCCGCCGGAGAAGACGCCTCGAGGAGGAAGGAAGCCAACAAAAGCACAGAGCCGGGGAAGAAAAAAGGGATAAAACGGCGGGAAAGAATCGTCGGGAACCGCCAGGGTGTGCAGGAGGACGACTGTAACACCCAGTTTTCTAAATGAGGGTAATTTTAAAATTTTTTGACTTTAATTATTTATTTATGATATTTAAATCGTAATATGATTTTTGGTAATTTTTAATTATTTTAAAACTATTTAAAAATTATGACTTGTGATTTGATGTGCAGCTAGTGATACCCTAGAGACAGTCTGACCTAGAGCCAAACCATGTGATTGGAATATTTATTTATCATTTTCAGCCTAGGGATAATTTGGTCATTTTAACTTATTGGAATTATTTGATTAATTATTGGATTGATGGTTGTTAATTTTGACTTTTACTAGTTGTGACTTAAGAGACTAACCTAGATGTTGACTTTAGCTATGGTGGTAACTTGAATGACATGGTGGGATCCTAGTCTAACTTAAGTCGACCCAAGTTGACTTGTTGGACTAAGTTGCATGAAGAGATTAGGTGTTATAAGTGTTTAAACTAATAGCTAAGGGATTGAACCAATTTGACATTGCACTTGGCCCATAGCTCACTAGCCATCAACCCTAACCCTAATTTTCCTACATGTGGCCGGCCCCCTAGGGTTTTCCCCCTTCCTATTTAATCTCTCATATTCATTCTTGACACTTTTTACACCACTTTTACTTTTGGCAAGAACAAGGTTTGTCCCCCTTTGCAATCTTTCATAATTTCTTTATTTCTCTTCCTTTTTGACTCTAGTCTTTTGCATTTGGATCTAATTATTGTTTACTTACTATTTGTGGTGAGAAATCATAGCTTTTGTACAATTTGGGGCTTTTGAGTTGCAAGAGGGATTCTCCTATTTTGAGCTTTTTCATTGAGTTGACACTCAATAGGAAAACCCATCAAACCACCTCCATTTCTTGATTTCTTTGCATGAATGCGTAGATCTAGGTGTCCCCAAGCTGTCCCTCAAGTTTGGTAAGAAATTGTGTCCATTTTTTGTCCGTATCGGACACGTATCAGTGCATGTGTGTATGTGTTTGTTGAAATCCCACAAAGAACTTTTTATTCATATTTTTGAAAACTATTTAAATAAAAATATAGAGCAGTATGTGTGTTTTTATTCTCCCTAGGTCTGAACATGAATTCGTGTCATTTTCGTGTCAGAAACTGGCATAGACATGCTGTACGACACGCGTGTGCGCTGTCCTGCTACCCAACGCTTATTGCGGATACGACACAGCTCGAGACACCACGAAACTTGGTAGACACATGGGGGCAGTGTCTGCGAACGTCCCTCCAAATTTTGTGGACTCACGTGTCGTATCGGATACTAAAACCCACTCGTACTGTTTTGTACTGACGTGCATGCGAGATTTGCTTATGATACAGGTCTCATGTCCGCACAGAACATGTCATGGATACCTCGTGTGGTGTTGAATGTGTAGCCCTATACGTGGGCTACACGTGGACATGTGCACGAAGTGTATCATGCCACGTGTCGTGTCCTAGACCAATTCGTACACGTGCACGAGGCTACGTGTGCCTGTGTGTGTCTGTGCGTGTTCGTGAGTGTCTGGATACGTTGTGTCCTGTTGTATGGACACCACATGACTCGTAGGACACATTGACACATGCACGACGCATTACCAACCAATTATTTGGGATTATCAACTGTATTTCAAATTCGAATCAGGTTCCCAATTTTCCTGATACCAATGTCAGTGTAATATAATTTCTGAGATTTAATTGTGTTTAAACTGAGTTTTGAATGATTAAATTAACATTTTAGATCATACATTTATGCCTGAGTTTAGTCTACATGTTGGGATTCATGTTAGCATTGGATTTATGGTTTTCGATTGCAAATGGACTGTCAAACCTGGAGATTGAAAACTGATACACTGATTTCTGATATTATATATGCACACACACACACATGAACTAAAAAAAACTGGAAACACAAATCACCTACCTATGTACTGTCCTATAAATTCAGTCCCCTCTTTTCTTTCATTTTTCCTCTTCCTATACACATATAACATATGGATATGATGAATGATATATATATAATGTCATGCATGTTGCTAAGCATATATGATTGCAATATGCATATATGAATGCAAATGGGAATACATGTATATATGCAAGCATGAATGCAAGTATCTAATGTAAGTATGTATGTAATTTAATATAGTGTAGCATAGGCATGCATGATATGTAATGTAATGCAATAATGTATGTAATGTGTGATGCATACAGTAGTGCAAGATAATGAGTGAATGCATAAATAGAAATATATGTATGTAAGTATCTATGTAATGAATGATTGAAAACATGCAAGTTTGTGTGTAAGACTAATGAATGCAAGCATGAATGTAATGTAATAATGGATGGAATGTATGCAATATACAAGTTAATGAGATGCAATGTTCTATGCTAACACAAATCCTATATTACCTCATGTACTCCCTTACACTATGTTGACAGTATCACTATGACACAAGTTCACATTGATGCATGTTGCACTTAGCACTTACCTACATGTTCACTCACCCCTTATCCCTATATATATATATTGTGTATGATTAGCTTAGCTTGGTTTGGCTTGTGCTTGTATTCGATTGCTAGTCTAGCCTTGGTTAGGCTTAGTGAGACTTGCTGGGTTAGGACAGACCTAGTTGACCTACTTTGACTTTTGTGGTTGACTAGAGTTGACCAAGTGTTGACTTTAGTCTAGTTTGACCTAGACAGCATGTAGATGCATTATACATTTTATCTATCATCCCCTGTATACATCTTGACTTGTGTTGCTCTGAATAGGAGTCAGATACCTCATCCCGGATAGTATATTCACTTCAGACATTCAGATATCATGCGAGTACATTCTCTGATTATTTCGTAACTTGCTTAGGATTATATTCCTGCTCTAGATTACCTTATTTGATGCTGTCACGATATTATCACGGATTGGTACTATATGGATCCCTACATTGAGATGTTATCCCCCTCGGGAGCATCGGATACTTTATGTCTTGTGTTTCACGTACATCATGTATTCCTCGCTCTCATGTTATTCATGTTTCTCATGTGCTTCATATACGTTCATGTACGCTCGTGTACTCTCATGTGCTCTCATGTACGGTCATGTTTCTCATGTACTTCATGTGTAACCTATACTTCATGTGCACCCATCTATGGGCCTTCATGTGGAATTCATGTGCACTCAGTTCTGAGCCCTCATGTATACTTCATGTACACCTATCTATAGGCTTTCATGTGAAAATTATGTGCGTAACATAACTTGTCTGGATCCTTGGGTATTGATTGGGGTATGGGGGAGTATAAATAGTCATGTGAACAATTCCAAAGTAGTATAACCATGTGAGCCTCTTTTGTATATTTATGTACAAATCCAGCCGTTCACATGTCGACTTTGTACTCTACATCACTAGTCACTGATAGTTCTCTACTTATAGTAGATATTTCTATTACAGTTCTCTCTTTACATCATGTACATTTTTTCAGTTTTTATGTATCGTACTCTTTTGCACGTTTATATTTCCTAACCTGCTATGATCTATGTAAGATGTATTGTGCTCGCTCCCGTCCTGACTGGACCTGTTGAAAATATTATAGAGGATGATGAGGATCCCTACACCCCTTACTATGGAGCTTGCCTAGATGACACTCGCGACCTGGACCCGTGGGGAGTTTCAGGCAGCTGCTAAGGATGATACCCATACATAGTATAGATAGTCTAGACTGTTCTTTCTTTTCATGTTAGTTGTTGTCTTTGATTACAGAGTTGTATTATTATGGAGATGTTGAGACTTGTGTTTGTTGACTTTGATTTATTTCACTTCTGTTTGTACCTCAATTTTGAGAATTTTCTTATCTATTCCATCGTGCTATATTCTACCTCTAGATTATGATTGAGTTGTACCTTCTGTGACTTGGCCTCCAGTTTGAGAGTATTCATATTGTGTTAGTTATGTTCATGACCTAGAACAGCGTTCTACCGTCGATACTGCGGCGTAGGCTGGGCGCTGTTCGTACTCATACCCTCCCAGTGGGTGCGGGTCGTGACACATTTTTAGTGGTGGCCCATGCAGGTCGAGTTTGTGTAGTGGTATTCGAACTAGAGTATCACTACAACCTGCAGTAGGATTAGGATTATTTTGAGGTACTCAATCACATTAGAAAAAACTCTTAACTGAATTCATGCCATCTAAATTCTTGTCGAAGATTTCTTCCTTGGAATAACTGTCATCCCTTGAATTATCGTTTCTATCTCAGTATTGATTCCTTGTTTGATCTGTCTCCAGGATGGTGATTGAGACACGATCGCATCGCTTTGGGCCAGCAGACGCTGGTGAGAGGTCTGCCACCCCTCTCCCGATTGTGGATGCTGGGACCACAGCACCTCATATTTCTGCTCATATAGGAGCTTCTACAGCTTTTGGTAGTGCACATCCACCTGTCCGGAGGTCTTCCTCCGTCATTCCGGATATGTTCCAACAGCAGCTACCTTCAGGGACAGTGGATACGGCTCAGATATTTATCTTTTTCTAAAGATTCCTGGAGACTCAGCAACAGATACAGCAGAGCCAGTCTGTTGATTTTTGACAGAGCATACACGATACCCACCAGTTGGTCAGGACGACAGTAGAGTTGGTGACTGTTCAGTCACTGGGAGGACAGATACAGCAGAATCAGCCGAAGACCCCAGACATCCAATCCTTTAAGAAGATGGGACCCCGGGACTTCAAGGGTACAGAGGGCATCATATATGCTGACGATTGGATAGAGCATATTGAGGAGATATTCCGATTGGCACAGATACCAGCTAGATTACAGATCGAGGCAGCAACCAGTCAGATGCAGGACTTGGCCCGTACTTGGTACCAGACGGACCCGAGGGTTGGTACAGCCGGTCAGACTTGGGTAACCTTCAAGAAACTGTTTAAGGAGAAAATCTTTCCCGATACAGCACTCGATGCCTTGGAGGCGCAGTTTGAGAGTTTGAATCAAGGGAACCAGACCGTTGAGGAGTACGCCGGAGAGTTCTGTCGTTTGAGTAGATTCATTGAGGATCTTACTGAGGCCGGAAAGGAGAGGAGGTTCCACAGAGGCTTGATCAGGGAGATCAGGTCGTATACCAAGAGCAGCCGCGATGCCACTTTCGAGCAGATTCTGGTATGAGCCATAGCAGCGGAGGACGATCTTGGGCTAAAGAAGAAGAGGACGCGAGACACTCATGGAGCTAGTGGCAGTACAGGCCTGGCCAAGAGGCCCCACGTACAGATTCAGTAGCAGTATCCGCAGCAGAGGCCCCACTTACAGATTCAACAGCAGTATCAGCAGCCGAGGGTCTACTTTCAGCAGCAGCAGTTTCAGGACCATGTACCCTTTCAGCAGGTACAGCGACAGCAGCAGACCCCGGGATAGCAGCTTGTTATCCATTGCCCTTTCTGTAAGAAACCAGGGCACGATTGGGGCGAATGCTGGAAGAGGCTGGGCAGATGTTTACTTTGCGGAGGATCCGATCATCGGCTGAGAGAGTGTCCTGAGTCATTTGGATGGACAGTTCAGGGAGCAGAAGCTAGGGCTCTGGTGGGCCAGCAGAAAGGATTACCCTTACCAACTCAGCAACAGAGGTACATGCAGCATCAGCAGCAGGCCAGGAAAGGCCAGCAGGGGCGAGCTTTCGCCATGACAGTCGAGGATGTACAGGCCATTGGAGATCTTGTTGTAGGTTCCGTTCTTCTCAATTCCATTTTTGTAATTGCCTCTTATAACTATTTTTAAATTCGATTCCATCTGTTCCTTGTTGATTAATCAATTTTGTTCTATTGTTCTTGTGATATGATTGATTTTCTTCTGAGATAAGTCATATGGGCTAGGTCACCTCAGTTATGGGATCTAGAATCTTCGATAGTCGTATTAGCTGGCATAGTGAGGACATATAGTCATATTTTGGACGTATTTCTCGGGTATAGGAATTTAAGGTTTTCGCTGCCAAGCATACGGCAATACAAAAATTTAAATATCATGATTCTAGATGTATGTACCTTAGTCAAAGACTATGTCATTATCGTAGCCTAGCTCACTAGCATGACGAAGATTCTGAGTATCATGATTTTGGACAGATGCATATGATTATCGAACTGTGTGATTGAGACTATGATTGTGGGGTGTTGACCTAGAAGGAGTACTACCATCTTAATTTCGAGGACGAAATTTCTCTAAGGAGGGTAGACTTGTAACACCCAATTTTCTAAATGAGGGTAATTTTAAAATTTTGTGATTTTAATTATTTATTTATGATATTTAAATTGTAATATGATTTTGGTGATTTTTTATCATTTTAAAACTATTTAAAAATCATGACTTGTGATTTGATGTGCAGCTAGTGAAACCCTAGAGACAGTCTGACCTAGAGCCTAACCATGTGATTGGAATATTTATTTATCATTTTTAGCCTAGGGGTAATTTGGTCATTTTGACTTATTGGAATTATTTGATTAATTATTGGATTGATGGTTGTTAATTTTGACTTTTACTAGTTATGACTTAAGAGACTAACCTAGATGTTGACTCTAGCTATGGTGACTTGAATGACATGGTGGCATCCTAGTCTAACTTAAGTCGACCCAAGTTGACTTGTTGGACTAAGTTGCATGAAGAGATTAGGTGTTATAAGTGTTTGAACTAATAGCTAAGGGATTGAACCAATTTGATATTGCACTTGGCCCATAGCTCACTAGCCATCAACCCTAACCCTAATTTTCCTACATATGGCCGGCCCCCTAGGATTTCTCCCTTCCTATTTAATATCTCATATTCATTCTTGCCACTTTTTATACCACTTTCAATTTTGGCAAGAACAAGGTTTGTCGCCCTTTGCAATCTTTTCTAATTTCTTCATTTCTCTTCCTTTTTGACTATAGTCTTTTGCATTTGGACCTAATTATTGTTTACTTACTGTTTGTGGTGAGAAATCACAGTTTTTGTACAATTTGGGGCTTTTGAGTTGCAAGAGGGATTCTCCTATTTTGAGCTTTTTCATTGAGTTGACACTCAATAGGTAAACCCATCAAACCACCTCCATTTCTTGATTTCTTTGCATGAATGTGTAGATCTAGGTGTCCCCAAGCGGTCCCTCAAGTTTGGTAAGAAACCGTGTCCATTTCGTGTCCGTATCGGACACGTATCAGTGCATGTGTGTATGTGTTTGTTGAAATGACACAAAGAACTTTTTATTCATATTTTTGAAAACTATTTAAACAAAAATGTAGATCTGTAAGTGTGTTTTCATTCTCCCCAGGTCTGAACACGAATTCGTGTTATTTTTATGTCGAAAAAGGTGCAAAAATGCTGCACGACACGCGTGTGCGCTGTCATGCTACCCAACGCTTATTGCAGACATGACACAGCTTGAGACACCACGAAACTTGGTGGACACATGGGGGTAGTGTCTACGAACGTGCCCCACAAGTTTTGTGGACACACGTGTCGTGTCGGATACGAAAACTCACTCGCATTATTTTGCACTGACACGCACATGCGCGAGATCTGCTTATGATACAGGTCTCGTGTCCGCATAGAACACGTCGTGGACACCCCGTGTGGTATCGAATGTGTAGCCCTATACGTGGGCTACACGTGGACATGTGCACGAAGTGTATCGTGTCATGTGTCATGTCCTAGACCAACTCGCACACGTGCACGAGGCTACGTGTGCCTGTGTGTGTCTGTGCGTGTTCGTGAGTGTCTGGACACGTTGTGTCCTATTGTATGGACACCACATGACTCGTGGGACACACTGACACATGCACGACGCATTACCAACCAATTATTTAGGATTATCAACTATATTTCAAATTCGAATCAGGTTCGCAATTTTTCTGATACCAATGTCAGTGTAATGTAATTTTTGAGATTTAATTGTGTTTAAACTGAGTTTTGAATGATTAAATTAACATTTTAGATCATACATTTATGCCTGAGTTTAGTCTACATGTTGGGATTCATGTTAGCATTGGATTTATGGTTTTCGATTGAAAATGGACTGTCAAACATGGAGACTGAAAACTGATACACTGATTTCTGATATTATATATGCAAACACACACATGAACTAAAAAAACTGGGAACACAAATCACCTACCTATGTACTGTCCTGTAAATTCAGTCCCATCTTTTCTTTCATTTTCTCTCTTCCTATACACATATAACATATGAATATGATGAATGATATATATATAATGTCATGCATGTTGGTAAGCATATATGATTGCAATATGCATATATGAATGCAAATGGGAATACATGTATATATGCAAGCATGAATGCAAGTATCTAATACAAGCATGTATGTAATTTAATGTAGTGTAGCATAGGCATGCATGATATGTAATGTAATGCAATAATGTATGTAATGTGTGATGCATACAGTAGTGCAAGATAATGAGTGAATGCATAATTGGAAATATATGTATGTAAGCATCTATGTAATGAATGATTGAAAACATGCAAGTTTGTGTGTAAGACTAATGAATGCAAGCATGAATGTAATGTAATAATGGATGGAATGTATGCAATATACAAGTTAATGAGATGCAATATTCTATATTAACACAAATCCTATATTACCTCATGTACTCCCTTACACTATGTTGACAGTATCACTATGACACAAGTTCACATTGATGCATGTTGCACTTAGCACTTACCTACATGTTCACTCACCCCTTATCCCTATATATATATATATATATATATATATATATATATATATATATATATATATATATATATATTGTGTATGATTAGCTTAGCTTGGTTTGGCTTGTGCTTGTATTCGATTGCTAGTCTAGCCTTGGTTAGGCTTAGTAAGACTTGCTGGGTTAGGACAGACCTAGTTGACCTAGTTTGACTAGTGTGGTTGACTAGAGTTGACCAAGTGTTGACTTTAGTCTAGTTTGACCTAGACAGCATACAAATGCATTGTACATTTTATCTATCATCCCTTGTATACATCTTGACTTGTATTGCTCTGAATAGGAGTCAGATACCTCATCCCGGACAGTATATTCACTTCAGACATTCAGATACCAGGCGAGTACATTCTCTGATTATTTCATAACTTGCTTAGGATTATATTCCTGCTCTAGATTACCTTATTTGATGCTGTCACGATATTATCACGGATTGGTACTATATGGATCCCTACATTGAGATGTTATCCCCTTCGGGAGCATCGGATACTTCATGTCTTGTGTTTCATGTACATCATGTATTTTCCGCTCTCATGTTATTCATGTTTCTCATATGCTTCATATACGTTCATGTACGCTCGTGTACTCTCATGTGCTCTCATGTACGGTCATGTTTCTCATGTACTTCATGTGTAACCTATACTTCATGTGCACCCATCTATGGGCCTTCATGTGCACTCAGTTCTGAGCCCTCATGTATACTTCATGTACACCCATCTATAGGCTTTCATGTGAAAATTATGTGCGTAACATAACTTGTCTGGATCATTGTGTATTGATTGTGGTATGGGGGAGTATAAATAGTCATGTAAACAATTCCAAAGTAGTATAACCATGTGAGCCTCTTTAGTATATTCATGTGCAAATCCAGCTGTTCATATGTCGACTTTGTACTCTACATCACTAGTCACTGATAGTTCTCTACTTATAGTAGATATTTCCATTACAGTTCTCTCTTTACATCATGTACATTATTTCAGTTTTTATGTATCGTACTCTTTTGCACGTTTATATTTTCTAACCTGCTATGATCTATGTAAGATGTATTGTGCTTGCTCCCGTCCTGACTGGACCAGTTGAAAATATTACAGAGGATTATGAGGAGCCCTACACCCCTTACTATGGAGCTTGCCTAGATGACACTCGCGACCTGGACCCGTGGGGAGGTTCAGGCAGCTGCTGAGGATGATACCCATGCATAGTATAAATAGTCTAGACTGTTCTTTCTTTTCATGTTATTTGTTGTCTTTGATTACAGAGTTGTATTATTATGGAGATGTTGAGACTTGTGTTTGTTGACTTTGATTTATTTCACTTCTGTTTGTACCTCAGTTTTGATGATTTCCTTATCTATTCCATCGTGCTATATTCTACCTCTAAATTGTGATTGAGTTGTACCTTCTGTGACTTGGCCTCCAGTTGGAGAGTATTCATATTGTGTTAGTTATGTTCATGACCTAGAACATCGTTCTACCATCGACACTGCGGCGTAGGTTGGGCGCTGTTACGTACTCGTGCCCTCACAGTGGGTGCGGGTCGTGACAACGATAAAGACTCACCAAACCGCCAGAGGGGACCACCCGCTGAAGGGGGGTGGCCGGCAGGACCCTGTCGGAGACTGCGGAATCAAACACCTAGAATCGCCATTGGGGAGCTTCTACTCCTTACTTTTCTTCCTTCATTTATAGAATAGTAAATATGATGCATGCTAAAGTAGGCAAGATGGTCAACAAATTAACATGATATCTTAAATGCATGGGTTACTACCAAATTTTATTTAGTAATATATTACAAGTTTATTTTTTCCTAAATGGCAATTGGTGTTGTCTTTTGCCTTTGCAAGTACAATTACAGCTCAATCAGTTATGATATCTTATATTCTAACAAATCCAAAACCAATCTTGTTATTGTTATTATGTGGTTGGTAGTTTGTTGAAATCGGTATTTTCAAACTTTTTTCATTTTGACAATTGGGATAAGATTGATTTAAGTATAATACATAGCTAAAATATACAAGATGTTATACATGGTAGCATGATTGTGCATGCAGACTAGCTGACAATCAAATTTTTGGGATATAATTTTATTTTATTTTATTGAATAAGGAACCAAAGTTCAGTATGTGGTTTGTTGCTGATGGAGCCCTCGTTATCATCCATTATGAACCCATCTAGTTGATGTCGAAATATATATTTATGCTTCATCCTCTATCACAATAATTGTTGAATTTTTTTGCTATTTCATTGTGATATTGAAGTAAGTTTAGATTGTTACAATGCTTCCTTAGACTAGAGATTATATTTGCTTTGCCAAAAAGTTTAGAATATTGATAGAAAGCAGGATATGTAAAGGTCAAGGATGTTGCATATAATCATAATACTGGGTGATTAGTTGTTCCATTAATGCTATTTCATGTTTGAATTTATTATTGGTGTGTATCAAGCTTTAATTGCATGAACAAATTGAGACTATCTGAAGTTCCAATCTTGTGTTCCTAGTATGTTATGATTTGTGAATCATAAGTTTAGTAATGCTTTTATGTGTTTTAGGCACATGCATGCAATAACTTAATAATATGGTCCGATCACTTAATGAATTTTGTATAATGAGATTTAAAGTGCGATAAGATAGAAGTTTAACTATATTGTAAATACGAAATTGTTGTTTTAGATCAGGATGTAGTAGGTTATCCTTATTAATATTTTCTATCTTCAAATGCATCAGTATAGTTTATTTAGTTGAAAGATATATTATTCATGTTCCAAATGGGAGTAGGCATAGGCAACCAAATTGCAAGCTGGAGAAAAAGCTAATATTTGGACATTCATACAAGCTACTCACTCTCATAATAAATGTACATATTCTGTAATATTAACAAAACAAGTGGATTATTGAGCCCTTGTGAATAGTGACATTTATAATGAAGGACATGTTCAGGTGTAAGCGTTGTTTGACACATTAGCTGGCTTTTTATATCTACTTATGAAATTACATAGATATATTGTTCTACATCTTTGTATGGTCAACACCATCCATACTTTGTTTGTAATTTATCTAGATGACTGACTGGCTAGGTGAACATGAGCATCATACTAGATCGTAGCGATAGGCATTATCTTATCTGAACAATGAACTTATTTTTCTTTGAACGTGTTACCTCGTTTATTGTGTTATGCCAATGTATCCATCATTTGCACTTACACTTGAATCTTCTGTGTGTCACAAGTACTACCATTAGTGCAATGCCCTTGACTCATTCAGGGCTACTATTTTCAAGCATAAAGTTGAGCTTATTGGCTAGTGATTAAACCTCTTCTCAATAGTGTTATATATATAGCAACCTGAATGTTGGTATTTCATAGTTGCATATATTTTAAAAGTTACAAACCTCTTATAAATTAGAAAAAAAAATAGAGTGTGTGCCTTAAGTTTGTCCAATCCGTAGGGTGACTACGGATGTCTGGGTGTCCTACTTAGATCTGAAGTTCTAAAGACATATTTAACAGTTTAGAATGATGCTACACACATAATCCTTATCTATATGATCTTTCTCCAACAAGAATACTAGATCGAATATAGTATCCACGATAGCTGGTCCTGCTCATACTAATGAAAGGCTCTGACAAAGCATATTTTATCCAACATATATATAATGTGTTGTACTCCCATAAGTCCAGAAGAATTTTACTAAGTTTTAACGATATAAGGAAAATGGGTAAACTTTGAGCAAGTGAAATAAGGAATAATTCTTTGTAACCACTCGTCTAAGAGAACCAAAAGTTCTTCTAGATAGATTCTTCAGCTATTCAATAGAGATATACGCCACTCACATTAAGGATGTCAAGTCACGTACTATTATGAGCCAGAAGCTCAATCCTATATCATAAGCTGGAAGCTCAATCTTAAGTGTCCATTGTGAGCCAGAAGCCAAATGATCCTATAACTTCTAAACTGTGACATGATCGACAAGACATTACAAAACAATGATGATGAGAATTATAATAACTAATTCGTGTGATCATCTCTTACCAAATTGCAGCATACACCATTGATCTCAAGGATAAGTTTGTTTCTAAGCCATTAATTCCAAAGATTGTATCTGAATAATTAATAACATAGTTTCAATTTCGAATTGTATTTTTTAGATGGCTTATGTTGGTATTATTTGAAATTGTAATCTTGACATCTATATTTTGTGAATTATAATTTCTATATTTATCTTCTTAAATTATTATATCTTCTAGACGTAAGATTTTTTATGTCACGATAATAAGACAGAATTCTTGCCGTTAGGGGGAGATAGGAAGAAGATACATTATCGTTCTAAGAAAAACGTCGTGAATTATCGTTCTAGAAGAACGTCGTAAAGCATCGATTCAAGAAGAACGTCGCGAATGATCGTTCTAGAAGAACGACTTGAACCATCGTTCTAGAAGAACGTTATAAAATATCATTCCAGAAGAACATACCATGGCATACTTCTATATTATATACTCTTGACTAAAATAGGAGAAACTATTTCTTGTATTTCTATACAAATAAATTATTGGATGTGTACTCAATTATGCTGCATAAATAGTTATACCAACTATGTATTTATTTTCTAATAGACGTACCAAAAGAACCGAATAATACTAAAGATTCTAAAGGGTCTTCTCTCCAGAAGAAGAGGTCAAATAATACAACACACCCTAATAATTTTGAAGAAGCAGCTCCTGCAGAAGCATCTCCTGTAGAGAAAGTTCATGACGATCCGGAAGATGTCATGAACCAAAGATCCAATTTCTTAAAGTATATCACTCCGGTCGAGGATATACCTCAGCTCCTACAAGAGACTAAAAAAGAGGTACCGGTACCCAAGAAATCTATGTTCAACAAAAATTTGGAATCAAAAAGTTTGTCACAGATGACATTATAAATAAAAAATTAAAATGGTGATCAAATAAAGGATAACACTAAACCACGAATAATCCTTGAAGGTGGAAAATGATGCGATATCTCTCGCAAAATGTGGGTGTTTGTCCTATATACAAAACCCAAAAGGAATAAACCCGACAAGTTTTGAATGTGTGTTTGTAGAAAATAGAGATCCAAATATATAAGAGCAATGTTAGCTCAAGGATTCTAGACGATAAGATATGCATAAAATCTTTGAATAATTTAAATTTTCAGGTGTATCCTTGAAGGATTTAACATTAACATGCTATCCCCGAAGGATTTACAAATGAAACATATATGAACTAAAACCATCCAGAAGAATGTGATAGGTTCATTGAATATATGTTTAGGACATGTGTAATAAATGTATAGTCATATTTATGAAGAAATCTCTGAACGGATTCGTCAGAATGGCTTTCTATTTACATGAAGTACCTCCCGAAAAGAAGATCTCCTAAAAAAATAATCTCATGAAGAGATATAAAATATGCCAGTAACTCTCAAAGAGATAAAAATCTCCCAAAGGGATAAGAATCTCCCAAAGGGATAAGAATTTCCCGAAGAGATAGGAATCTCCAGAAAAGATAAAGATAGATCTCCTGAAGAGATCTCATATAATCTCATGAAAAGATGAATCTCATGAAGAGACCTACTATAATCTCCTGAAGAGATAATATTAATCTTCTAAAGAGATAATATTAATATAAATCTTCTGAAGATATAAGATAATATTGATCTCTTGTAAATATTTAATATAAATAATATACCTATAACTGTCAGGTCAATATGATCCGTGACGACCAAAAGAACATATTTTGGGTCCTGAAGTACCAACTTTTATTGTCATTCACTCAACAATATTTTATGTAAACCTGCTGATATGCATCTACACATAGACACTTGAATGACATATCATTCTTGATTTAATTTATGTTTTGATATAATGAAATATACAAATGCCACCTGACTTTGAAAAAAAAAACATCTCATCCGTGGATTCAGATGCTCAAATGCTCTGGCTTGACGCTGCTTACCTAGGATATTTATCTTATCCTCCTTAAGAGGATATCACAAACAAGGTATGGTTTTACTAAACAATGTTGTATGTATTTTGGAGATAAATAAAACAAAATACTGCGACAATATTCCAAAATCTCTCTTACAATTAACGGAGCAAACAGGGCTATGTTTTCAACAGTTAAATATATAAAGGGGAGTTGCAAGCTTTCAGGAATCACAAATAATTCCTGTAACCTCTTCATAAGGATATGAGTATAAATGTATAGACAAATAAAGCGTTAGGGTGAGATGTAATATTTAAATTGTATTGGGGGTTGATTTTTTATTTTGTATTGATGTAAAGACAAGAATTTAATATTTCTGAGGGGGGAGCATCTAGTAGATGCAAGCATCATGAAGATGCTAATGGAGACATTTTGTCGCATGAATAACGAATTTGGGTGGAATATATAATTGTTAGATTATGACTTAGCTAATGAATTATGTCATATCTACTAAGATGACCGAGATACGAATGTTAGATAATTGGTGCCATAGAGATTGGATCAGTACATGAATAGTAAATCTTCTTATGGAATCACAAGGAGATGGTGCAAACGAATATTGATGGTTAACGTGAATTGCTAAGAGATGTCCATGTTTGTTGCCAACAAAAATTAATAAAGGATGCCTTCGGAAAAAACATGATTATATAGTTGCCTATGTTATTGGTTAAAGAGTACAGACTGTATCGATGATCTAGAAATGTGGAAATTGAATATGTCACGAAGAGACCGTATAAAAGAGATTGTAAATGATAGACCATTGAGGTAACGATGTTGGATTATGACTTAGAATAGTTGGACCGATTTAATAGACGTAATTTGCATACGATGTGAGAATACAAGTCGGATTGAGTAGAGGATGTTGCGTCTATGCTAGTAAAAACTGAAAGTTTGGATATTCGATTGAGAAGTTTTATATGATAGCTTCGAGATTGACCCATAAGAATTGTCGAATATAATTGTTGGATAGATTTCGTCGATTGTGGGTAAGTCTAGAGTGAGACTTCGTTGGGTATGACCTGAGGATGAGTACGGATAGATAGACTTGACCCTAAAATGTCGGTTGGTTGCCTAGAGTGTCGGTTGGTTGCCTAAATTTTGGAATTGTTGGCTATGATATTCAGTTGTCCGTGTTGGGGTATAAGTTCATAAGATTGGGGTGATGTCCCTTATTCCTTAAGTTGGTCGGATCATAGATTGTCCCTGAGATAAGATAGAGTTTTCCCTATGATAAGAATTGGTTGTCTCTAAAATCAGAGATACATATGTCCCTATAGCTATCCATCTCAGATGAGTTAGCTGAATGTCTGCTTTAGCTTAGAATAGCTGACCGTAGAGAATTGATCGATGACTAAGTTAACAGTTGGAGACCCTTAGGATGTCCCTATTGATGTTGCGTGGATATTGTCGGAATGAGTGAGATATGTCAGGAAGTAAACTTCGGAATGGAATAAAGATTAGAAAAATGTGATGTTACAAACGTTGGATGCAATGACGGTATCATATTGGTTTCGAAACTTGGTTGCCTTTGTTGGAATGTTGAAAATTTGCTAAAGCTGGTTGGATTTGGTTGGTTGAATCATTTTGAGCTGCGTTGTCACGCCCCAGTGCCGAAATACGGAGACGGACTAGGCAAGCTACACCATATGAGGTACGTAACGTCATACAGCGATCGTGGCTGTCGAGAGACTAGGAGGTACATGCTACAATCAAGTCTCCTATGGTCCCACAGAGTTCTATGTCTCAATCAATCAAATCACCTCAGCAAATAGATAAACATTTAAAGATAAAGCAGTAAGGCGTCCCCGACGCTTCATCAAAATGATCATGAGAGACTAGCTTCATAATTTAGCTATCTCGGAGAGTCAGGAGTACAAAATTATACACAGCTGCAGTCTGTTTAATTACAATTATGTACTGACACAAAATATCAAGTAATCCGGCTAACAGGTGCCGGTGGCTAAACGCCGCAAAAGTATAAGCAGGAGTGGTGGAGAAGAAACCCACTCGAGTCCCCGAACTGCCATGCTCCTAGTATGTACCATGGATGTCAGGGAGGAAGATCGTGTCCTCAGGCTCTGCTACGGGATCTGGCCAAACAAAACCAGCGGGGTCAGCCCCGAATAGCAAGTACCACCAAAGGGGCACAAGAGTTAAGATTAAAAACCCAGTTGAACAGAATGATTGATGATAGTAATACTTATGCTACCATTATAGGGTAGCACCACATCCTCGAACCCATATGGCACCCTTACAACCAAACAAGGACAAAAGGTGCCGCATGGGGTCGGGACGTGTCGTACTCTATAACATTCACATAAGTTAAAAGGTATAAACAATAAAATCTCCTGATCGTGACTTCGGTCGATAGCCTATCGCAGCACAATAACCAACCCAACAATCAAACAAGAACATGGGTTGGATCATGTACCGTGATAGACCATGTTCCTTAGTCATTCACAGAAGTAGCACTCCACAATCAGAATAAGTCTTCCGTTCATAACTTCGGTCCACAGCCTGTCGTAGTACGATAACCAACCCAACAATCAAACAAGAACATGGGTTGGATAACGTACCATGACAGTCCGCTTCCCTCAGTTATTCACGGAAGGTAGTAGGATACAAGCAAGTCATTTTCATGGCCAATCAAGTCTACGAGTTTCTAGTGGGACGAGGTTATCCTCGCATCATGTTATTTAGAAATCCTCAGATCGTATCTTTCCAGCAAGGCTAGCCAACCCAGGGGTTCGCGTAGACAGGTATGATTGAGCACAGGTCCCTTGTAAGGCCACCTTGCTAAAACATATAATATGTAGCAGGAATTAATCGGATACAGTCATCTACTCGTTGTAGATGATACAGTATCCGTGGAGACCAGCCGGCGCGTCAAGACAGTATCTCAAGGCGGCTGGTGTAACACGATCTCGAGATTTTGCCCTCCCCATGCATCTAGTATATTTAGTTGCCTAATTTAACCCTAGGTGAAATCTTGGACTTTCATGCTGTGGCCTGCATGATTGTCCTCCTAAAGTCGTACTTTAGTACGACTACCCCAAAGAGGATCCATGTCAATCAGTATGTCAACATGTTCTACCCTCCTTAGTGTAATACATCATTGCAATTATGCCACGTGGAGTTACGAGTCATTTGTCGAGCATGAACAAGAACTGGGACATTCAGGTACATGTATCAGGTAGGAACACTTTGTTCTCCGGGGTCACATTAGTGCTCATATCATGCTCGGGACAAAAGGCGTAAGGATATAAAATGGGCATATAATATATATATAACAATAATAATAATAATAAGGTAACAATATAGGGCACAAGTCCATGCGGCTCAGGGGGAGTGAGTCCATGCGGCTAGGTCAATACAGGTTCATGCGGCTGGGACTGCACGCTCATGCGGCTAAGGGAGCCTAAGGCGCATGCGGTTGGAAAGGCGGGTTCATGCGGACGAAGGGGTGTCAGCGTATGCGGCTGCGAAGGGAGCAATCGCCAGGCGGCCGGAGTTCAACAGCATATGCGGCTACGATCAGACGAAGTCCTATACGGCTGAGCATGGGCGATACATCTGCGGCTGGATGATGGATGGGCCTTATGCGACTGAGTGCAAAAGAACTCATGCGGCTGAGTGCAAAGAACTCATGCGGCTGAGTGCAAAGAACTCATGTGGCTGAAAGCTAGCCGCATGAAGTCCATGCGACTCAAGATAGCAGGGGCTCATGCGGCTGAGTCTGAACGAGGCTATGCAGCTCAATTACTTGCCGCATGAAGATTCATGCGGTCAAGTACTCAAGCAAGTCTTATGCGGCTAGGAAGGACTTTCCATGCGGCTGAGCTCGAACGAGTCTCATGCGGCTGGAAAGGCCTTGCGGCCAGAGACTTGCCGCATGAAGATTCATGCGGTCAAGTACTGCTCTTCTTCTCCACTTGTCCGAGAAGAGGAGCCAAGCAACCATGGCTTCCAAACTACACAAAACCTTCATCCGGAGCCCAAATCGGAACTTCCTTAGGTCAAAATGGGGTAGAACAAAATTTTCTACAACATGGAACCATCAAAACTTAAAAATAATGAAGTTTGCTAGATCAAAACCAAGAAAATCCAAAAATGGTTAAAACCTAGGTCTACAAAGATTAAAGCTTCAAAATGGAAAACTTCAAGTTCTAAACTAGTATAGAATAAGGAGAAGAACATATTTTGATAAATAATTTTGTAAGAAAACATCAACAACATTTATGGATCCATCTCTTGAGCAAGTTGGTACTTGCCTTGGTTGGTGGAGGAAAGTAAATGAGAGGAAGTAAATGAGAGGAAGTAAATGAGAGGAGTATATATAAAGATCTTGGACCCATGGGTTCATGATGAACCAAAGGGTTCATGATGAACCATTGGTGAACCAAGAATGGGTTACCCAAATGAGCCAAAACTGTAGGCCCAAATGCAGAAAATAAATTAGCAAATAATATTTTGTCAAATATTTTTGGAAAATGCATGAAGAAATATTGCATAATAAATATAGTATAAATACAAGGTAAATACAATTTATCGGTTTACGTATTAAAATACGTATTCCAGGATCGGGGAGTGACATCTCTACCCTTCTTAGAAAAATTTCGTCCTCGGAATTCCAGCCAAGACAGGATAGTAAAATCAGGCAAGCAAGGCTCAATCACATACAAGTTAACTATCATAGCAGTTATTATCATACATCACAAAGTGCAAAACAAGCAGGTGCAGATAAGCATGGAATCGTGTCAATAAGGTGCAAAAATATACCTTATTAGTCAAACAAATACGGATACCGAGATCTGATCTCGTCCTCGCGCTCCCAGGTTGACTCTTCCGGAGAGTAATGATTCCAAGAAACACGGACAAGGCTTATCGTCCGATTCTTGAGTACCTTCTCTCGCCGGTCTAAAATAGATACGGGTTGTTCCTCGTAAGTTAGGTCGGTACCAACGACTAACTCTGAATGATCGAGGACATGACTCGGATCCGGGACATACCCACGTAACTGGGACACATGAAACACATCATGTATGCCAGTTAACGAAGGTGGAAGGGCAAGTCGATAAGCCATATCGCCTACCCGAGCGAGAATCTTAAAAGGACCAACGTATCTTGGACTAAGCTTTCCTCGGGTTCCAAATCTAATGATACCCCGAGTTGGCAAAATCCGCAGAAACACTTGGTCGCCAACTCTGAACTCTAGAGGCCTACGATATTGATCTGCCCAATGACGATGTCGGTCCTGTGCAACTCGAAGGCGCTCTCTGACCAACTTAACTATCTCCACTGTCTGCGTGATCATCTCTGGTCCCAACAACTTTCGTTCTCCGACGTCGTCCCATGCCAAAGGGGACCTGCACTTCCTTCCGTACAATGCTTCGAACGGGGCCATCTGAATGCTAGCCTGATAGCTGTTGTTATAGAAGAACTCCACAAGATGAAGGTGATCCTCCCAAGATCCGCCAAAGTCCAAGGTACATGCCCGTAGCATATCTTCTAACGTCTGAATGGTTCTTTCTGATTGCCCATCGGTTTGTGGATGATAGGCAGTACTGAATCTTAACTTGGTTCCCAAACTTTGGTGTAAGCTCCGCCAGAAATAGGAAGTAAACCGTGTATCCCGATCTGATACTATACTAACTGGAACACCGTGCTGCCTTACTATCTGCTTCATGTACATTTCTGCTAACTGCTCAGTAGTCTGCCCAACTCGAAAGGGAAGGAAATGAGCGACCTTCGTGAGTCGATCTACTATTACCCAGACTGCATTCTTGCCAGCCGGGGATCTAGGTAAACCTGTCACGCCCCGATCCCGGAGGATCGAAAACAAGCCACTGGGCGTGATGCCGTACAAGTCTAGATTGCACTTGTACAAGGCAAAACCATTACAGTTCCTGGTAATTCTCAGAAAACATCGATAAGGCAGCGGAACCAAGCAGATAAATTGAAGTCACACAATTTATGAAGAAATGTATCTCTTTATTGATATTCAAAATAGATTACAAGACTTGCAGCGGAATACAGAGTTTATAACTGAATACAAGACTCTTGAGTAGCCAACAGAATGTATATACTTGCCCTTTAGGCTACAAATGAATATACCGACTTCTTTACAATAACTTGCCAATTTGGCTACAATCTCACTGGTATATCTGAGTTCCACTGTTCCATATATTATGTCCCGTATAGCAGAAGACATCGTCTTGAAAGAAGAGCTTCTGCACACCCATCCGATTCATCGATGCCAAGCACTGATTCACAGGATTTCCCCCAAGCAAACACCTGTAATATTGCCCACAACGTGGGTCAGTACATCATCAATGTACTGGCGAGCGGTGCTGGCCCAACTCACCTAAGAAGACAGCACTAAGTAATCATGTTACAGAACATTATTAACAGTGGTCTTTCTTGTTGCCTTAGGGTCAATTTCATGTTATAGCCGACAAGAAGTAAAGCATGCAAATCTCATAGCCAACATAATTTAAAGTATACTGTTATCACCCTTTGGTGATTCTTACCCACGATCGTGTAGCCATCCCTGTATATTTATAATACTTACTCTGCCTGCACAAGACATTGTTAGAAACAATATCATGATTCAATATGAATATCACCGTTCAGGTGATTCTTACCAACAGCCGACATCCTTTCCTGTATTTGAGTAATAACTTACTCTGCCTGCATAAGACATCATTAGCACCTGACCTATCTATATGAAGGTCACTGGCGACACGCCATCCTGGACCGTCTTACTTGGTACAACAACGCCCTTTCAGTGCGGGTAGCTAGCCCCACTGCAAGTCCCGTTTACCGATGCCAGTACGTCGGCATAATTCTTTGTTCCCCCTAGGACGAACCGGGTCCATGGCCGCGGATTACCGTTCTGGGAACTACCTTGTCGACAAGTTGTCCATGACCATGCAACTATATGCAACTTATCTAAGAAGAAAACATATAATGCATGATAAGGAAAACTAAGCAAAACCATCATTCTCATTCGTATTGCCATCTTGCCATCTAGCCATCTTGCCTTGAGCCAATGCTCACATTATCATCTGCCCAATCCAGGGTCTTGGCATAATCAACATTCTACATCGGCGACAGAATAATAGAATGTTGTTACCCAATGCCTTGCCACATCTTTGATACCAAACATCTTTCCAACCAAACTCAGTGTACTCACCGCCCAATTCCTGGGACTTAGCATCTGTTTTAGCATTCATTCATTTGAATGCAATTCAAGCATACTCACT
The DNA here is from genome assembly GCA_029216955.1 of Iris pallida. Lineage (NCBI taxonomy): Eukaryota > Viridiplantae > Streptophyta > Magnoliopsida > Asparagales > Iridaceae > Iris > Iris pallida. Next base: position 49,735,379 of record JANAVB010016197.1, on the reverse strand, counting down.
GCCCAGTTCTTTGGGTCTTAACATCTGTTTTGCCATCTATTCATTGAGCCAAAGCTCAATATACTCACCTGCCCAAGTATTTGGGACTTTGCCTTCACCTGTCATGTAACTCATCGCAACAGCGTACAAGCATACAATTCATCTAGCCACAACAGTTTACGTTCAGGTGGTTATTATCTTTTATTATCTTTCCAAATTCCATGCAAGGTGTTATTGAACAACACAATAAGAAACATAGCATACTCATCCTTATTTTAAGCGTGAAGCTAAAGGATCTTTGAAGGGTTCAACACTACTCACATTCATAGGACGATTCCCGCCACGATCGCATAGTCTTCCAAGCGATTCTTCATATAATCCCAAGTCCAACAAGGCTTCATCGAACCAACCATCCATCATAAGGCATCTTGCGGGTCGGGGCACTACAATTTATACCACCCAGAAAAAGTTTCGTCCTCGAAACTTAAAACAAAACTCATCCCCAAAACTTTAACCAACTTTTCATGAAACTTCTCAACGATCAACTTGCACCATTTACTATTTCTCTGCAATCTCTCGAATAATTTTCAAGTAATGTACCGTCTCGTTACAGCATCCCAAATTGATTCAACATAGTTTACCATCTTTGATCTTTCCTCCGACACTCGTGCAAATTCTTAGCACATGATAATTCACGTGGCTTCGTTTGAATTCAGCATACCACTTAGTTGGAATCATACACATATTTTAGGCGTCCCCGAAATACATGCACTTCAGCCAAGTTCAGTGATAGGGAAGACGAATGAGCGACGGTGTAATTTCTCTTCCGAACATCAGTAATTCTTTTCAAGCATCTCTTAAAATCCCACTTGTTTATTCAATATCCCGACCAACCAATAACGCAACAGATGTTGCCAATTCCAACTCGAGAAATTTTCCTCAACCGATCCAGAATTTCCAAAATATTCCGACTTAGATGTATCAAGTATTCCTTTCAAGTTCATTGTCATCCATGCCATCAAAGTTGATAAATCCTATAGCCACATTTCATTTTGATATCCGATTCTCATCGATCAAATCTTGTACTCATCATCGTTCGCATCCATACACTTTGTTTGTAAATTGTAAATTTCCCAATCATGATCCATCTTCCAAATCGTACCATCCTTCAAATTGTACCACAATTTCACTTTAGCAACATTTCTTGCTGTCCTCCAACATTTTCTCGTATTGATCAAGCCAACATATTTATCCTCTCGTATAGGCAACTATCATATTCCAGCAACATTAATTATGAGGGTCATTCATATTCACATTCGCCGATCTTGGCTACATGCACTATCCAATTCCGTCATTACACTTATCCTCAATCTTGATCCGGTCAATGAAATTATTCCAACTATCTCAAAGCACTACCAACAATTTTTGCAGCTCAATATCAATCAACCAATCCAACCAGTTCTAACAATTCCCAACATTTCAACCAAGGCAACTCAATTTCCGAAACCAACATGATCCGTCATCCCATCCAACATTTTAACATCAAAATTTCCCAAATATCTATTCCATTCCAAAGCCTACCTTCCAACACATCTTATTTATTCCAACTATACTCACGCAACACCAATAGGGACATCCTACGGTTTTCCAATAGTCAACTTAGCATACAATCAAGTCTCTACGGTCAGCTAATCTAAGCTAAACCAGACATTCAGCTAACCCATATGAGATGAGTAGCTATCAGGGACATACTTATCTCTTATCTTAGAGGCAACCAATTCTCAACATAGGGCAACTCTATGGTCTGACCAACTTAGGGACATGGGACGCCACCCCAATCTTATGAACTTATACCCAACACGGACAACTGAAGAACATAGCCAACCAATCTGAGACTTAAGCAAGCAACCAACAATCTAGGCAACAAACCGACACTCTAGGCAACCAGCCAACAATCTAGGCAACCAACCGACAATCTAGGCAACTAGCCAACAATCTAGGGTCAAGTCTTTCTACCCGCACTCATACTCGAGTCATACCCAACGAAGTCTCATTCTAGACTTACCCGCAACCGACCAAATCTATCCGACAATTCTATCCAACAATCTATGGGTCAATCTCGAAGCTATCATATAAAACTCCTCAATAGAATATTCAACTTTCAATTTCCATTTGCATAGACATAGCATCTGTTCGATCCAACTTGTATCCTCATATCGTACTCAAATTGTCTATTCAATCGGGTCAACCATTTCGAGTCATCATCCGACATTGCTATCTCAATAGTTATCACTTATAATCTCTTCCTACGGTCTCTTCGCAACATAATTGTTTCCCACATTCTTAGATCATCGATACGGTCCGTACTCTTTTAACCAACAAAAATAAGGCAACTATAAAATCGTATTTCTTTCGAGGCATCAATTATAAATTTTCTAGCACCAACACGGTCATCTCTTAGCAATTCACGTTAACCATCAATATTAGTTTTGTATCATCTCCTTATGATTCCATAAGAAGATTTACTATTCATGTACCGATCCAATCTCTATGGCACCAATCATCTAGCATTCTTACTTCGATCATCCAATTGCATATGACATAACTTAATTAGCTAAGTCATAATCCCACAATTCTATATCCTACCAAACTTGTTATTCATGTGACAACATTATCTACCGACAGGGTCTATTACATATCGCTGCACCTCGATACTTATTTGTGTTCCAGCCATTCGACTCTCGTAAGGAACATCTACTCTTTCGTACATCAAGGGACAAGTACCCATTCTCTATGCCTTAAAATAGTCAAGGGTCATAACTTGTTAATTCGGAACGTCAATTTCCTTCAAGCACACTGCACCACGTGCTAAGATCATCTATTCCACAAGCCCATTCTCTAACTTTTCGGTCGTCGATGCAACTCTCTGCATCTTCTAAATCATTCGCAATATCCCGATAAGCGTCTAACATTACCATCAGTTCTATCGATATCTAACATGCAATTTCTTTAACTCAATTCCAACATCGTTCAATATTCGGTCCATAGTTATTCCCGCAAAATCATTCGATAGCAACACCACACTATCGTTACCAAGCCTACAATCCTTCTACCCAACTGATTCAAGTACTCGCCTGAATCTAAAATTCTTTTCTTTCCCAACCAAGGCATCATTTCATATTCTCAATTCTCTTATTACCCAACTTAATGCTAACCAACAAGGTCTAGCGATGGTTCATCTGAACACATCAAAATCTCACAACGGTCATCCAACTTAACAATCAAGGAACACGCCTAGCCAACATATATCAATCGTAAGCTCAGCTACGATTCGATACCACCCACTACCTTATAGGTAAAGCAATCACAAAATCATAGACACATCAAGGGTCAAGGGACATCTTATCACGACAAGGGTATATTTAATATACCACCCAGAGCTCAAGCCATTCCAAACACAATATTCCTTCGTATCAAACCGTCATCCAACATGGACTATCCATCCTGCAGTGGTTATGCTGACCACAAATACCGACTCAAAATTCGGTCGATTCCCATTCACTGAAATTCATACACATACTGTTCCAACATACCATGCTATCACCCACTGTCGATTGCTGCATAACAATCGATTCAAAGAATCCTACACATAAGACATCCAGCATACATCACAAACTTACGCATCGCATCATTGTTATTCTTTTTGGTATCTTTTTAGAAATTCAATAAAGCACACATATCACAGCCCACATATTTAGACTTATTGTATGGAACACCCAGTGAGAGGTTAGAATGATCAACGGACTTTCAGTCAAGGGTACAACATAGAATAGTTTGGAAGCAATACAGAATAATCGCAGAAGCACTATGAGTCATCATAGAGGCAACTTTGATTTCATCGCGGAAGCAACTTTGAGTATTCGCAGAAGCAACTTTGATTCACCGCGGAAGCAACTTTGAATAATCGCGGAAGCAATCTTTGAATCATCGCGGAAGCAGCTTAGAATCATCTTAGTAGCAATGTTGATTCGAAACAAATCGAATAGGAATCCAAGGACGTAAAGCCGTGCTCTGATACCATTATGTCACGCCCCGATCCCGGAGGATCGAAAACAAGCCACTGGGCGTGATGCCGTACAAGTCTAGATTGCACTTGTACAAGGCAAAACCATTACAGTTCCTGGTAATTCTCAGAAAACATCGATAAGGCAGCAGAACCAAGCAGATAAATTGAAGTCACACAATTTATGAAGAAATGTATCTCTTTATTGATATTCAAAATGGATTACAAGACTTGCAGCGGAATACAGAGTTTACAACTGAATACAAGACTCTTGAGTAGCCAACTGAATGTATACACTTGCCCTTTAGGCTACAAATGAATATACCGACTTTTTTACAATAACTTGCCAATACAATCTCACTGGTACATCTGAGGTCCACTGTTCCATACATTATGTCCCGTATAGCAGAAGACATCGTCTTGAAAGAAGAGCTTCTGCACACCCATCCGATTCATCGATGCCAAGCACTGATTCACAAGATTTCCCCCAAGCAAACACCTGTAATATTGCCCACAACGTGGGTCAGTACATCATCAATGTACTGGCGAGCGGTGCTGGCCCAACTCACCTAAGAAGACAGCACTAAGTAATCATGTTACAGAACATTATTAACAGTGGTCTTTCTTGTTGCCTTAGGGTCAATTTCATGTTATAGCCGACAAGAAGTAAAGCATGCAAATCTCATAGCCAACATAATTTAAAGTATACTGTTATCACCCTTTGGTGATTCTTACCCACGATCGTGTAGCCATCCCTGTACATTTATAATACTTACTCTGCCTGCACAAGACATTGTTAGAAACAATATCATGATTCAATATGAATATCACCGTTCAGGTGATTCTTACCAACAGCCGACATCCTTCCATGTATTTGAGTAATAACTTACTCTGCCTGCATAAGACATCATTAGCACCTGACCTATCTATATGAAGGTCACTGGCGACACGCCATCCTGGACCGTCTTACTTGGTACAACGGCGCCCTTTCAGTGCGGGTAGCTAGCCCCACTGCAAGTCCCGTTTACCGATGCCAGTACGTCGGCATAATTCCTTGTTCCCCCTAGGACGAACCGGGTCCGTGGCCGCGGATTACCGTTCTGGGAACTACCTTGTCGACAAGTTGTCCATGACCATGCAACTATATGCAACTTATCTAAGAAGAAAACATATAATACATGATAATGAAAACTAAGCAAATCCATCATTCTCATTCGTATTGCCATCTTGCCATCTAGCCATCTTGCCTTGAGCCAATGCTCACATTATCATCTGCCCAATCCAGGGTCTTGGCGTAATCAACATTCTACATCGGCGACAGGATAATAGAATGTTGTTACCCAATGCCTTGCTACATCTTTGATACCAAACATCTTTCCAACCAAACTCAGTGTACTCACCGCCCAATTCCTGGGACTTAGCATCTGTTTTAGCATTCATTCATTTGAATGCAATTCAAGCATACTCACTGCCCAGTTCTTTGGGTCTTAACATCTGTTTTGCCATCTATTCATTGAGCCAAAGCTCAATATACTCACCTGCCCAAGTATTTAGGACTTTGCCTTCACCTGTCATGTAACTCATCGCAACAGCGTACAAGCATACAATTCATCTAGCCACAACAGTTTACGTTCAGGTGGTTATTATCTTTTATTATCTTTCCAAATTCCATGCAAGGTGTTATTGAACAACACAATAAGAAACATAGCATACTCATCCTTATTTTAAACGTGAAGCTAAAGGATCTTTGAAGGGTTCAACACTACTCATATTCATAGGACGATTCCTGCCACGATCGCATAGTCTTCCAAGCGATTCTTCATATAATCCCAAGTCCAACAAGGCTTTATCGAACCAACCATCCATCATAAGGCATCTTGCGGGTCGGGGTACTACAAAACCGGTCATAAAATCCATCGTGATGTGCTCCCATTTCCATTCTGGGATAGGAAGCGGCTGAAGCAACCCTGCTGGTCTCTGCTGCTCGGCTTTCACCTGCTGACATACCAGACACTTGGATACAAATCTCGCTATCTCTCTTTTCATGCCATTCCACCAAAAGTACTGCCTGATATCTCGATACATCTTCGTTCCTCCTGGATGAATGGAGTAAATAGAACTATGAGCTTCGGACATAACTTCTTGCCGAAGGTCTCCACTCGGTACACAGAGTCTGTTTCCAAACCTGAGCGTACCATCTTCATGAATCACTAACTCCTTCCCACGGCCTGATTCACACTCCGACCGCAACTTCTGAATCTGTGGATCTCCTACTTGTGCTGCCCTTATCCTCTCTACTAAGGTTGACTGAATCTGCATACTGGTCATTCTTCCTATATCCCTTGGCAAAACTACTTCGATTCCCATACTCTGAAGGTCTTCTAAAATATGCTTCTGCGAGGTCAAGATAAAGGCACTGTTTCTCCTACTCAGTGCATCTGCAACTATATTCGCCTTGCCTGGATGATACTGAAGATCTAAATCAAAATCCTTCAGCAGTTCTAACCATCTTCTTTGCCTCATGTTCAAATCTCGCTGCGTGAATACGTATTTCAAACTCTTATGATCAGTATAGATCTCTACCCGATCCCCGTACAAATAATACCTCAACAACTTGAGTGAAAACACCACAGCTGCTAACTCCAAATCGTGAGTCGGGTAATTCTTCTCATGGTCTCGAAGCTGCCGAGACGCATATGCTATCACCTTTCCGTGCTGCATCAATACACATCCAAGACCCTTTCCAGATGCGTCACAATATACTGTAAAGCCTCCCGCTCCTACCGGAAGCGTCAAGATCGGGGCTGAGATCAACCTCTTCTTCAATTCTTCAAATGATGCCTGACAGCTAGCTGACCAAACAAACTCTACATCCTTGTGCGTCAAACGCATTAAGGGCACAGAGATCTTGGCAAAGTCCGCCACGAACCTTCTGTAGTAACCAGCTAATCCCAAAAAACTTCGCACTTCTGCAACCGTTCTCGGGACTGGCCAATGCTCTACGGCCTCAATCTTCTTCAGATCCACTGACACTCCTGTCCCAGAAATTACATGCCCCAGGAACGAAATGTGATCTAACCAGAATTCACACTTGTCGAGCTTCGCATAAAGTTGATGCTCCCTCAATGTCTGTAAGACAGTCCTAAGATGTTTCTCATGCTCCTCTTTACTGCTGGAATAGACAAGGATATCATCTATGAACACCACCACAAATTTATCCAAATACGGCAGAAAGATGCGGTTCATTAAATCCATGAATACTGCAGGGGCGTTGGTTAGTCCAAAGGGCATTACTAGAAACTCATAATGCCCATTACTAGAAACTCATAATGCCCATATCTAGATCTGAATACTGTCTTCGGTATATCTTGCTCCCGGACTCTTACTTGATAGTATCCTGACTGAAGATCGATCTTGGAAAAGATGCTGGCCTTGCTCAACTGGTCAAATAGGTCATCAATCCTTGGTAGCGGGTACTTATTCTTTACTGTTACTGCATTCAGCTTGCGGTAGTCGATGCACATCCTCGTCGACCCATCCTTCTTGGGAACTAGAATCACTGGCACGGCCCAGGGCGATTTACTGTCTCGGATGAATCCCTTAGACTTCAACTCTTCTTCATGTTGATACAACTTATCCTGTTCTGACGGCGACATTCTATAAACTCTGTCTGCAATAGGCCTCGTTCCAGGGTTCAACTCAATACTAAATTCTACCTCTCTGACTGGGGGTATCCCTGGGAGCTCATCAGGGAAGATGTCGAGAAAATCTTCGACCACTCTTGGAATCTGTCCTGGCTCTGACACTGCTGCTGAGATGACGCCTCCGGCCTGATTCTTCAAGGTTCGAGTAAAGATGAACTGCTCCATCCCAGGGACGCTGAATATGACCCTACCTCCTCTACAATCAATTGTCGCATGACTGTCTCTCAACCAGTCCATGCCAAGAACAACATCAAAATTCTCCATAGGGAATTCAATCAATGATGCAGGCAATAAATGCCCACACACCTCCACCGGACATGAAAAGCGTACTCTGCTAACTTCTACGAGCCCATTGCCGGTGAGTATATCCATCCTCCCCGGCAATGCCTCAAACTCTAATCCAATCCGTGTAGCATATTGTGCAGAGATGAATGAATGAGTAACGCCTGAATCAAATAATGCTACAGCAGGAAATGAGGTAACGAGAATTTTACCTGCCACCACGTCACTAGATGCTAGAGCCTCTCCCAAGGTCAATGTGAGAGCCTGGCCCCACGGAGCCCCTTGTTGCGGCCTTCCTCGACCATGCTGTTGCTGCCTCTGAGGGCCTTCGGCTTTCTGTGCCTAGCGGAACATCTGAGCCTGCGTTGGTAGACGCTGGGCTAGGGGCCTTACTGCTAATACTGGCCCTCCACTCGGGGTTGCCACCGGGGCTGGTAATGCTGGAAACTGCTGAGCTGGCCCTCCTGGCCTCTGCATCATAGGACAAGTGAAAATACGGTGGTCTGAACTACCACACCTCAAGCATAAGCCATTCGCTGACCGGCACACCTCCCTCGTGTGCCCTGCCTTCCCACAGAATGTACAGCCCTGGGGTGCTCCCTGACGCGGTTGCTGGTTTCTCGGCTGCTGATGCCGAACTGGCGCTGTATTAGTTGACACGGCCGTCCTCCGTGGCGCTCCTGCATCATAAATACGTACACCGGGTGCTGGTGCCGATGTTCGCTGCATTGCTCCTCCTCCAACCTGGGAATGAGATCTCTTCTGACCTCCTGCCCTCGATGCCAACCTCTGCTGGGTAAGCTCGTGCCTCCGGGCTGCCGTCAAGACAGCGTCAAACGTCTGGTAGTCGTGTCCTTCCACAAGCTGCAATAATTCCAAATGAAGTCCCTGCTGGAACCTCATAGCTTTCTCTAGCTCCGTTGCCACCATTGCTGGCGCGAAACGGCACAATCTGCAGAACTCTGCTGCATACCCATCTACGGTCTTGCCTGCTTGCTTGAGACTGATAAACTTCTGCTGGAGCTCATATCGAGCTACTACGCCAAAATACTTGGCCTTGAATCTGTCACTGAAGGTGGTCCAACGAACAGGGCATCTTATACCAACTTCTTCTGATGCCCACCAGTCGCGGGCAAGATCCTGAAGTACCAGTTTAACCTGATCAACCTTCTCATCATCTGGAACCTTGGCTGCCACAAGAATGGCCTCAATGTCTTGAATCCATGCATCCGCAGTGATGGCATCCTCCGTGCCATCAAAATACCTCGGGTTCAAGCGACGAAACCTTCCTGATGCTCCCGAGTCAACCCCGGCACTCCTCTCAAGAGCTAACTGAATCCCTTGGTTCAGCAACACGTTCTGCTCCTGCTGCCGAGTCTGTTGCTGTTGGTTAGTGACTAGAAACCCCCGGATGATCTCCAGGAGTGCTACGGCGTCTGGTACTGCCGTTGCTGCTGGTGCTGCTGGTGCTGCAGGAGTTTCAATAACCTGCGGCTGCACTGCCTCTGGTTCTATTTCTGCTCGTGCCTGCACTGGAGAAGGTTCTCTCCCCTGTTGCTGCCCAGTCGAGCCATGCTCTTACTGCTCTTCCTCATGGGCCTCACCAGCTACTGAGAATGAAGCACCCCTATAGAGAAGAATATAAGATTATCAAGTCCGGACGAGGAAGATTTCGAGGATGCAAGTCAGGGTAGAGTTCAAGGCAAGGACAGAGAATTCGAAACAGAATTTCAAGGGGAACAAGTTTTGATTGAGACTTCTAATAATTTGCAATACCCCACAAGTCTGAAAATCAGACCTGTATGGGCCACCACTAAAACCTTGTCACGCCCCAGTACCGAAATACGGAGACGAACTAGGCCAGATACACCATATGAGGTACGTAACGTCATACGGCGATCGTGGCTGTCGAGAGACTAGGGGTACATGCTACAATCAAGTCTCCTATGGTCCTACAGAGTTCTATGTCTCAATCAATCAAATCACCTCAGCAAATAGATGAACATTTAAAGATAAAGCAGTAAGGCGTCCCCGACGCTTCATCAAAATGATCATGAGAGACTAGCTTCATAATTTAGCTATCTCGGAGAGTCAGGAGTACAAAATTATACACAGCTGCAGTCTGTTTAATTACAATTATGTACTGACACAAAATATCAAGTAATCCGGCTAACAGGTGCCGGTGGCTAAATGCCGCAAAAGTATAAGCAGGAGTGGTGGAAAAGAAACCCACTCGAGTCCCCGAACTGCCATGCTCCTAGTATGCACCATGGATGTCAGGGAGGAAGATCGTGTCCTCAGGCTCTGCTACGGGATCTGGCTAAACAAAACCAGCGGGGTCAGCCCCGAATAGCAAGTACCGCCAAAGGGACACAAGAGTTAAGATTAAAAACCCAGTTGAACAGAATGATTTATGATAGTAATACTTATGCTACCATTATAGGGTAGCGCCACATCCTCGAACCCATATGGCACCCTTACAACCAAACAAGGACAAAAGGTGCCGCATGGGGTCGGGACATGTCGTACTCTATAACATTCACATAAGTTAAAAGGTATAAACAATAAAATCTCCTGATCGTGACTTCGGTCGATAGCCTATCGCAGCACAATAACCAACCCAACAATCAAACAAGAACATGGGTTGGATCAGGTACCGTGATAGACTATGTTCCTTAGTCATTCACAGAAGTAGCACTCCACAATCAGAATAAGTCTTCCGTTCATAACTTCGGTCCACAGCCTGTCGTAGTACGATAACCAACCCAACAATCAAACAAGAACATGGGTTGGATCACGTACCATGACAGTCCGCTTCCCTCAGTTATTCACGGAAGGTAGTAGGATACAAGCAAGTCGTTTTCACGGCCAATCAAGTCTACGAGTTTCTAGTGGGACGAGGTTATCCTCGCATCATGTTATTTAGAAATCCTCAGATCGTATCTTTCCAGCAAGGCTAGCCAACCCAGGGGTTCGCGTAGACAGGTATGATTGAGCACAGGTCCCTTGTAAGGCCACCTTGCTAAAACATATAATATGTAGCAGGAATTAATCGGATACAGTCATCTACTCGTTGTAGATGACACAGTATCTGTGGAGACCAGCCGGCACGTCAAGACAATATCTCAAGGCGGCTGGTGTAACACGATCTCGGGATTTTGCCCTCCCCATGCATCTAGTATATTTAGTTGCCTAATTTAACCCTAGGTGAAATCTTGGACTTTCATGCTGTGGCCTGCATGATTGTCCTCCTAAAGTCGTACTTTAGTACGACTACCCCAAAGAGGATCCATGTCAATCAGTATGTCAACATGTTCTACCCTCCTTAGTGTAATGCATCATTGCAATTACGCCACGTGGAGTTACGAGTCATTTGTCGAGCATGAACAAGAACTGGGACATTCAGGTACATGTATCAGGTAGGAACACTTTGTTCTCCGGGGTCACATTAGTGCTCATATCATGCTCGGGACAAAAGGCGTAAGGATATAAAATGGGCATATAATATATATATAACAATAATAATAATAATAAGGTAACAATATAGGGCACAAGTCCATGCGGCTCAGGGGGAGTGAGTCCATGCGGCTAGGTCAATACAGGTTCATGCGGCTGGGACTGCACGCTCATGCGGCTAAGGGAGCCCAAGGCGCATGCGGTTGGAAAGGCGGGTTCATGCGGACGAAGGGGTGTCAGCGTATGCGGCTGCAAAGGGAGCAATCGCCAGGCGGTCGGGGTTCAACAGCATATGCGGCTACGATCAGACGAAGTCCTATGCGGCTGAGCATGGGCGATACATCTGCGGCTGGATGATGGATGGGCCTTATGCGGATGAGTGCAAAAGAACTCATGCGACTGAGTGCAAAGAACTCATGCGGCTGAGTGCAAAGAACTCATGCGGCTGAAAGCTAGCCGCATGAAGTCCATGCGACTCAAGATAACAGGGGCTCATGCGGCTGAGTCTGAATGAGGCTATGCGGCTCAATTACTTGCCGTATGAAGATTCATGCGGTCAAGTACTCAAGCAAGTCTTATGCGGCTAGGAAGGACTTTCCATGCGGCTGAGCTCGAACGAGTCTCATGCGGCTGGAAAGGCCATGCGGCCAGAGACTTGCCGCATGAAGATTCATGCGGTCAAGTACTGCTCTTCTTCTCCACTTGTCCGAGAAGAGGAGCCAAGCAACCATGGCTTCCAAACTACACAAAACCTTCATCCGGAGCCCAAATCGGAACTTCCTTAGGTCAAAATGGGGTAGAACAAAATTCTCTACAACATGGAACCATCAAAACTTAAAAATAATGAAGTTTGCTAGATCAAAACCAAGAAAATCCGAAAATGGTTAAAACCTAGGTCTACAAAGATTAAAGCTTCAAAATGGAAAACTTCAAGTGCTAAACTAGTATAGAATAAGGAGAAGAACATATTTTGACAAATAATTTTGTAAGAAAACATCAACAACATTTATGGATCCATCTCTTGAGCAAGTTGGTAGTTGCCTTGGTTGGTGGAGGAAAGTAAATGAGAGGAAGTAAATGAGAGGAAGTAAATGAGAGGAGTATATATAAAGATCTTGGACCCATGGGTTCATGATGAACCAAAGGGTTCATGATGAACCATTGGTGAACCAAGAATGGGTTACCCAAATGAGCCAAAACTGTAGGCCCAAATGCAGAAAATAAATTAGCAAATAATATTTTGTCAAATATTTTTGGGAAATGCATGAAAAAATACTGCATAATAAATATAGTATAAATACAAGGTAAATACAATTTATCGATTTACGTATTAAAATACGTATTCCAGGATCGGGGAGTGATATGCGTGAATGACGATAGTTGCCTTGAGACAGTCGGAATAAATTCATTGATGGATAATCAGATTGGAATTGGAGAAAAAAGTGTAATGACGGAATTGGATAGTGCATGAAGCCGAGATCGGCGAGAGCAAATGTGAAAAAGAATGACCCACAGGATTAATGCTGCTGGATATGAGAGTTGCTTATGCGAGAGGATAATATGTTGGCTTGATCAATATGAGAAAATGTTTGAGTACGCCAAAAACTTTTGCTAGAGTAGAACGATGGTATGACTTAAAAGTTGAATCATGATCGAGAACCTTACGAGTTGCAGACAAAGTGTTTGGATGCGAACGATAACGGATACATGAGTAATTGATGAGAATTGTGATGTCGATGAAATGTGGATATTGGCTCTATTAAATTGGTGGTATGAATGACAATGGACTTGAAAGGGAACTCTGGATTCGTTGAATACTTGATATTACTATGTCGAAATACTTTCGGAATTTTGGATCGGTTGAGAATAAATCTTTCGAGAGGAATTGCTAACATTTGGGAATGAAGTTACACTGTAGCTTGTTTGTTTTCTCTATCATTGAACTTGGCTGAAGTACATATATTTCTGGGATGCCTAAAATATTTGTATGATTCCAACTAAGTGGTATGCTGAATTCAAACGAAGCCACGGGGAGGATTATCATATGCTAAAGAATTGTACGAACGTTGGGAGAAAGAATAAAGATGGTAAACTATTTTGAATCGAATTGGAATGCTATGGCGAGATGGAACTTTACTTGAAATCAATCGAGATGTTGCGACAAAATATTTAATAGTGCAAGTTGATCGTTGAAAAGTTTCATAAAAGTCGGTTAAAGTTTTGGGGATGAGTTTTGTTTTAAGTTTCGAGGATGAAACTTTTTCTGAGTAGTATATATTGTAGTACCCGGACCCGCAAGATGCTTTATGATGGATGTATGGTTCGATGAAGCCTTGTTGGACTTGGAAATATGCGAAGGATCGCTTGGAAGGCTATGCGATCGTGGCAGGAATCGTCTTATAAATGTGAGTAGTGTTGAACCCTTCGAAGATCCTTTAGCTTCACGCTTAAAATAAATGATAGTATGTTGTGTTTACTCATTGAGTTGTTGAATAACATCTTGCATGAAAGTCGAAAAGATAATAAAAGATAATTAATCACATGACCCGAAACTGTAGCGTATCATTACTTGATTTATAACCTTGCGTGTTGTTGCTATAAAATATATGACAGGTGAAGGAAAAGTCCCAAATACTTGGGCGGTGAGTATATCGAGCCTTAGCTCGACGAATAGATGGTTACACAGATAATAAGACCCAAGAACTGGACAATAAGTATGCTTGAATTATGCCCGAATGAACGTATGCTAAATAGATGCTAAGTCCCAGGAATTGGGCAATGAGTACATTGAGTTTGGTTGGAAAGATGTATGGTATCAAAGATGTGGGAAAGATATTGAATAACAAACATTCTATTATCCTGTGTCGATATAGAATGTTGGTTACGCTAAGACCCTGGATTGGGTCGATGATAATATGAGTGTTGGCTCAAGGCAAGATGGCAATACGAATGAGAATGATGGGTTATTACTTAGTTTTTCTTATCATGCATTATATGTTTTCTTCTTAGATAAGTTGCATATAATTGCATGGTCATGGATAACTTATCGACAAGGTGGTTCCTCGAACGATATTCCAAGGCCTTTGTAATGCCCCAGTCCCAATATACGTAGGACTAGGAATAAGTACATGCCAGCTATATGTATACGCAGACTACTCCAATATATGGAATCTACGTATGCACACATAAGCTGTAATAAAAGAGCTCCAGCTCATAACAATTAACATGGTCACAGAAAATATCTATATCTCATCCACAATGGCAAATAAAAGAAATAATTAATCAAATGTCTCAAATAAAATATAAAATGAAATATCTATCGGGCGGAGATAAATCCACTACCGAGATACTAAAGGAAATCAACTGAAATGAACAAAGCAAAGAGTAGCAACTATATAGTCCATCAAAAGAAAATCAAATAAACTTCGAGGGTGAGACCTACTCGGCTGCAAAGGAAGAGTCAAGTCCGGAATCGTACTCCTCAGGATACTGCTCGTCGTCTATACCTGGAGAGATCACCAGGTCCTCAGAGAGACATAACAAGATATAGAAAAACATGCTACAATAACTGAAATATAAACAACAACTTGGCTTCCTAACCATTTATGTGAAAATGCACTTTGAAGACAACGTTCGACATAGGGACTTTCCGAAGATAGAGGCACGACACATTAGCATTTCAACCGAGGCACTAGTGGCATCTAGAAAAAAGTAAATGCACGGCGCACTAGCTCCCGGGTGAGTCACTAATGGCATCTAAAGGAAAGTAAATGCACGACACACTAGCACTCGACTGAGTCTGCTAGCGGCGACTAAAGGAAAACAAATAAATGGAAGCCCCTACGCCTAATAGATGTCTTCTCCCTCCCCGTGTTCTACTCGTGCTGTATCCACATCACGTTATTTCTAATAACTGCTAAGTCCTCTAGACATGCATATCTATTAGTAGTTAAAACCTATCGCACGGCATGTACGCACCGATGGCCAGTCGATACGCACGTCCGAGATCTATATGAGACTCACAACTCGTGATACGCAAGTGTCAACGCCAATAAAGACATAAAGATGCTTCATACACATGAGGTCGTCTCCTAATTCTAGGTTGATATGCATAAAATAAATAAAAGTAACGGAAAAATGACTAAAGTAGTCGCTTGCAACCAAGTGTGACTTAGACGCACAGTTTAAGAAAATAAATAAGTAAACATGCTAAAATAAATATGCACAATCAGAAATCATAGCAAGGTATACTTGCCTGGTGGTTGTTGGGTGTTTTGACGACGTCAAATCAATAAGTCAGAAGAGGTTGCAAGGATGGATCTTCCGCAAACGTCCCTTGATGCTGAAACAAACATCACCAACATTTTTGGAATAAAAAAATGTCCTGGAATGCCTTCCTAAAATTCCAATTTTGGACACAGGAACAAAATTGTAATTTCGTGTCAAAACGATATCTGTCGTTGGACCCGCTTTGAACCGAAATACGTGCCAACCTACGATCCCTAAAGTCGTCAAACTATATGTCTACGAGTCCAATTTTCGATATGAACCCAACCGTATGTCCAAAGTTGGATTCTGGTGGGTCGTGCACAAATTCATCCATTGAATCGGATCGTAGGGCCCGCAAAACGGCGATCGGGTCAACTGTCTCAGAATCGGACTAAACTTGGCTCACAGGACCCAAAAAATGATTCGAGTACAATGGCATAAGTTTTGTTTCGATGTGACGAGTGTGCACAAACTAATTAGGAATTTTTGAAAAAGGCTGATACGGCGTTCTTCGATGGATACGGGTCGAATTCGTCGCGCACATGCGACCAATTCGAATTCCGTCAAAGCCCACACGTCCACAAAGTCGATACGCACCTTTCTATATCTTCGGTTTGTGACAGAGTCGTCCGGTTTATCGGGACGGACCTCGTATCGAAAAATTTTAGTTTTAGAAAACTTATTTTTTTGGAGATTTTTAAAGTGATTAAACATGTAATTCATTGCAGAATAAATAAATCAAATCATAGGATTTTGATCTGGTTATATAGGCTATAAATCTGTTTAATTAGATTTCAAAATTACCTAAAATCCTATAAGCTAGCAGCCTTCCTAATTAGGGGTTTAGACTAATTTTTGTTCTGTTTTCTAGAACTCAAAACTGGGTTTTTTTAGTTTTGATCTCAAATTTCTATGTGATTTTTTGAGAATTGAATCAAACTAATTATGGGGTTCCATAATGGGTTAATCAGTCTACGCGTAGTATGAATCGGTTCGAAGAATCGTTAAGCGAGTATGGAGAAATCAAACGAAGAACAGGGGTTACCTGCTGTGACTGCTCTGCTATTGTTGCTTGTGCGGTTGCTGCTGGGCGGCGGCGGCTGCTCCTGTGACGGCGCGTAGGCGTCGTGCAGGCGGAGGGAAGTTCGCCGAGGGTCAGGGTATGCTCGTGCGAAGTTCAGAGGAAAAAAATATTAGGGTTTTCGAAGGATTTCCATTGATGAGTCGAGTTTATATACTCGGGTTTGGGAGGGTTTTAAATCCAAATTTAATTCGAATTTGAATAGGATTTTGATTAAATCTTTGATTCAATCGGAGGAGAATCTATATGAGATTGCACAGAAAAGGATTTGAGGAGATTTCGTTAAGGATTTTGGGAGTTTCAAATTTGAAATTTTGTCAAGACTCTAAGTCTTTATTGCGCGTGGGAGAAAGAAAGGGGGGTCGGCTGCTTGGGGGGGAAGGGAAGAGTGTTCCCAAGTTGTTTATTTTTAAAAAAAAAAGCTAATTATATATATGTATATAATATATATGTAAATATTTATATGAAATCTTATTCTAAAATTTTCAAATGTACGGAACTTTATATCCATAAAAGTTATTTTTAAAAATGAAAAGACATTTATATTTATAGAGGAAATCATAAAAAAAATTTAATATAAAACTTGAAATAAAACCTTACATATTTACCATATACTTTAGTCATACCAAAAATATAAATTCTAATAAACTAAAATATTCAAAATGTTCTAAAAAATAGGATAAACAACCCCACAATATTTATAAGCTATCTTTCTAAAATTTGTACATTTTTATTTAGGAAAAAAATCACTTATTTAATATTCCAAGTAAATTTTAAAAGATTACTTTTACTATAAGAAATAATAATTACTCATCTGACAAAATGTGATTAAAAAAGGAAATCGAAACTAAAATAATTAAAATAATTAGATAAGTACCTCCTAGGTTTTAAGAGGACTTACAGCTAAAATGCTAGTTAAGGCACACGACTATACTAGCAGTGACGCACCTTCTAGTCAACCTAGATAACAAAAGTTAGCCATAACTAGACTATATTCATAAAGAAAGTATTACTTTAAAACTTAAAAAAAAATTATTTAAGCAAAATATTAAAAAAATCCATGAAAATTTGGGGGTTTACATCCTACCCAACTTACAAGAATTCCATTCTCGAAATTAGAAATAACGCATGATCTATGGAAACAAAGTGCAAGACAGAAGAAAGAATCGAGTGTGAAGATCGTGTCACGATTTTCGTGTAGATGAGAGAAACGGTTGTACATGCCATATTTTGCTCCCAAATTTTTGCGAGCGATGCAATGATGACACACGAACTTGAAAAAAAGGTCGATTTGTGCTTCTATGGTTACAAGTTAATAGGTGGGGGAGTAACGAACTTTAGGTCACATTGCTTGTAAACCTTTACCCGGTAAGTTCTAACTTCTTCTAATCATACCAAGTCTAACTTGTTTGTGGTTATGGCTACTGGTGTTGTTGAGGGTGGTACTATATAATGCTATGCTAGCTACTAATCCAAAATATCTCTAGGCAATGAGAAGGTGATTGTGAAATGCATGATGACTACTAGTGAAGGTGTAGTTCTAATGTGAAATCGTGTCTTAGCAAGTAATGGCATAACTAGAAAAATACCGGTAATATCGCTACCTTCAAGAAGGGTGACGACTACCGCCAGGGGGAATGCCTGCCTTTGTCTCTGGTTGTTCGTCTCATGTCTAGTTGGTCTATGTTGTGCTATCTGGTCTGGCAAGAAAGGTCCTCTAGGATGTCCTATAGGAGCTGGAAGTTGGGGTGTTGCTAGTCCCAGTGATGCTGGCCTTGGAATCTGTTGCGTTGCAATGGTTCTTAGCTGTGGACAATCTTTGGCATGATGCCGACTAGAACCACAAGATAAGCAATGCCCTAGACGTCGTCGGCAATCTCTCTGAACATGACCTATCTTGCCACAGTAGTGGCATATAACCTTCTATTGTGCTTGATATGGACATGCCCTCTGTAGTTGATGTTGTTGGTGTGTTAGGTGTCGCCTTACTGGTCCTACTTGAGCATCTTTAGCTGGTCCAACTATGGTTGTCGATCGTCGGCTTTGTGCCTTCTTGCTTATTGCCTCTTGAGTCTGAGCCTCTGCCAAGACGGCTGCCAGTGAAACTCGCGACTCGGAACTAGTATATCTCTGTAGCTCTATGCTCAAGCCTTTATGAAATCTCTTGGCTTTCTCCAGCTCCATAGAAACCAAACCCGGTGCAAAACGACTCAACCGACTAAACTCGGCGTCGTATTCATCAACTGTCATGCTCCCTTGTTCCAAGTGTAGGAAGTGGTCGTAAAGTGCATCCTTGGCAGTGTCAGAGAAATACTTCTTATTGAACAGCACCTTAAATTCCTCCCATGTCTAGTCAAGTCCTAGGCGTCTCTCCTCTGTGGCCCACCAATCGTAAGTATTTCCCTCCAACTACAATCTAACTGCCGTCATTCATAGGTCTGTAGACAACTGCGAAGCCCTTAAAAGATTTTTTGTCTTAACCAGCCAATTGGTAATTCCTAAGACATTTTTAGTGCCTTTGAAGGATGGGGGATTCATGTTGCGGAACCCCTCGATAGTACCTACGGAGGCTTGGGGTGCTCGGGTCAGGGCTGTCTCCAAACTCCTAATAAAATTGTTTTATTGCATCTGGGCCTGCATCATGCCATGAAGGAACTGGTCTGCAGGAGTCCCACCTGCCTGAGGCATGGGTTGCTGTGGGGGCATGTATGGCATCTGTGGCATAAACTATGGGTATCTTGTGGGCCATATGGTAGGGGGATATGAAGGTGGATATGGATATAGGTACTGTAGTGGGTATTGAGGTGGATACTAAGGTGGATACCGTAGAGATTGTTCGAGTAGGTTTGATGGTGGATACTATAGGGGATGTTGGGGTAGATATTATGGTGGATATGGTGGTAGATACTGAGGCAGATACGGGGGTGAAAACTGTTGTAGAACCTGAGGTGGATAAGGTGGCGGGGGTGGCAGGTACTCTTCTTAAGGTGCAGGGTACAGAGGGTTTAGATATCCCCTTTGGGGTGCCAGGGCTTGCTGCTATTGCTGAGTGGTGGGTGGTGTCATTACAGGCTGCAATGATGGTCCTGATGGTGCTGGTGTGCTTGGGAATATGGCTGGAGGTGGCTGATCCGCTGGTCCCTCTTGAGTGGTTGAATCTCCAACGGTAATAGCGAGAAGGGTAGCACGACCACTACGAAGATTCATCCTATTGGCATGAAAACATATATTACGTTAGGACAAGATCAAGCTAGATGCAAGACAAGCAGTCAAATAAGAATCCAAAAATTGAAATCAATAAAGGTAATTAAGCATGTGGATGAGATTCCTAAACTCTAATCCTACATGCAGGCTTGCTCGGTATAGTAACGTAACCGAAATAATATTTTTTCGACCTGCATGGGCCACCACAAAAATATATAATGCCCCAGTCCCAATATACGTAGGACTAGGAATACATACATGACAGTTGTATGTATATGCAGACTACTCCAATATATG
Source organism: Iris pallida (assembly GCA_029216955.1). Lineage (NCBI taxonomy): Eukaryota > Viridiplantae > Streptophyta > Magnoliopsida > Asparagales > Iridaceae > Iris > Iris pallida. Next base: position 49,715,044 of record JANAVB010016197.1, on the reverse strand, counting down.
GAATCTATGTATGCACACATAAGCAGTAATAAAAGAGCTCTAGCTCATAACAATTAACATGGTCACAGGCAATATCTATATCTCATCCACAATGGCAAATAAAAGAAATAATTAATCAAATGTCTCAAATGAAATATAAAATAAAATATCTATCGGACGGAGACAAATCCACTACCGAGATACTAAAGGAAAGCAACTGAAATAAACAATGCAAAGAGTAGCAACTACATAGTCCATCAAAAGAAAATCAAATAAACTCCGAGGGTGAGACCTACTCGACTGCAAAGGAAAAGTCAAGTCTGGAACCGTACTCCTTAGGATACTGCTCGTCATCTATACCTGGAGAGATCACCAGGTCCTCAGAGGGACATAACAAGATACAGAAAAACATGCTACAATAACTGAAATGTAAACAACAACTGGGCTTCTCAACCATCTATGTGAAAATGCACTTTGAAGACAACGTTCCACACAAGAACTTTTCGAAGATAGAGGCACGGCGCATTAACATTTCAATCGAGGCACTAGTGGCATCTAGAAAAAAGTAAATGCACGACGCACTAGCTCTATGGTGAGTCACTAATGGCATCTAGAGGAAAGTAAATGCACGGCACACTAGCACTCGACTGAGTCCGCTAGCGGCGACTAGAGAAAAATAAATAAATGGAAGCCCTTACGCCTAATAGCTGTCTTCTCCCTTCCCATGTACTACTCGTGCTGTATCCACATCACATTATTTCTAATAACTGCTAAGTCCTCTAGACATGCATATCTATTAGTAGTTAAAACCTATCGCACGGCATGTACGCACCGATGGCCAGTCGATACGCACGTCCAAAATCTATTTGAGACTCACAATTCGTGATTCGCAAGTGTCAAGGCCAATGTAGACATAAATATGCTTCATACACATGAGTTCGTCTCTTAATTCTAGGTCTATATGCATAAAATAAATAAAAGTAACAGAAAAATGACTAACATAGTCGCTTGCACCCAAGTGTGACTTAGACGCACAGCTTAAGCAAATAAATAAAATAAATAAGTAAATATGCTGCAATAAACTTGCACAATTAGAAATCATAGCAAGGTATACTTGCCTGGTGGTTGTTGGATGTTTTGATGACGTCTAGTAGAGGAAATCAACAAGTCAAAATAGGCTGCAAGGATGGATCTTCCGCAAACTTCCTCAGATGCTGAAACAAACATCACCAACATTTTTGGAATAAAAGAAATGTCCTGAAACGCCTGCCCAAAAGTCCAATTCTAGACACAAGGGCAAAATCATAATTTTGGGTCAAAACGATGTCCGTCGTTAGACCCGCTTTGTACCGAAATGCATGCCAATCCTATGGTCCCTAAAGTCGTCAAACTATATATCTACGGATCTGGTTTTTCGATACGAACATAACCGTATGTTCAAAGTTGGATTTCGGTAGGCCGTACACAAATTCGTCCATTGAATCAGATCGTAGGGCCCGCAAAACGGCGATCCGGTCAACTGTCTCAAAATCGGACCAAACTTGGCTCACAGGACCAAAAAAATGATTCGAGTCCAATGGCACAAGTTTCGTCTCGATGTGACGAGTGCGCACAAAGTAATTAGAAATTTTTGAAAAAGGCCGATATGGAGTTCTTTGACGGATACGGGTTGAATTCGTCGCGCACACGCGACCAATTCGAATTCCGTCAAAGCTCACACGTCCGCAAAGTCGATACGCACCTTTCGATGTCTTTGGTTTGCGATGGAGTCACCCGATTTGTCGGGACGGACCTTGTATCAGAAATTTTTAGTTTTAGAAAACTAATTTTTTCGGGATTTTTAAAGTGAATAAACATGTAATTTATTATAGAATAAATAAATCTAATCGTAGGATTTTGATCTGGTTATATAGGCTACAAAGCTGTTAAAGTAGATTTCAAAATTGCCTAAAATCCTGTCAGCTAGCAGCCTTCCTAATTAGGGGTTTAGACTGATTTTTGTTCTGTTTTCCAGAACTCAAAACTGGGTTTTTCAGAGTTTTGATCTCGAATTTCTATCTGATTTTCCAAGAATTGAATCAAAATAATTATGGGCTTCCATAGTGGGTTAATCGGTCTACGCGTAGGACGAATCGGTTCGAAGAATCGTTAAGCGAGTATGGAGAAATCATACGAAGAACAGGGGTTACCTGCTGCGACTGCTCTGCTATTGCTGCTTATGTGGTCGCTGCTGGGCGGTCGGTGGCTGCTCCTGCAATGGCGAGCAGGCGTCGTGCAGGCGGTGGGAAGTTCGTCGTGGGTCAGGGTGTGCTCGCGCGAAGTTCAGAGAAAAAAATTCTTAAGGTTTTCGAAGGATTCCCATCGATGAGTCGAGTTTATATACTCGGGTTTGAGAGGGTTTTAAATCCAAATTTAATTCGAATTTGAATAGGATTTTGATTAAATCTTTGATTCAATCGGAGGAGAATCTATTTGGGATTGCATAGAAAAAGATTTCAGGAGATTTCGTTAAGGATTTTGGGAGTTTCAAATTTGAAATTTTGTCGAGACTCTAAGTCTCTGTTGCGCGTAGGATAAAGAAAGGGGGGTCGGGGTCGGCTGCTGGGGGGGAAGGGAATAGTGTTCCCAAGTTGTTTATTTTTTAAAAAAGGCTATATATATATATATATATATATATATATATATATATATATATATATATATATATATATATATATATATATATATATATATATATATATATATATATATATATATAATTTATATATATATATATATATATATATATATATATATATATATATATAAATTTATATATATATATATATATATATATATATATATATATATATATATATGTATGTATGTATGTATGTATATGAAATCTTATTCTAAAATTTTCAAATGTACAGAACATTATATCCATAAGAGTTGTTTTTAAAAATGAAAACACATTTATATTTATAGAGGAAATCATAAAATTTTTTAATATAAAACTTGAAATAAAACCTTACATATTTACCATATACTTTAGTCATACCAAAAATATAAATTCTAATAAACTAAAATATTCAAAATATTCTAAAAAATAGGATAAACAACCCTAAAATATTTACAAGCTATTTTTCTAGAATTTGTACATTTTTATTTAGAAAAAAATTACTTATTTAATATTCCAAGTAAATTTTAAAAGATTATTTTTACTATAAGAAATAATAATTACACATCTAACAAAATGTGATTAAAAGAGGAATTCGAAACTAAAATAATTGAATGAGTACCTCCTAAGTTTTAAGAGGACTTACAGCTAAAACGCTAGTTAAGGCACACGACTGCACTAGCAGTGACATACCTTCTAGTCAACCTAGATAACAGAAGTTAGCCATGACTAAGACTATATTCATAAAGAAAATATTATTTTAAAACTTAAAAATCAAAATTATTTTATTTAAGCAAAATACAAAAAGAATTCCATAAAAATTAGGTGGTTTACAGCCTTGGAAACCAATTCGTCTTGGGGGGAACCTCGTGCTGAAGTAGTAGCACGGTATGTGGGACCTTAAGTGGGATAGCTACCCGTACTGCAATGGGCACCGTTATACCTGTAAGATGGTCCAAGATGGCGTGTAGTCAGTGACCTTCATATAGATAGGTCCAGTGCTAATGATGTCGTATGCACGCAGAGTAAGTTATTACTCAATTATAGGGAAGGATGTCCGTCGTGGTAAGAATCACCTGAACGGTGACAAATATATTGAATTATGATATTGTTCCTAACAATGTCTTGTACAGGCTGAGTAAGTATTATAAATATACAGGAATGGCTACATGACCGTGGGTAAGAATCAGCAAAGGGTGGTAACTGTATGCTTTAAATTATGTTAGCTATGAGATTTGCATGCTTTACTTCTTGTCAGCTATAATATGAAATTAACCCTAAGGTAACGAGAAAGACCACTTTTAATAATATTCTATAACATCATTACTTAGTATTGTCTTCATAGGTAAGTTAGGCCAGCACCACTCACCAGTACATAGATGATGTACTGACCCACGTTTGTGGACATTTTATAGGTGCTCGTATATGGAGGAAATCATTTGATCAGTGCTTGACATCGATGAATCGGATGGGTGTGCAGAAGCTCTTCTTGCAAGACGATGTTTTCTACTATACGGGACATAATGTATGGAACAGTGTAACTCAGTTATACCAGTGAGATTGTAGCCAAATTGGCAAGTTTATTATAAAGAAGTCGGCATATTCAGTTGTAGCCTAAAAGGAAAGTGTATATATTCAGTCGGCTATTCAAGAGTCTAGTAATCAGTTGTAAACTTTGTATTCTGCTACAAGTCTTGTAATCTATTTTAATTATCAATAAAGAGATACATTTCTTCATATCTTATGTGACTTCAATTTATCTACTTGGTTTTGCTGCGTTGTCATTATTTTCTGAGAAATACCAGGAACTGTAATGGTTTTACCTTGTACAAGTACAATCTTGACTTGTACGGCATCATACCCAATGGCTAGATTTCGATCCTCCGGGATTGGAGCATAACAAGAATGGAAGTAACCAACCTTTCACTAACTCGTGACAATATGAGTGGCCTGGTACCACTCACAACATTCCGGGGAGAGATCATGTGGGTTCACCCAGATCTACCTTCGGAATTGCCTCAACCGGGGTTCGTCCTATCTCCAAAAACAAAGGTAAGAAAACCAAGTCTTGTTAAATGGTCACTTCTTCTCCTGAGGAAGCCCTTCCAGTACAGACACGTTCACAGCAGAACGCTCAGCAAGAGGAGGCTCCAGCCGAAGTAACGCCTCATGTCACCACGGTGGCTGCCCAAGGGGAGGGTTCATCCGAACCTCCAGCAGCCGACAAGCAGAAGCAAAAAACGGCTCATTTCGACAGACCTCTACAAAAAAGGGTACTTTGGGTTGATTAAATCCTACAACTTCAATATACTGGCACAGCTAGCCAGTACTCCAGCGCGCCTATTTCCTCACAGAGTCGTGCTCCAACAATGTGGCAGAGTACAATGCCCTCATTATGGGACTCCAGTTAGCAAGACAACTGAGGGTAGAATGCCTCGAGTCCTATGGCAATTCGAAGCTCATTGTCTACCAGGTCCAGGGATAATATGAGGTTCTCCATGAGGACATGATTCCTTATCATAAAGTGACTTTGCACATCGTTTCAACTTTAACCAAGTTCTTCATAGAACATGTACCTCGGCTAGAAAATTTGTAGACGGATGCTCTGGCTGGCCTTGCTGCCTCATTGGCAGCAACACTTGGGACTCAATACTTCGTTAAGGTGATTGGCTGAGATCTGGTGTATTCCAAAAATAATTTGTGCATGTGTCTGAGCTATGTCATGCCTGTAGACACCGGTGTCAACATCAGAGACTGGCGGTTTCTATTCATAGACTTCGCAGCCTACGAAATCCTCCCAAATGACCAAAGGAAGTTGTTTCTGTCAAAAGGTGCTCTCTCCGATTCTACTACAATACGGCCACCAAAATATTGTATCGTCATTCTTATAATGGGCTTCTCCTCCGATGCTTGTCAAACGAGGAGGCAGGCGAAGCTCTTCGGGAGGCTCATGACAATACATGTGGATCTCATCAATCCGGTCCCAAGCTACAGGACCGACTCCAATGTATGGGCTATTACTGGCCTACTATGATGGAGAATGTTATTGAGTCTGCTAAAAAGTGTTATTTCTGCCAGCTTCATGCTGACTTCATCCATCGACCCTCGGAGTTTCTATACCCGACGGTCGCCTCCTGGCCCTTTGAAGCCTGGGGTATGGACATAATTGAACCAATTACTCCTCTGTCATCCAGAGGACATCATTTTATTTTAGCAATCAACGATTACTTCTCTAAGTGGGTGGAGGCTATCCTCTATCAGAGTGAAAAGCTCGAAGGTGATCAGGTTCTGTCACGACCCGCACCCACTGTTAGGGTACGAGAACGTAACAACGCCCAGCCTACGCCGCAGTGTCGGCGGTAGAACGCTGTCCTAGGTAAGTCATCTAACAATATCAAGTACCTGTACAGTTTATACTCTCCGAGTGGAGGTGACAAACAGAAATAATCTCAATCACATCTAGGTAGAGAATGAAGAACAGATAGATAGTAACTCAAGGAGAACCATAGCATAGATGAATAAGACTAAGTGTCTAAGATACATAACATCCAGAATGTCAACTCATAATACAAGACTAAGAGTCTATACATGACTCAACATCTCAAAATACAACTCAGATGTGAGACAAAAGTAAATATAGAAAAGACTGCCTAGGCTAAACTGGTCTAGACTACTGGAACAACATCCTCAGCTGCAGGTGGATCCTGCTGAGGGTCCACAACATAAGTATCATCTAGTCCTGCTCCATAATAGGTAGACACCAGGGCCTCCTCCTCATCCTCTGTAATATTTTCAACAGGTCCAATCAGGACGGGAACGAGCACAATACATCTCACGCAGTGCATAGAATGATAGGAGATATAAAGCATGCAATAGAGTAAAATACAGGAACTGCTGAAGGAAGATACATGTAGCAAAAGAGATAGCTGTAAAGGAAATATCTACTGTATATAGAGAACTAGCAGTGTCTAGTGAGTCAGAGTAAAATATAGACATGTGAAATGGCATAGGAGATTCATGACTACAGCTAGAAGTGATTCATGACTACAGCTACTGGGGTAATATCCACATGACTATTTCCACTCCCCCATCCCCAATCAATACACAAGGATCTATTCAGGTTATGTTAAGATTCGTGATAAGCCCATAATTGGGTGATACGTGAGTGATTCATGAAGATTCATGGAGGCTCGGTGATCATGAGAGTACATGAGTCACTAGCTGATACATGAAGATACATGAAAATAGAAGCATGAGATACATGATGTAAGTGAAATACACATGACAAAAGTACCTGATGCTCCCGAGGGGGATAACATCTCATGAAAAGATCCATATAGTACCAATCCGTGATAACAATCGTGTCAGCATCAAGTAAAGTAAGCTAGAGCAAGAATATAAATCCTGGCAAATATGAAACGGTCAGAGAATGTACTCGCCTGATAACTGAATGTCTGAAGAAGATATACTGTCTGAGGAGAGGTGTATGGCTCCTAATCAGAGCAATACAAGTCACAATGTATCCACAATGGTAAAAATAAAGTATACAATGCATACTACATGATTCTAGGTCAATCTGGTCAAAAGTCAACTCTTGGTCAACTCTAAAGTCAAACTAGTCAAGGTTAAGTCAATACTAGTCAAACTAGTTAGGGTTTTAGTCAAACTAGTTAAACTAGTTGATTTAGGTCATTCCTAGTCATTTCTAGGTGAACTAGGTCAGCTTTGACCTACAGTTGACTTTGGTCAACCCTTAGTCAACAAGGGTCAACACAAAGGGTTTTGGGTCATTCAGGGCTAGCCCCAAGCCATAGGCTAGTAATCCTAGGCCATAGGCCATAGGCTAGTATAGGGTTTCTATATAACCTATAGTAGGAAACATATACATATATATATATATGATATATATAGATATATGAATCTATCTAATACCCAATACCCAATATAGGAATATCATATATAATACAACCACACACATATATATACATATATGTATCTAATACTAATACATATATATATATCAATATATATATATATATACATATATATATATATATATATATATATAAAACCTATATATACTATATATATATATATGACATAGAGAGAGAGACTGAGTGAGAGAGAGAGAGTGAGACAGTGAGAGAGAGGGAGACTGAATGAATCAGGGGGGGGGGTTCCAGGAATTCCTGAACCCAAACCCATCCAAAACACACACACACATAATACATATATACACACATATGTATATATATATAACTTAACACACACACACCCAAATCACCCCAAAATCGACCCACACTCTCACATACACATATACTACATATATACACATTAAAATACATTAATATAATACATAAATCATTAGCAAAATCGAATCAAATTCGATTTTGCAAAAACTGTAATTTTCAGAAAATAAGAAATTGCACTGTGAAAACCTAACTTGGGTTAGCTCAAACATCAATCAAAACGACCTAAGATGACCCAAACTTGGTTGGTAACTAAAGCCCCTAGGTTAGGCTAGGTCCCTAGCAGCCTGACACTGTGTCACGACACGACACGACGTGTCCACAAGGATTTAAAGTCACACGGGTAAACCAGTGTACACTGTTACAGTGTAAATTCAAAATTAGTCTAGGACACGACACAAAGCGACACAGGCCTCGTGCTCGTGCCCGAAGGTGCGCCTAGGGTTGGGCTTCGTGTCCATGGGCCTGATACGTGTCCACGTGTCGTGTAGAGGGGACACGACACACGTATCAGAAGCCCCAATTTACGTGTTTCAGACTGTGTCGTCGTGTTTTCGCGTGTCTCGTGCTCGCGACACGGGACACGTGACACCACGTGGTTGTGTCCAATGTGTTCGCCTACATACAGGCTTCGTGTCCATGTCAGTACCAAGTGTCCACGTGTCGTGTACAGTGGACACGACACGTTCAAAGTACAGTGTCTGTGCGTGTGCACACAGTGTTTAGAACGACCCTTGCGGGGTCGATTCCGTGTCCGACACGACACGAGGTCATCCCAAACTTTGGGGATGACCTGTCAGTCATTGCCCCGTGCTCCGTGCCAATTTTGGCGTGTCCACGTGGCTTCTACAGTGCGTGGGGACACTGTGGCAGCAGGACACAATTCCTGTGTACTGCCCTGTGTCCCGAGAGCTTGTGTGTCCAAATTTGGACACGACACAAGTCGAATTGTGTCCAGTGACATAGGATTAGGGTTAGGGTTAGTTAGGCTAGGTTTTTGTTCAAAGAGTTTGGAAAAACAGTGATCAAAATACACAATGACAGTGCTCAAACAGTGAGTAAAATTAGGGTTCTAGACTAGTAGGATACGTGTCCAACACGACACCAAAACACATCAAAATCCTACCAAACTTTCCCCACAATATTGTTACCCCTATATGAATGCATCTATGAAAGAAAAATAGGAATTTGACTAGGTTTGTGGAAATTTACCTATTGGTGAATTTCAAGTAAATTCAATGAAAAGGGGGTGTTGTGATTTTGAACTCGACGATGCCCAAGCTCCCAAATTCTAGATTTCTTGCTTCCCTTAGCTCCCTAGATGTTGTAGGGTTCCAATGCAAAAGACTAGAGTCAATTTGGATCACAAATGACCAAGTTATGAAGGTTTGAGTAAAAAGGGAATTTTGGAATAAATTCATGCAATTTATTCATGATTTAATCCAAGGGGTATTTATCAAGTGTAGGCTGCCATGGGGGTCTTCTTTGGCCGGCCAAGCATGGGGGGGGGGTGTCTTTGTCTTCCTTAATAGCTAAGTCAAGGACTTTTTGGAAAAGGGTTTGATATTTTGCATAATTTGTGCAAAATATCCATAAAGCAAATATCTAGATATTTTAACCCTTTAACCCCATGACCAAATCATCACTCTAATGGTTCTAGGTTAGTGACTAACTACTAGTTTAGGGTAGGATAGGTTAGGAACTAATCATGAGACCTACCAAGTATTAAATAATATTAAATCACATAATCACAAATTAAATCTAGAAAATTACCAAAATACCCTTTTGGTCAAAAACTCCAAATTTGATATTCTAAGCCTATGGCTAAGCTATCATGGTCATGGCAACTTCTAGGTTAGAGAAAACTAGGGTTTACACTAAGTTATACTAACCAAAATCACAAAGTCATAAGTCATGACTTAGCATGACTTAGAAAATGGTTTAACTTAACTAAAATCACCAGAAAATCATACCATGACTAAAATACCACTAATAAATAATAAAAATAATAAATTTTCAAAAATCCCCAATTTCAGAATACAGGGTGTTACAAGTCTACCCACCTTAAAATAATTTCGTCCTCGAAATTTAGATGGTCGTACTCCTCCTAGGTCAAACCTCCAACAATCAGGGACGAAGCCACTACCTAGGCAACATACAAGGTCAACAAGCAAAATATGGATAGTAGACCTATACTGGGTCATGTCCAAAAATTGGCTAACAGTTTTAGGTCATAAGGTGTTTTAATTCAAATCGAAGCCAAAAAAAATAACTCCATGGGGTAAATCAGGATGGAGCCTCGGGTCAAGAAAATCGTACTAAGCAATGAAGCATACAATGGTATGCCTGAGTGGAATACTAAGGTCATGGGTGTAGTATGTCATGTCTAGGTCATGTACGTGAAATCAGTTTTGAGAAAACAACTAGTCTGGTGCTCCAAATTTAAAAGTCACGGTAATGTGCCTACGATGATCACAATTTAGAGTGGGAAAGGTCTATGGCCTAAATTGAACCAAAAATCGTGATGAAATAGTGGTACCAGGGGAACAGGTTAAATGGAACAGTCTGCGGTCTCATCTAGGTGCACTAGTCATTCTAGATCAATACTGTCCTATGGTATCAAAACGTTCAAGCAATCTAAGGTGTCCTAATTGGGAAGGTAAGGGAACAACAATCATCAAGGCTATAGGGTCGTCTACCATCCTATATGAAAATGGGTCATTAACAAATGAGAAATTATTAAAGTTACCATTCCATAAAAAGAAAATTGAAAATTTAGGTACAAACAATCACAAATAGATTTTAGTCTTGACACGATCTAAGTTGATCAATTTTAGGATAAATCGAGATTGGGCAAGATGGGAATTTAATGAAATCAAGTATGAGCACGAGCATCCAATGATGAAGATCCAGGTCATGATTAAAGTTAATTTAACTGGATACGAATACGAGGTTCATAGGTGATAAAATAATTCCAAGGAGAATTGTCAAGGCTGTTGTGGATAAGATTCTAGGGTAAGTTTAACTGTGTCTCCATCCACGTAGATTAATATATGAAAAAGCGAACCAAAACGCAATAGGTTGATCAGACCATCATGCGCCGGTTCTGATTAGATAATATATTAGTGGGTGTACACCCAATAAAATATACCATGATCAAGCTCGAAAAGGATAAGCTTGTAAAACTTAAGGATAAATTTATAGCATAAGATATAAGTAAGGGTGGAATGATGAAGGAAGAGACATAGTCCAAGATTCTTAACCAATCGGGTCAAGCATTCAAGGTAAGGTACAAGGTTAAGTATTTGAGGGTTCAAGTAGAACACCATCACATGCCAGGTCGGAAGAGTTGTGCCAAGATGGATCTCTAATTGAAATAAGAATCAATTTAGTATCATGGTAGAGGTTATAGTTTAGCCATTTGACCAGAAAATCATGTCAAGGAAATAGAGTACAAGGAGACGGGTTTTAGTGGGACATGGAATACCTACATGAAGGTAGGCTAGTCTAGGTCTTACACGTAAAGTTTGTTGGGAGGTAACAGCTAGTATTATACTCTGAATATCTAAGTCACGGTAAAGGACGTCCAATGATCTAGAATAGAAAGTGGGAGTTCGAGACGTGACAAATTGATGCAAAAATTGAAGAAGATCAATTTAACTCATGAAATAAAATTAATCAGGAATCTAGTAAATAATTTAGGAGCACAGTCCTAGGGATAGATAGGCTACTAGATGAATATAGTTAGGGTTCGATCAAATCATAGGTCAAGGTTAAAAGGTCCCAATAAGTCTTGATTTGAGGAAATGTCGAGTAAGTCAGGTTTGGGTTACAGTCACATAGATTGGTAGTAGGAGTTTAAGCAAGGTGCAAAATAGAGAGGACAGTTCATTTCAATGAAAGGCAATTAGCAAGAGGATTAGATGGCAAGAAACAGGTAAGAGTTTCTCATAATTGTGATTGAGTACCCTAAAAAAAATAAAAGATATTAATCTAACACTAAGAAATTAAAATCAACAACTACAAAAATTTTAAAATCATCAACTAATACCAGGATTCAAAGTTCTACAGTGAATCCTCCAAAACCAAATTCAATCAAGGGAAAAGGAGTTTAAATCGTAATTTCAAATGAGATTCTCAAGGGTCATCCCAGGAATCTCTCAAGGTATCCTAACAATGATTGAGCATCCTCTCTCACTAAGCCTATTCCTCAAATCCTATCGCAGGCTGTAGTGATACTCTAGTTCGAATACCACTACATAAACTCGACCTGCATGGGCCACCACTAAAAACGTGTCACGACCCGCACCCACTGTTAGGGTACGAGAACGTAACAACGCCCAGCCTACGCCGCAGTGTCGGCGGTAGAACGCTGTCCTAGGTAAGTCATCTAACAATATCAAGTACCTGTACAGTTTATACTCTCCGAGTGGAGGTGACAAACAGAAATAATCTCAATCACATCTAGGTAGAGAATGAAGAACAGATAGATAGTAACTCAAGGAGAACCATAGCATAGATGAAATAAGACTAAGTGTCTAAGATACATAACATCCAGAATGTCAACTCATAATACAAGACTAAGAGTCTATACATGACTCAACATCTCAAAATACAACTCAGATGTGAGACAAAAGTAAATATAGAAAAGACTGCCTAGGCTAAACTGGTCTAGACTACTGGAACAACATCCTCAGCTGCAGGTGGATCCTGCTGAGGGTCCACAACATAAGTATCATCTAGTCCTGCTCCATAATAGGTAGACACCAGGGCCTCCTCCTCATCCTCTGTAATATTTTCAACAGGTCCAATCAGGACGGGAACGAGCACAATACATCTCACGCAGTGCATAGAATGATAGGAGATATAAAGCATGCAATAGAGTAAAATACAGGAACTGCTGAAGGAAGATACATGTAGCAAAAGAGATAGCTGTAAAGGAAATATCTACTGTATATAGAGAACTAGCAGTGTCTAGTGAGTCAGAGTAAAATATAGACATGTGAAATGGCATAGGAGATTCATGACTACAGCTAGAAGTGATTCATGACTACAGCTACTGGGGTAATATCCACATGACTATTTCCACTCCCCCATCCCCAATCAATACACAAGGATCTATTCAGGTTATGTTAAGATTCGTGATAAGCCCATAATTGGGTGATACGTGAGTGATTCATGAAGATTCATGGAGGCTCGGTGATCATGAGAGTACATGAGTCACTAGCTGATACATGAAGATACATGAAAATAGAAGCATGAGATACATGATGTAAGTGAAATACACATGACAAAAGTACCTGATGCTCCCGAGGGGGATAACATCTCATGAAAAGATCCATATAGTACCAATCCGTGATAACAATCGTGTCAGCATCAAGTAAAGTAAGCTAGAGCAAGAATATAAATCCTGGCAAATATGAAACGGTCAGAGAATGTACTCGCCTGATAACTGAATGTCTGAAGAAGATATACTGTCTGAGGAGAGGTGTATGGCTCCTAATCAGAGCAATACAAGTCACAATGTATCCACAATGGTAAAAATAAAGTATACAATGCATACTACATGATTCTAGGTCAATCTGGTCAAAAGTCAACTCTTGGTCAACTCTAAAGTCAAACTAGTCAAGGTTAAGTCAATACTAGTCAAACTAGTTAGGGTTTTAGTCAAACTAGTTAAACTAGTTGATTTAGGTCATTCCTAGTCATTTCTAGGTGAACTAGGTCAGCTTTGACCTACAGTTGACTTTGGTCAACCCTTAGTCAACAAGGGTCAACACAAAGGGTTTTGGGTCATTCAGGGCTAGCCCCAAGCCATAGGCTAGTAATCCTAGGCCATAGGCCATAGGCTAGTATAGGGTTTCTATATAACCTATAGTAGGAAACATATACATATATATATATATGATATATATAGATATATGAATCTATCTAATACCCAATACCCAATATAGGAATATCATATATAATACAACCACACACATATATATACATATATGTATCTAATACTAATACATATATATATATCAATATATATATATATACATATATATATATATATATATATATATAAAACCTATATATACTATATATATATATATATGACATAGAGAGAGAGACTGAGTGAGAGAGAGAGAGTGAGACAGTGAGAGAGAGGGAGACTGAATGAATCAGGGGGGGGGTTCCAGGAATTCCTGAACCCAAACCCATCCAAAACACACACACACATAATACATATATACACACATATGTATATATATATATAACTTAACACACACACACCCAAATCACCCCAAAATCGACCCACACTCTCACATACACATATACTACATATATACACATTAAAATACATTAATATAATACATAAATCATTAGCAAAATCGAATCAAAATTCGATTTTGCAAAAACTGTAATTTTCAGAAAATAAGAAATTGCACTGTGAAAACCTAACTTGGGTTAGCTCAAACATCAATCAAAACGACCTAAGATGACCCAAACTTGGTTGGTAACTAAAGCCCCTAGGTTAGGCTAGGTCCCTAGTAGCCTGACACTGTGTCACGACACGACACGACGTGTCCACAAGGATTTAAAGTCACACGGGTAAACCAGTGTACACTGTTACAGTGTAAATTCAAAATTAGTCTAGGACACGACACAAAGCGACACAGGCCTCGTGCTCGTGCCCGAAGGTGCGCCTAGGGTTGGGCTTCGTGTCCATGGGCCTGATACGTGTCCACGTGTCGTGTAGAGGGGACACGACACACGTATCAGAAGCCCCAATTTACGTGTTTCAGACTGTGTCGTCGTGTTTTCGCGTGTCTCGTGCTCGCGACACGGGACACGTGACACCACGTGGTTGTGTCCAATGTGTTCGCCTACATACAGGCTTCGTGTCCATGTCAGTACCAAGTGTCCACGTGTCGTGTACAGTGGACACGACACGTTCAAAGTACAGTGTCTGTGCGTGTGCACACAGTGTTTAGAACGACCCTTGCGGGGTCGATTCCGTGTCCGACACGACACGAGGTCATCCCAAACTTTGGGGATGACCTGTCAGTCATTGCCCCGTGCTCCGTGCCAATTTTGGCGTGTCCACGTGGCTTCTACAGTGCGTGGGGACACTGTGGCAGCAGGACACAATTCCTGTGTACTGCCCTGTGTCCCGAGAGCTTGTGTGTCCAAATTTGGACACGACACAAGTCGAATTGTGTCCAGTGACATAGGATTAGGGTTAGGGTTAGTTAGGCTAGGTTTTTGTTCAAAGAGTTTGGAAAAACAGTGATCAAAATACACAATGACAGTGCTCAAACAGTGAGTAAAATTAGGGTTCTAGACTAGTAGGATACGTGTCCAACACGACACCAAAACACATCAAAATCCTACCAAACTTTCCCCACAATATTGTTACCCCTATATGAATGCATCTATGAAAGAAAAATAGGAATTTGACTAGGTTTGTGGAAATTTACCTATTGGTGAATTTCAAGTAAATTCAATGAAAAGGGGGTGTTGTGATTTTGAACTCGACGATGCCCAAGCTCCCAAATTCTAGATTTCTTGCTTCCCTTAGCTCCCTAGATGTTGTAGGGTTCCAATGCAAAAGACTAGAGTCAATTTGGATCACAAATGACCAAGTTATGAAGGTTTGAGTAAAAAGGGAATTTTGGAATAAAATTCATGCAATTTATTCATGATTTAATCCAAGGGGTATTTATCAAAGTGTAGGCTGCCATGGGGGTCTTCTTTGGCCGGCCAAGCATGGGGGGGGGGGTGTCTTTGTCTTCCTTAATAGCTAAGTCAAGGACTTTTTGGAAAAGGGTTTGATATTTTGCATAATTTGTGCAAAATATCCATAAAGCAAATATCTAGATATTTTAACCCTTTAACCCCATGACCAAATCATCACTCTAATGGTTCTAGGTTAGTGACTAACTACTAGTTTAGGGTAGGATAGGTTAGGAACTAATCATGAGACCTACCAAGTATTAAATAATATTAAAATCACATAATCACAAATTAAATCTAGAAAATTACCAAAATACCCTTTTGGTCAAAAACTCCAAATTTGATATTCTAAGCCTATGGCTAAGCTATCATGGTCATGGCAACTTCTAGGTTAGAGAAAACTAGGGTTTACACTAAGTTATACTAACCAAAATCACAAAGTCATAAGTCATGACTTAGCATGACTTAGAAAATGGTTTAACTTAACTAAAATCACCAGAAAATCATACCATGACTAAAATACCACTAATAAATAATAAAAATAATAAATTTTCAAAAATCCCCAATTTCAGAATACAGGGTGTTACAGGTTCATCAAGCATCACATCATCTACAGTTTTGGGGTACCCCAAAGAATCATCTATGATAATGGTCCATAATTTATAAGCCATGCGTTCAGCAGATTTTGTGACAAAAATTGCATCCAGAACGTAGCGTCGACGGCTTACAATCTGGCAGCAAATGGGTTGGCTGAAGCTTTCAACAAAACAATCGTCAAACTCCTCAAGAAAGTCATGTCAAACAATAAATGTGACTGGGATGAGAAGCTAGGCGAATGCCTTTGATCCTACTGTATAACGATATAGACTCCGACGGGCAACACACGGTTCTCTCTGGTCTATAGGAGCAAAGCAGTATTGCCTCCTGAAATCCAAATCCCCTCACTACGAGTGGCCATTATGAACCAGCTGACAGAAGGGGACAATCAACGTCATCGGTTGTAAGAGTTGGAGGCGCTGGAAGAAAAATGCCTCTTGGCTCAATAGCATATCGATCTCTATCAGGCTCGTATTTCACAGGCTTTCAACAAGAAGGTCAAACAAATGACTTTCTAGGTGAGGGATCTCGTCCTATCAGCAGAAGGCCAATGGTGATGACTCACAAGACACCAGGAAAGTTTGAACCTAAGTGGGAAGGCCCCTTCATCATAGAGACGGACTCTAATGGCGCCTACTGACTTGCTAAACCTAACGGAAACTTGTTCATGATGTCAATCAACGGCAAGTTCCTAAAGAAGTATTACGCTTAAAGCTTCTCAATATGTACTTCCATCTCCCATTGTAAGAAAAATCTATGAATTTTACCACTACATTCATACCCCTTATCATGATATCTCCCTGGGACCCAGCTGTTCCGGGACATTCTTTTATTAATCCCTAATAGAAAACATTAATGTCCACATCACCTCTGAGTTATTTTCCTATGTCCCCACAAAGCTTAAACTTTATTCTCATTAAGATTAAGCTAAAATCAGTGTTTACCACGTCCATGTTACCTCTAAATAAACATCCCATGTAATAACCCATGTGTTGTTATACCTTCCCTATAGAAGATCTATGTCCATAACACCTCTGAGTTGTTCTCCGCATCCCTACAGAGTCTGTTCTTACCACGTCCATATCACCTCTGAGTAAGAAAACTCTACTGCTAGCCCCATGTTTACCATGTCCACATTACCTCTGAGTAAACATGTTGGTTCCCTCTCTCTCAACTTATCATATGTACCTAAAAACCAAGGTACACCAAAGATGATTAAGTCCACAAAACCATACGTTCATGACAAACGAGCAAGCAAAAGTTCTTTATTTCTTTTTTCATCAAAAGGAAAAAAAGACTACATTCACAGAAAGAAACGAACTACATCTCAAATGAAAGTGCATCAAAATACAAGCAAAAAACACTTGAGACAAGAAAACAAAGTTTATTCATTTCTTCGAGAATGGCGACTACAAGGAAGTCGATGAAACCCAATATTTAGAGAGAATGGTTACACTGGAGCAAATACCACTCCCTCAGCCATCGCACATATGAAGACTCAAACTGATTGAGGTCCTCTACAGGAGCTGGATGACTGGAGCCACTTCCTTCCGGTGTCGGTTCCTCCTTAACAGCGACTTCAATCTTTGGAATAATTTCCTCCTTGACAAAAGAAGACAACACTTCCTCTCTAACAACGACCTAAGCTTTTGGTATCACCATGGATACTGCAGAGAGACAAAAACAAAAGCATTGTTATGTTATAAAAGAGTCGAAAGATATGCACAGTTTTAGCATCGGTGCATGCAAACTTCCGTGCATCAAAGTCTCAATGCATCATCAGGACAATAAGTCCATGTGCGTTGACTGAGCTCTATCGCAGCACATCCTCAGGACCGAAGTCCATGTGTGTTTGGTAAAAAAGTCTCGGCGCATCATCAGGGCAATAAGGCCATGCGTGTTGACTGAGTTCTACCGCAATACATCCTCAGGACCGAAGTCCATGTGCGTTTGGCAAGAAATCTTCGACGCATCTACATGAACCAAGTCCATGCACGTCAGCACAGAAAAGCCTAGGCGCATCTTCAGGGTATGGCTCGTTCAGCCATTCCCATGCGCTTCAGCAGAGTGGTTCGGTACATATTTTAAGATGGTCATCTAACCATGCATCTAAAACTATACAACAAAGTGTCTGTGTGTTTTTTATAAACTCCCAAGCAACCGATCACCCACCAGCAACTTCCGATCGCACGTCGGCTTGCGTCGTGTATGCGACTTGGGGTTCCTCAGCGTCGGCCTCAACAGGCTTCTTGTATTTGCCTCTGCCTAGGCCAGCAGTGCCACAAGGAGTTTTAGGGGCCATTTCTCAAAAGCTAGGGTTTTTTGAAAAACTCTAAGGAAGAAGAAGAAGAGAAAATAGAAGAAGTTCTTCTCTCTCCACCGACATCTATTTATAGGCCTAGGTCGTACGTGAATCGATAAAAACATGACGTCAGCGTCTCTTCGGGTCTCGTAAAACTGACAGCTGCATATCTTATAAAAGAGATCATCATTAATCACTCAGAATTCGAAGCGTTATCTTCTTTCATTTAAATCGAGAAGAGTATGCACCAACACAGCCATGCGCAGAATGGCCATACGCCCAGACAGGACATGCGCCTAAAACATCTACTACCTAATACCTATGCTTTTTGGTTCAAAGTATTACAAAACTTGGCAAAAAGTTTTAAAAACTTTGAAGGGGGTCTTATATAAACATAGAATTTCATGTGCATCAGGGGACCAAAGTTTATATGCTGCACTTACATCATGCATTGAAGACTCATGATAAATGCCAGCGTATCATTTCAGAGACAACAAAGATAAAAAGCACATAAAGAGTAGATTTTTTTATTTCATATAAGAATTTATTACATGGCTAAATAATTACAATAAAAAGTCTACTACAAAGAAGCCTAAACTCTACAACTAGGCGCATCGACTCAGCTAGGCACATCACTATGACGTCTCAGCATAGGTATATCATTCCTCCTCATCAGAGCGAATCACTTCCTCGTCAACGCACGAGTGCTTCGGCTAATGAAGTATTCATTAAACAGAACGCGAGTTGGCAATCAATCCAAACCCGGCGGCTCTTCCAGTATAATGAAAGTCGGGGTATGACGACCCCAATCTTTGGATGCAACCCAATGCCATCTCATAGAAGAACACTGCCGATAAGGGGCTCGAACATAAGTTGTTGTGTCCATAGCTCTTCTGGTGTAACTCAGTCTTCTGAAAGAGTTCGTTATCAAAATCAAAGCTTCTTTGAACGAGGAGATCCACAATCCGCAATACAACATCTTGCCAATGAGGAGGATCGGTCGAGTTCATCTCAAATAAGAAGTTTGGATGAAATGAATGAGCAAACTCTCTACACTGCTATTTATAGGCCAAGGCAAATCAAACCCATGCTCCAAGTGGCAAGTTCTCTTAAGTCAGTACAATGAACATGCATTAATAGGGATGAATCTGTCATCTCAAAATCAGCTAACTCAAAGGTATTACCTCGAAAGACTCAACAAAGCTGACCAAAGAAGATGCGCCACGCAGCTTATGCGCTCGTCAGCCCCATGTGATTCACGACTGATGCGCCCACCTAAAGCCCTCCACCCATCAAAGCATTTTAATGCTAAAATGACCTAAATGACTACAGCACACATATTGAAGTACGAGCAGTCAACTTTTGCAGAAGACTAAGAGACGCAATCATCACTCATTTGTCTGTTACGGCTGTGTTCTGCCATGTGGCCAACTGATCACTCGCATGCACCTCAGAAATCATGCGCTTAAACTTTGTATGCGCCACAAAAGCTATGCGCCCAGACTTGCTCTTGACCCTTAAAAGTCAGATAAACAAGTCTCTCCATGCGCCAGATCCTAGGCACATCCAAGCAGATCAACCTACAACAGATCCAAGATCTTTGAGCAATAGAAATGTGCCACGTGTCATTGACTCAGTTTTGTCTACGAACGGGTGTCGACCGCCCAAGATATCAGCAACAACCAAATCTCAACAATTGCCACGTGTCAGCTCCTTTGCAGCTCAACAGCGCAGTTCAAATAGATTTAGCTCTAGCTCCCAAAGCATTATTCATATGCCCAATAAAGTCAGACATGTAGCGTCCCTACGTACAAAATCTTCATGCACGCATCGTATATGCGCGCATAACAAATCATTCTGTTACCTATAAATAGAAGGATCATTCCTTCATTCAACTTCTTTAAATCTTCAACTTTTCAACCACTTTAGCATCCAGAGCACTTGTAAGAGCTTCAGTCCTCTTTAAGTCATTGCTTGTTCCAGAGCAACTCAGACCTTAAGAGAGTCTGAGATCGTCGCCAGATTGTCAACGGAGTAAAGAATCACCTCTCCATCGCCATGGTTTCCAGATAAAAATAAAAATGTACTCCTAGGATCCCAACGAGATCCTACATTGTACTCTGTTCTATTTGTGATTATATATAAAGTTCATTCCAAACTTTTTAATGGCAAATACTAAGCGGCCCTTAGCTCGTCATCATTCAAATATCTCTTCTTCATTTTTTTTGAAGGGTTTCCGGACGCATTGAATACTTTCAGTATTGCATCATTAGATTCATGATATCCGTCGTCGTTTCTTGGAGATCTCGTTCTATTAGTAGCAATATAAGGTTTGAAATACGTTGAGAAAAAATTTGTAATCTCCTCGAGAACATAATCTCCACAAATAGAACCATCAACCCGTAGATGATTCGGATGCCGCTCGAACGGGTACATCCACCGAAAACTGATATGCCCACCAATACGTGCCTCATAGGAAAGATAAATTGGCAAATGCTCCATGGAGTCAAAGAATCCATGAGAAAATACCTTCTCAAGCTTGTACAGTGTTACCGCAATATCCTTCTCTTGTTTTTTTAGACGATCGACGAGTAACTTAGTAGAACAAAGATCTCTGAAGAATATGTTAAGCTCGGTCAATGGATCCCAAACGACCTACAGTAAGAATTCCTAAAATACAATCGAAATTAACCTCTCCATGAATACGTGACAATCATAGCCCTTCATATCTGTCAGTTTGTTCTCCTTGAGGTCGACGCATCTTCTCAAGTTTGATACATACCCGTCTGAAAATTTTAGGCCCTGAATCCATCTACAAAGTCTTCCTTTATCCTCCTTCTCCAGTAAAAAAATTGCCTTAGGCTGCTTTAACTTTTCATTCTCCTCCTCTATCAAATACAATACAGGACGTCTACATATTTCTTCCAAGTCCAACCTGGCCTTTGGATTGTCTTTTATTTTCTCCTTTACGTCCATTACAGTATTAATTATGTTGTCAAAAACATTCTTCTCGATATGCATGACATCAAGGTTGTGTCTGATCATATTGGTGCCCCAATATGGCAGATCCCAGAATATACTCATCTTCGTCCAGTTATGAGTGCAACAAAATCCGTCACACTTGTAGCCCTTAGCAAGCTCTTTGATAGCACTTGGTAAATCTTTTACCTCTTCCTATATCGTGTATCCGGGCCACCTTGGCAGTGGATTGGCCTTCTCTACAATGCCGGCACGAAAAACATTCATGTTCCTCTGATACGGATGATCCTTTGGTAGGAATTGTCAATGACAATCGAAGAAGCACGGTTTGCCTCCGTATTTCAAACAGAAAGCCTTAGTGTGCTCCATACAATATGGACATAAAAGACGGCCATGAGTGCTCCATTTCGATAACATTTCATAGGCCGAAAAGTTGTTGATGGTCCACATGAGTGCTGCCAGCATCTGAAAATTATGCTTTCTAGAAACATCATACGTGTCGGCACCTACTTCCCACAGCTAATTCAACTCATCTATCAACAGCTGTAAATACACATCGATATTTCTCTTCGGATTGTTCGAACCCAAAACAATAACGTTTAGAAACATATACAGAGTCTTCATGCACATCCAAGGCGGTAGATTGTATGGAGTTACGATCACATGCCAACAGGAATACTGGGAGCCCGAAAGTCTGAACATGATAAAACCGTCGGAGGAGAGCCCCAATCTGACATTACGCAAATCTGAAGAAAAATTTGGATACTCTCAATCAAAGTGCTTCCATGCTTCTCCATCGGATGGATGATCCAACACTTCTTCGATCTGTTCTCGCTTGTGCCAACTCATATTTTCTACAGTCTCCTTCACCATAAATAACCTATACAACCGCGACATCAACGACAAGTAGTGCATCGAATCGGTAGGTTTCCTTGCACCGACAGACCTTTCTCTACCAGTGCCCTTGTAGCGATCAGCACCACAGAATCTGCATGCGTCTTCATCATTGTCGTCTTTATAGTACAACATGCACCCATTGCAACATGTATCAATTTTCTCGTATCTCATCCAGAGCGATCTCACCATCCTCTTAGATCGGTAGAAGTCTTTAGGCAACTTAGCACCCTCCGACAAAATCTCTATAATCAATTCTATCAGTCGGTTGTAGCATTCTTACGACATATTAAAATTGGACTTAATGCTCAACAATCTTGTAACCACCTCCAATGGTGAATGATCCTCACAACCAAGATATAATGGAGTCCTTGCATTATCCAGCAACTCCATAAACTTTGCAGCATAGGCATTCAGTGCCTTCTCAGCTGCATCATGATTATTCGGATCGAAACTAGGTCTTATCGCATCAAAAACCATGTTCACCTACACATCATCGTAAGCAGCGTGGTTATGGACATCCATATAAGGCTCCAACTCTGATGCTAAAGACACAAGTTCTCCGTGCGCGGTCCACTGATAGTAATTTGGCGTGAAATCCTTCGAGTACAAATGATATGTGACTTTCACTTCTGGGTGAACTACAGGAACTGTTGTACACCCTCTATATGAATCCATCCTACATACCGCACATGTCATCAGGATGACGGTTGTATATCCACGAATGATGCCATAGGTAGTAATTCATATACATTTTTAGATACTTCTGTAAGATAGACACACATCGTTCAAAGGCTTGCAAAAGTAATAGCACCATTCAAACATCGCTATTTCTATACCCTTATATATGTATCTATCTATATAGATTATTAACCCTCACTAGCTCACTCATTCCTCACTCAAATATATATATACATATACACCTATCGCTCGATACTCTACCAATCTACCACTCGACACTCATATACACTACTAAATTTTATAAATTCAGGATGCGTCAACACATATAACAATTTCACGATACCATGTCAATACCAACTCATGTTAACGTGTATGTATCATATTTTAACAACGTGTCTGTGTCATACATTTATAACATATATACAAATTTTATAAATTCATAATTACAAATAAAATAGTTCTAATACGTGTAATAGACAAAATTGAACCAATTGGGGAGGGCTAGTCTTGAAGAATTTTAGGGTTTAGAATTTGGGGGTAGGGCTTTGGATCCTATTCTTCATGTGAGGGATGTTGTGGGTAGAGAAATTTGTGTGTATTTGTATGTGTGTATCATGTCTGTTTTCGTGTGTC
Source organism: Iris pallida (assembly GCA_029216955.1). Taxonomy (NCBI): domain Eukaryota; kingdom Viridiplantae; phylum Streptophyta; class Magnoliopsida; order Asparagales; family Iridaceae; genus Iris; species Iris pallida. Next base: position 49,691,346 of record JANAVB010016197.1, on the reverse strand, counting down.
GTGTCTATGTCTGCGTGTGTGTCCGATTAGGGTTAGGGTTTACCTGATCAAGGATGGGGGTAGCCAGAGAGAAGGAGGGGCGTTGACCGATGAGGAGTGGCCTGAGAGGAGGAGGAGCCTGGTGGAAAGGAAGCCTGGAGGGGAGGGGCCGGTCGATCGAGCGGTTGTCGGAGGAGGAGGAGCAGTGCGGTGGCCAGAGGGGATCAGTGATGGACGGAGGGGAGCAGCGGTGGCGAGGGGTGCTGGAGATGAAGCAACGGTCGAAGGGGAGCAGCGAAAATGGAAGGAAAAAATTTAGGGAAAAGTTTTTTAGATTTTGGATAGGGGAGCTGCTGGTCCTGTGTATAGTATATAGTTTGCGACGTCGACTTTAGATGTTGCTAAACGACGCAAAAATTAAAAAAATAGCGACCCCAGAAATACAACGTCACTATTGTGCAAAAGTTAGTGACGTATAGCGACCTCCAGCGGCACCTTTCTTACTAATACTAAATAGTATCACTATTCGTAGCTATATGTCGCAAACAGCGACGTTCTGTGATGTTTATTATTGTAGTCATTAAATATATATTATTTAGTGACGTTTACTTGCGGAGTCGCAAATAACGTTGCTAATATGACTTATTTCAGTAGTGTAATACGTCTCAAAACCAGTTAAGACCCCTAACCGAGCGTCCATAGTGGGTGCAATGCTTCTCTTACCGCAAACCTTCACCCTAGTAGAGAATATATGATTTTCAAACTTATTCTTTGTAGTGCCCAGCTCCGCTAAGTTCAACAGGATAAATCATTGGCGAAAACGACATCCAGAACTTGGCTATGCAGTGACTTGCTCGGAGTCCCGCTCGGTCGAGGCAAGTTCTGGTTCATATAGATGGCTTCGATGAACTCATCTCAATTCAACTAAGTATTTCATATTAATAAAAAAAAGATGAACCCATGTAGCTAAGGTTATAATCTTATCTCGTATCACATTATATAGAACATAAAATTACCACTGATTTCTAGATAGTACTTTACACCATATTTTCAAATTGGCACTCGCCATATGGTTTTACGTCTTGTGCAAAGTAGAGTTTTATGTTGTCATATAGATTATCGACTATGCTACCATAGTATATACGTTCACACGGTTGCAATGCTTGTCATATAGAGTATGACACTGTTTGACGTACTTCGTAGAATATGGTTCATTCGGTTTGGCAGGAAGGCTATCAAATAGTCATTTTTGAGTTCGAAGGTAAAACATGGAAGTTTTAGGACCGTTGGGTTGCCGAGGCAGTCCCTGGTCTGGGAGCTGCATAGAGATGGAAATGAGATAAAGTATCGGCTTGAGTAGTATGGTAAGTTGAGTAAAAACTTGCATGGTCATGGACAACTTGTGCAGAAGGGTGTGTTTCCTCAAACGGTATCCGAGGGCCATGGGACCGATTCATCCTAGGAGGAAAAAGGGATAGTTGTTCTTAGGGCACCCTAGTTGTGCTGAGTTTTATACGGGTGATTTTAAAACTCCAGTAGGGATCACTACTCCTGCTACAAGGATAGCCGTCTACACCAAACTACAAGTCTAGGATGGCTTGTATTGCTAGTGACCTCGTATAGGCTAAGTCGGCATGCTAGCGGCAAGTCATTAGTTGAGTAAGGAAATGAATGCACAGCATGCTACACATTTTGAGTCTAACAATTGTCTTCTGTAGAGACATGTTTCATTACACCATTCTTATGGTTCATAACGAGTTAGCGTCATATGGAACTATGGTGATTTATGAGTATGGTGTCATTTATCTTGAAACAGGGAATGACGGACGATAAGTATGGGTAAGTTTTACTCTGTTGTGTGTTACGTTTATGGTTTTGCGACACAAGTAGGCCTTGCTATTATATGCCATGAAACTAATCCTAAGGCAAGATTAGAAAGACCACATAATAATAGTGTACACTCACATAATGACCTATTGTAATCGTTCTTAAGTTGCAAGCCTTAGGGCATGAGTTATTGTATTGAGAGAGTGAATGAGTGAGTGATTGTAACCTTGGCTACTTGCCATTGTAATCTTTTATTTTCAATATCAATAAAGAGACTCATTTGTAGAACTTGTGTTGATTCAACTTTTATGCTTGGGGACTTCTGTGAGACTTCATTTAGTCGTTAAAATCGGTCGTTCCAGTGTTGGCCTTATGCGAGTGCAACTTAGGCCCGCATGACATCACATCCATACGAGAACGATCAGTTCTACGGAACCGGGGTGTGACATAATGGTATAAGAGCACGGTTTTACATCCTTAGATTTTTTATTAAATTATTTTCAACTCTGATGTTGCTTTCGTGATTGAAACCTTTGACGATCTCTCTCAATCTTCCGCAGGATGTTCCATACAATAAGTCTATATATTTTACAAATCTCATGCGGGTATTATGTTTGAGTTAAGTTGGCTAGAGGCCACACACCAGGACACGATAATGTATTGACCCCCAATCCCCCAGGTATGGAGTTTTTATTGGGCAGGTATTGGAGCTTGGTTAAAGATGTTTGGCTGGAGTTTGATGTCTTCTGTTTATAGAGGACATAACATATGGAACATCACTAGTTATATTAGTTCTTGAGTTGTAAGCCGTGTGGCATATTTCATTGTAGAGAGAGAGAGAGAGTATGTGTGTGTGTTTTTGTGAAGTTGTAATTTCGCTTCAATATTATCAATAAAGAGAATTTTTTGTATATCTTGTGTCTATTCAAATTATCTACTTATTTTCTCTATAATGACTTGTATTCTGAGATGTTTCATCGATCGCGTTCGGGTGCTTGCCTTGTACAAGTTGGAATTTAGGCTTGTACTACATCATGCTCAATGACGACTTTCGGTCCTACGGGATTGGTGCATGACAATATGAACCTCCTTGTCGTGCTCTATAAAACCTTTAGGATACTTTATGAAGATCTTTTCTTCCAACTTCCCATGCAGAAAAGTAAATTTTATACATTTACTCCAACTTCAAATCCTGAATCGCTACTAGTGCCAACAAAACTCGAATAGGCGTATGATTGACCACATGTGAGAAAATCTCGTTGTTGTCAATATCCTCCTTTGAAGCAAAACCCTTCGCAACTAACTATACCTTGTATTGCTTATTATTATTTTTTTTTCCTAAATACCCACTTGCAGTCAATAGCTCACTTTTCTTTTGGTAGCTCGATCAAGTTCCATGTATTGTTCCTCTAAACATATCATCTGTCATGGCCATCATCCATCAATTATTGTCATGTTGCCCAATAGCCTCCTTATAATCGCTTAGACCTCATGTTTTGGAGACTCGAGAAAATAAAATCAAGTACTGCAAGCCATGCATGATTGTGCCTTATATGGACGTCATGATCTCCTTAATGCTATAATATATGGGTCTTAGTGGGGTTGGTCTTCATCACCCATCTCCATAGACTACCCGTGCACCTCCGCATTAATAGGTTAAATGGTGCTTCAATGTTGTATCCTCTTGAGCGCCAAAAACCTCCACCTTTACTGAATGATTATCGTATAATGTGTCACTTGCATCCTAACTCTTTCTTCAACTATTTCAACATGAAAACCTCATCAAAGATCACATTATGACTAGTGAATAACCTTCTACTTTCATGATCCCATAACATGTAACCTTTAACTCCATGTTTGAGTCCTAAGAAAACACAATGTTTCAACTTTGACTCCAACTCGTTTACATCCAAACACACGGCGGGAATCTGAAGATCTATTGTTGTAGATTGTGATTGATTGACCAAATAACATGCGTGACTAACAATCTTTGCCCAAAAGTCCTTCGTAAGGCTTACTTGTAACCGCATACTATTGGCACTCTCTAACAGTGTCATATTCATGCACTTTGCTACCCCCATTCTACATTGGACGATCCATGTTACTATCCATTGCCTTTGTATACCAAGTTTCTTTCAGTAATCTTAAATTTTTGTCGAGGTGTACTTACCTTTATTTTTGTGTCCACAAATACTTGAATGTTCGCTCATTTTCCTTCTCTATGGATGTCTTCCACTCTCGGAATCTAGCAAACACATGTGACTTGTGTTTGAGGAAATAAACATATATCTATTATGAGAAGTCATTAATGAAAGTGATGTAGTACTCGGCACCCTCCTCTAATCGAATTGGTAATGATCTCATACGTATGAGTGGATGTAATCTAGAAGTCATTCAGTCTTGTGCACTACCTGCTTGAAGCCAACTTTATGTTATTTTTTTGTCGTGCAATACTTACAAAAATCTAGGTTGCAATTCTTTAAACCTTTCAACAACTCCCTTCTGAGTAACTCACAAAGACCTTTCACTCATATGTAACCAAGAAAAATATGCCACAAATCTTCCACATGTTTCTTTGTAACTACAGTTGCACCATAGATAATCATGTTCTCGTCCATCCAAAACAAGTTTCATGACCATCACCTATCTTTAAAATTGAATCATGACCTACAAACATGCATCATGCAGCATCCAACGTGCCAAGAGAAATTATGTTCTTGTTTAATTCTTGAGTATGTCTAATTACGTTCATGAGTGTTCGCACCATACCGTCAAACATATAAAGCTTGATGTTTCCTACAGCCATGATTTTACATATCGTATTGTTCCCCATAGGAACAACACCACCATTGAACTCCTTATAGGTGTTGAATCATTCCTTGTTAGGTCACAAATGATATGAGCACCCAGAGTCAAGAATCCAAGTTTCAATAAAAACATCATTTTATGTACCATAAGTACATCACAAGATAACTCCTCATCTTTTGTTGCAATACTGACTTAACTTGACTTGAAAGGCTTCTACGAGTACTTTTATCCTTCTTTTTCAACAATTACTTATACTTTGGATATTTCTTCTTCATGTGACCTGATTGATTGCAGAAATAGAACTTGTCATCTTGGCATGTAGATATATCCTTTTTACTCTCGCTTCCATCTTTATTCTCCAACATTCATGGCTGGCCCTGGGAATAGGCGAGTTGGGCGACAGCCAGAACCCAAAGCTAATAGCGCCCCAAAGAAAAATAAAATAAACTTATATGTGTGTGTGTGTGTGTGTGTGTGTGTGTGTGTGTGTGTGTAAAAGAAGTTAAAGAAGATATCGTTAATCAAGGGCCAAAATTAAAATTTAACTACATGTAAAGTGAAATTATTATAACTAATAACTACAAATTGATAATTCATATATTAGTTACTTGGAAAAGAATAATGCAGTCCACAGTTTTGATTGGCAAAGCAAAAAATTAATCGATGATTAAATATATCATATTTATTAAATAAATATAGTTGTTAGAAGTAATTATGTTAAGCCATTTTTTAGCAAGTAAACAAAATGTTAAGCTAAAAAACATAAACATTAAGATATAATAGTCCCTATTTATTAAGCTAAAGAATTTTTTTTATTTATAAAAAATAATTCAGTTTTCATTCCCTTTCTCTCTCTCTTCCAAAATAATTCCTTGTTCTCTACAATTCCATGTTCTCTAAATATAAATCTATTTTTTTTGTAGATTTGTAACTCTAAACATATTAATTTATTTATTTTATCTAGTCATTCATTTTAATAGAATTTATGCTTCATGTCTATGTAGTATTATGCGCTTTTTGAAGAAGAACATTAGTAAGGAAATCAATCTAAATTCTACTATTCTTTGTTCAATATTTATATTTTTATTAGGCTTTTTTTTTTGTGGCTAGTAAAATATGTTACTTAGAAAACAACAATGTTTGTATGCAAAATGACCCCAAAAAAAAGGATACAAAACAACTGGTTCCAGGGGCGGAGCCAGGATTCAAATTCTGGCGGGGCCGTACTAATTGTATATAAAATTAGAGGATGGAAGAACTAAGATCGATTCCTTCACTTTCAACTTTTCTAAATTTTTTGGAAGGAATTTCAGATGGAAGAATCTCATTATTAGAGGATGTCAATGGTGCTTTAGGAGTGGCCGAATCTAATTCATTTGCTCTCTTATTTTGAAAAAGCTTATCAATTGTAACATGTTTTCCCATTTCATTACCAAGTTCACAATAACCCTGTAAAAACAAGATCCAAACATGAAACATGAAACTAAAAAAAGAGAATAACATTATCGTCAATGACTACAAAAAAATTAACAATTTAATATGTAGAACTTATAAATTAACAAACAATATTCTTTCATGCATCACATATGAAGAAAAAAATCTAATTACCGAGAGTGTTATTGTAAAACAAAGTATAAACATCATACCAGGAATAGAAAATATGGTCGCTCCGCCGAAAAGCAAAAAAAAATTGAGAAATGGACATTCCGAGATTTTTCTGGAACAAGGTTGAAGGAGAGATGGAGATATAGAGATTAAACGAAGGGATCAATTTTATTTCTTTTTTTTCTTTTTTTTTTTTGGAGAAAATATGGTGCATTCTCTTATTTTGGTAATTTTTTTGAGAAAGAAATAAGCTAATTATGTAGGTTTAGAATTAATAAAATATTTTGAAATATATGTTGGTACTTGAGATAGATGTAATCAAATCAAATCTCAAAAGAAATTTATCATAACTTTAGTTTTTAAATATTTGGTAATAGGTGGAACGTTATATATGGCATTATTCCAACATTTAAAGGTGTATAAAATCTATCAGCTCCTATCTATCCGAAAATATGTAAACTTTATATCACAATATCCTCCGTAAATATTTGCACTTTCTGTGCGCACGAAAAAATATTCGAATTTTTTTTTTTTTTTGGTGGGAGGGGGGGGGGGGGGGGGGGGGGGGGGCTTGGCCCCCCTTAGACTCCTAATAGATCCGCCTCTGACTGGTTCATTACTAAAAAGGTGTCCTTGATAATTTATTATTAATAGAGCTGTAAGTTCAAATGAACAATTTTTCGAAAATGTAGTTGATGGACAAGGTAAAATAAGCCATGTGGAAGAATTAGCTGATATAGAGAACAATGAAAATTATGATATTGATAATCTTGATGAGAAACAAATAATAGCAATAGAATGAAATATTTGAACATTTGTAATCCAAGAACATAAGCCAAAACTTACCATTTGAAAATTAATAATGTTATCCAATTTAATATTTCTACTAATGTTGAGAATGAAAAGAAATTATAAGGGCCCAAAATTTGTAACCGTCCAACACCTCAAAAATTGCGGGACCGAGCTGCTGATATTCATCTTTCAACAGAAATCAACCCTAGTATAAATCAACCCTAGTACTCGATTTTAATATACCAATTCGGTAAAACTAAATAAACCGAATACTCACCCTTATCTGTACACATGCATGAATTCTATATTTGTAACTTGTTAACAAGAATATATATATATATATATATATATATATATATATATATATATATATATATATATGGAGCGGATCAAAAGTCTCCTTAGAAAACCCCCTAAAAAAATCCCTCACTCTCAGCCGTAATTTAATGTTAATATTAATGTTAATATTAATGTTAATGTTAATATTAACATTAATATTAACATTAAATTACGGTTGTATATATATATATATATATATATATATATATATATATATATATAGGGAGCGGATCAAAAGTCCCCCTTAGAAAACCCCCTAAAAAACTCCTCACTCTCAGCCGTAATTTAATGTTAATATTAATGTTAATATTAATGTTAACATTAATATTAACATTAAATTACGGCTGAAAGTGAGCGGGGTTTTCTAAGAGGGACTTTTGAGCCGTAATTTAATGTTAATATTAACATTAACATTAATATTAACATTAAATTACGGATTAGAGTGAGAGAGTTTTTAGGGGTTTTCTAAAGGGAACTTTTGATCCGCTTCCATATATATATATATATATATATATATATATATATATATATATATATATATGTTTTCTAAAGGGGACTTTTGATCCGCTTCCTTTTATATATATATATATATATATATATATATATATATATATATATATATATATATATATATACACACATTTGTCCAGCCGATCAGAAGATCTTCTTCCACTGAGACACTTATATATAGAGAGAGATACCTCCATCAGATTGCAGAGTCACCAGAGGCCAGGCGCGATGGAGAACCTGAGCTCCGTGTCTCGATATCTCTTCCTGCTATCGCTGCTGCTACCGTTCACATCCACAGCTGCAGCTATAACCAGAGATGACTTCCCCCCTGGTTTCATCTTCGGGGCAGGAACTTCAGCTTACCAGGTACTTGGAACCGAGAACCAACATGCAACACTCATATCTTTTATTCTTTCCATCCATTAATTTCCTATAACATTATCACACAAATTTAAGGACCAACCAACCAACCAGCAATGGAGAATTGGTCTCGTTGCTAGTTATAGTCATAATAGATCACTCAGATTAATTTTGTTTAGAATTAAGTTGAAAGGCGCGATCGACGGGCTAATTGCAGGTAGAAGGAGCAGCTGCAGAGGATGGAAGGAAACCCAGCATCTGGGACACCTTTGCTCATGCTGGTAGGTAACCTCTGCTCACCTCCCTCCCTACAGATCGATCGAGTTCCTCCCTACAGGTCTAAATCTTAGACTTGTATATATATAGGAAAAACCATCGACAAGAGCACAGGAGATGTAGCATCTGATCAATATCATCACTACAAGGTATTTATCTGCAATCCTCTGTCCCTATTTCTCGAGGTCGAGGTCAGTCCTCATGATTACCCGAACATCGTTGTTTGATGGCAGGAAGACGTAAAGTTAATGCACGATACGGGTTTGGATGCTTACAGGTTCTCTATATCATGGGCGAGGCTCGTTCCTGGTAAAACTGCAAAATGTCTAGAATAGATGAACTTCCCATCTTTTTTTCTTAGATATATATATATATTTGACAACGTTTTTTTGATCACCCGCCTACAGATGGAAGAGGACCAATAAATCCGCAAGGCTTGCAGTACTACAACAGTCTGATCAATGAGCTCCTTAGCTATGGTACCAATCGATTAGAGAACGATTTGATGGATCAAGCTAATTAATTTCTCGAAGCAATTCAACAATTCTATTCTTCACTAACAATTTTGTCTCTTTTGTATCTACAGGAATAGAGCCTCATGTTACATTATGCCACTTTGACCTACCACAAGCACTTGAAGATGAATACCAGGGACTCTTGAGTCGAAGGATAATGTAATCAGTTTTCCTGATTTAACCGAAACTCCCTAGATATCTCCATAACTTAAACTTTTTCCATCGCGTATAAATTTTCAACTACTAATTTAACTTGCAAACATATAGCAAATATACGCAGAGTAATATATATGCCAGTTCTTAAGAAGAAGAGTTCACATGTTGGATTTTGATGCAGAGAGGACTTCACAGCTTATGCTGATCTATGCTTCAGAGAATTTGGCGACAGGGTGAAATATTGGATCACCTTCAACGAACCTAATATAGAAACAGTTGGCGGTCACGATGTAGGAGTGTTGCCTCCTGGAAGGTGCTCTTCTCCTTTTGGTGTAAATTGCTCGATGGGGGATTCCACGACAGAACCATATATATCGACACATAATACCTTGCTATCGCATGCATCAGCTGCAGCTTTGTACAAGCAGAAGTATCAGGTATAGTAGGTGACTAGTGAAATATACGACAATTTTCTCAGAGAATTGAGTTTTGTAATAGAACCATATTTCGATTGCAAGAACAGTGCATAAAAGATGATGTAATTTTCGCGTAGGAGGAGCAAGGAGGGCAAATAGGAATCACGATCCTCGGCTTCTGGTTTGAGCCTCTCACGGATTCACCAGTGGATGTTGCTGCAACAAACAGAATGAGGGATTTCCATATAGGATGGTTAAGGACTAGACCCTATGATCTCTTTCTTACTTCCTCACCTCTTTGAATCATTTCTATTTCTCAAGAACTAAACTCTATTTCTGCGTCTAACCAGGTTTATGAACCCTCTTGTATATGGTACCTATCCTACAACCATGAAAGAGATTGTGGGATCCCGTCTACCATCCTTCACCATAGAAGAGTCTAACCAGTTGAAAGCATCATTTGATTTCCTCGGATTCAATCACTATTGCGTATATTATCTGAAAGGCGATCCGAACTTTTTGGACAAGACTGAACGAGACTACATCAGAGACGTCGGTATTAACATATCAAGTAAGCTGCCTCATAAATGGTTCATAATCCTCAAAACTTCTACATATGATCAAGAAACTCATCAACAATGTTTCTTTTAGCTTTTTATCCAGTTAAGGAAGCAGCTCCTAGTCAGTTGTTTGGAAAGGTATAGGTCTACAATTTTGCAAGAAACTGATGGAGTTATGGTCATTAATATTTACTCTTTAACCTTCCTGACGAAAAATAAAACACTTGACCAGGTCCCAGCTCTGACAAGAGAACTGCCCCCAATGCCTTCGACGCCATGGGGTCTGCAAAAATTGCTTGAGTATCTCAAATCAAACTATGGCAATCCTCCAGTCATCATTCATGAAATTGGTAACAACTAGCTTTATCCTGAACTCCTCCAGCAATTACTTCATCATATCATATCATAGATAGGTATAACAAACTAATGTGATGAATTCAGGATATGGGGAGTTCAATATTGACCATACAACCACATCGAAGAATGACCACAATGATGTTTACAGAGTGAAGTACTTGGAGGAGTACATTGAAAGTCTACTCGTATCCATTAGGTATGAGTCGTTACTGCATACACATACTGCACTAAATTTAGCAATCAATAGTAGTCTATAACAAATAGAGAGGTATAAGAAGTAAATCATTAGGCAAATGCTTATAATATCATACTACAATGCGGATTAGTACTCAAGTACGTGTTACTAGATCCTCTTACGGAATTTTTTTTCTTTTTATGTGCAGTAATGGATCAAATACACATGGTTGCTTCTTGTGGTCCTTCTTAGATTGTTTCGAGCTCGCGTTTGGCTATACTGCTCGTTACGGTCTCTATGGAGTCGACTTCAATGACAAAGACAGGAGGAGGTACCCCAGGCTTTCGGCTAAGTGGTATTCGTACTTCTTAAGCAATGGGGGCATAAGAATGCAAGTATCTGGAAGAAGTGATACCGAGTGAAGAATGATGAATTCACCAAGTTTGGTTCTAAAATCTACTCTGTTTTTGGGAGAATTTAAGTTCTGATCTATCAGTAGAATATGTTCTTTTGTGTAAATTCAAACAATCAGGAAACATGCTTTAATGTGATTTTACATCAATACCATGCAGCTATATTGAAATCACAAACTGCTCGATCGAAATGATAACTTTCTTTACTCTGGCCGATACCTAATAGTGTTTACCGAAACTACAACACTTATGGAACTCAGTGGAGTATTTTGTTGGGTTTAGTGATATGGTATCTCGGCTTGAACTATCGACTAAGATATCAGTCACGGCAGATGCCTTCAAATACTTGTAAGAAAAACTTGTATTGGTAATGAATTTTAGGATTATACATATTAACATATTTTAAGATTTAATTGACTTATTAACGTACATATAAGTCAAAGTATCTTGGCTCTAGTGGTCAGCAAGTAAAGACAAAACGCATCTTCGCGATTTGCACTTGATATCATCTCGGTGCAAGTTCAAGTGAGCAAGGGTGGACTCAGGGATCCTTAGGATACTATGAAGCCACATTTCAAACTAAATTGATGCTACATAAGCAAGAATTTGTAGGGTACATGAAGCAACAAGAAGCTAGTACATGAGCATAAAATAGATTAGGTTACGTGGAATGTAGGAAGACTTAGGAAAGCAAAAGGAGCTAGTGCATATACAGTAATTAAGTAGGTGCCAGAACTGTAGGAGATGAAAATGCTATATATAAACGTAAAATGAGAAATGGAAACAGAGTACAGATACTTCCTAGGTAAGATATTAAAAGAGAACATTGTACAATAGAAAAATGGGAATAGTAGAATGTTAATAAATCCATTTTAAAATAACAAATCCATTTTAAAATAACAAAATATTTTGAAGTAAATTTGTTTTTTAGATGGTGAACATGTATTGTAGTTGGAAGTGTGTAATTATTATTAGTTAGTAATTATGTTAATTGAGAGGTGTGTTTAGTTTTTATATATATATATATATATATATATATATATATATATATATATATATATATATATATATATATCGGGTACACCGGAGGTTCCTTGGGGATGGGCACAGTTCGAGTCCCCCCTTGGCGTTGCTCGTCGGGCTCGAAGAAAAGGACACCAAATATATATATATATAATGATGAAGATGAATCTATGGGTAGATTGATGACGAGAGACAGACTCCTCCGGTTTGGGATACAGATCCCGGATGCCAAATGTGTGCTATGTAATGATGAAGATGAATCTATGGGGCATCTCTTCTTTAGTTGCCCGGTGACCTGGCACATTTGGACTGAGCAGTGTACACAGCTGAGAGGAGGAGTGGGGATGGACCGGAACATTCGGAGCATTCTCAGCTGGATCCGAGATCACAGAGGACGGGATCCGGGGTGGGCTAGAAGAGCCAGAGTTCGTCTTGCTGCGTCTGTTTGGCACATCTGGAAGGAGCGGAACAGACATATCTTTGAGGGCTTGACTACCCTCCCTATTGGAATTCTACATAATATAGAATTCGATGTACTGTAATGGCCCCATAATAGTATTATTGGGGCAGGAAAAGTTGTGATGTTGTACTTTAATACCTTTTCCGCTATATGCGAGGAATAAATTCACCATATATATATATATATATATATATATATATATATATATATATATATATATATATATATATATATAGGTTGGAGAATGACACTTTTGGAAAATTAAATTTTCACGGTGAGACTTTAAACTTCTCCTATTATATATAAGATATTATTGCGATGTGACACATCAAGTATCACATTACATTTTTATTTGAAAAAAGTCTTAATAATATATGGTTAGCTTGATTCGAGGGAATGATCAAAGGAGAGAGATGGAACACTAAGGCCTCGTTTGGTTCACGGAAAGGAAATCAATTCCTATGTATTTTCCATGGGGATGGGAAAGTAGAATTCCTATCAAATTTCCTTTCCTATGTTTGGTTGGTGTAGAAAAGGAAAGAAAAAATATATCATTGTTCCAACAATATCCATTGTCAACATAATTATAATGAAGAGGTAATTGGTAAAATAGGTAATAAATCAAGGCTACTTTTGTCATAATGTTTGGTAATTAATGTTGGAAAAGGAAGAGGGAAAATGAATCCCGTGGGTCATGAGAGGAACCATTTTTCCTCCTATTTTCTCACATGTCAGGAAAGTGTTTCCCAAATTTGTGGCTACTAAACAAAGGAAAGGAACAAGTTTCCTTTCCGGATTCCTTGAATCCGTGAACCAAACGAGGCCTAAAAGGAGGGAGAGAAAAAAAAAACTGATGTTGTGCTATTTAACATGTCTTGTAGTACCATAGTAGCAAGAAAGTAGCAAAAGAGAGTAGGAATTTATAAGCACAAGGGATGGACATGCAAAAGAAGGTCGGCAGCAGAAATAACAATTTCAAAAGGTAATCTAGGCAACGCGACCCCTCTATGAATAGTACAGAAATGAACCGGAGACATAAATTACAATATACTCCTCCACAACTCTTGGCACTAGGGATGTGTGAATTTATGCTCAGACGGAAAGTATAGGCATTAGGGTCCACTCTTGCTATGGAAGGGAGTAACAGAACAAGAGACTAAAAGTTTAAACCAACAACCCTGAAAAATCTAACAACATGAACCTTCGCAAGCAGGTTCTACACCACCACCGGTTTCGAATGTTACAAACCAGAAAGTCACAAACCCATAAAGAGAGCTGCAGGCCCTTGAAAGAGACTTATTAAGACAAGCAGGGTTAAGAATGCAACAAGAACTAGGCTACATATGAAATAACTAAGGTCAATGAACAAGTAGCCAAATTGAATCCTGCAATCCCAAAGGCCGCGCAGAGCCACTAGATGATTCAAGAAACCGCAAAATACTTTGTCATAAGCCTTTGGCATAATACTCTTGTCCATGCATTATGGAACATCTAGAACATATATTTTACTTTAGAAGGGGAGAAGAGAGAAAGAAAACAGCCAAACAATTGAGGGAAGGGAGAACAACATCCAAAATAGACTCTTATCTCATGGAACCACAGCATTCTTTCTACTTCAAATTTTGAACAGTGTTCTTACATATACTAACTAGGCTATGCAGGAAACACAATGCAGATTTACTCAACAGTGTTGAATCCTGCAACACAATCCTTGTTGGCTACCATCTACATAGTCTCCTTGCTCACAGTTGTTTTCTTCAATTTCTCATGAAAATAAAACAGCAGCCCAAAGTGATTAACCAAACAATGTGTTTGATGGCAGGAAAATGCAAAAGTTACTTCATGATATGAGTTTGGAAGCCTACATATTTTCTATACCATGGGCTAGACTTATTCTGGTAGAACTGTGATGTCTGAATGAACTTCCCATCTTTCTATTAGAATATATTTGTGAATATATTTGACAACCTTATGATCAGCACCTACAGAGTGGAAGAGAACCTATAAATCCACAGTAACACGACCATCTGATCAATGGGCTCCTTGTGATAGCGATCAAATAGCATAGGGCTTCATGAATCGAACTAATCGCAAGCAGTTCAAGTATTGTATCTGTCACTTAACAATTAATCGTTTTGTATTTACAGGAATGGAGCCTCACCTTACCTAATAAGAGATGGTTGAATCGAATGATAATGTAATTGGTTGCTCCTTTGTAGCATAGTTTGCAGTATCGGCCGATACCGATACAGTTTGGCATATACCGATACACTTTGGCATATACCGATCTGATACCGACCGTTACCGACGTTGGAGTCTCTTTCCCAGTCTATTTGGTAGAAAAAAATTGAATGACAGAGACCAATAGAAATGGTGTAAAAGCATACTAAGGTTGTAAAAGCATGTAAATAAAGAAAATTTATTTATCGATGTAAAACCAATCAGTAAGGGTGACTATTATTTCATTCAATTTCAAAACTATAAAGAAACAACACAAAATACTTAAAATTATGCCTAAATCTATAAAATATGTTTTCTAATTTTTTTAATAATTATTTGCTTTCCGAACCCAAAAATCCGATACTCGATCCGAAACTGCCGATACCGCCGATCCCGATCCTCATAGGAAGGGTCCGATGCTGACACTGTGAACCTTGCTTCAGAGTTTACAAACCTTCAACTAAAGACATTTCTAGAAAATTATTATATGCCAATCATTTTCCTGACAAAACTAAACTCCCTAGAGACCTTCTTAACAGTTTCCTTTTCAATCTTATATAAATTTAAATACCTAGTTATCTTCAGAAAAGAATTGCATACAATCATCCCTTCCTACAAGATGTTGCGTCACTTTAGAATAATGCCAGTTCCCAAGATAAGTTTGGATGCTGGAATTTGATGCAGAGAGGATTTCACAGCTTATGCTGATGCATGCTTCAGAGAATTTGGAGATAGGGTTAGGTTAGGTAGAGTTAAAATGAAGATTTATAAAAATGTACAGATGCTAAAATCTTCGAAGTGTTTAGAAAGTCTGCAATTTTGCATGAAACTGGGGAGTTATGATCAATTTAACGATTCTAACAAATTACACGCTTAACCAGGTCATAGTAACAAAAAGACTTCCTCCAATGCCTAAAACAAAATGGGGTCTTCAAAAATTGCTCAACTATATCAAATCAAATTTCGATAATCCTCCAGCGGCGAGCATAATTCATGAAAATGGTAAGCTCTAGCTTTATCTCGAGATTCTCCAGCAACTATAATTAAATGGCTCATGGCACTATCACTAGACTTATATGTTATAACTAGATGTGACGAATTCAGGATATAGGGAGTTCAACATCCGACCATATACAAGTATAATTCAGAACAACTACTGTGATGTTTACAAAGTACTTGGAGGAATACACTGAAAGTTTGCTTATATCCATAAGGTGTTTCATCATTATGCTTGTGCTAAATGTAGCCATCTCTATAAACAAAGTATTCAGTTGAAATACTGCTATGGGGAAATTACATCTTATCATCGTAAATCAATTGATTCATAGATCTTTTCAAGCTTGTATTTGGCTATAATGCTCACATTGGTCTCTATTGAGTCGACTTCAATCACACAGATAGGAGGTACCCCAGGCTCTCAGCTCAGTGGTGTTCCAACTTGTCAAGTAATGGAGGCCTAAGAATGCGAGTATCCGAATCATTCAAATTAAATGAATGAAATCACATGATTTAGGGTCTACATCATCTTGGGAGCATGTAAAAGTTCCAAGACATTAGTCGAATATGTTTTATTTTGTATAAATACACACAATTTAGAAATCACTTTTAAGTGAGTTTATAATGATGGCATGCAGGTACATGGAAATCATAAACTATATGCTCAATAATAAAAATGGGTATTATAATCGAGCTTGTTGCAGAAGGATCGCCACAGAAACATTCTCAACTCGATGCAAAATGAAAACCTTATGTTGGCTGATACGTAACATTGTTATGAGAACAAGATAGGTTATGGAACTCAATGGAGAATTTGGTCGGGTTTAATGTTGGTTGTATGGCTTGAGTATCAACCCAGATATCAGTATTGGGCAATTACATCAAATATTCTAAGAAAAACTAGTACTAGTATGCATTTTAGGATTTATACAGGTAAACATATATTTAGATTTAGTTTGACTTGTTACTGTAAACTGGCTTGAATATACCTGTGGGGTCATAGAATATGGAAAAGATATAATATTGATATCGACATTTTAAAAATAAACACCAATAGAAGGACCAAAACCAATAACTAAACCAACTATTAACACCTTGTTGGAAACTATAAAAATGGATCCCACTCAACTATTTCAGTAAAATTGGCAAATTAAATTTATATCTCCTCGGTTGCCATTGTTGTTATATAATTTTGTTGATATATGCCTCATGTCTTATACTTTTATTGCCAATCCCAAGCCAGATAAAGGGGGAGGATTGTGTTAGGTATCTTACAGCCACATTAAAAGCTTTATTGGAACTCTAAGAAATGAATCTTACTAATACACGTTGGATTATTCATCTCTATTGACATGTGGTAGCTTGCTAGGATACATGCAAGTGACGTGTTGCATTTATACCATGATGGTGCAATGCTAAGTTAGAAAGGCTGGACTCGAGTATCCTTAAGAAGCAGCACACCACATTTCAACCTAAATTGGATGACACATAAGCAAGAGTTTGTAGGGCATAGGAAGGCATAAGCTTAAGAGTAAGTGAGAGCAAGAACCAGTGTTCTAAATGGCGGCCACCTAGGCCGCCTAAGCTGCTCCTAGACGGTAGGCGGTCTCTCCGCACCGCTTTTCGGTAGGCGGTGGAGTTGGCGGCCAACGGAGGTTGGCGGCATAGGCGGAGGCGTAGGCGGACGCCTAGGCGGAGCAATATCTAACAAAATATTTTTGCCAAAAAAGTTTTGTAAGAATTATGGGCCTATGGTTCACTTTTACAAAACTAAAACTTTATAAATCTTCGTTCTACAACTTAGTTCTTAGTTATGCATGGAACATCCTTAAAATATGCATATCATGCAAAAAAAACAGTGGCAGAATAGTAAAAATAAAGTTCAAAATGTATCGACCGCCTAGGCGCTCGCCGTACACCCAGCTACCGCCGTTTAGAACCTTGGCAAGAACATATTAGATACAAGAAATATGCAAGAAAGTGAACGGATCTAGTGGATACAATAACATCATAGAGTTACATAGTGGAAATGATGATTTAAAAAGTTAGTATCGCTTGCTTGCAAGGAACTATGTACATCGGCCATAACTATTTAAAATTGAAATAGTAGATATAAATTTTGATTTACATGTAAATTAAGTAACAGAGACAAGATGCATGCACATTTAGATAAAATATTAAAAGAAAACATTGTAGAATAAATATAATTCGACATAGAATAATGTTAATAAAACTTGTATTAGGGAAGAAGTGATTAATGCTATCAGTGTAATGCACCCGAAGTAGGATCACATAAAATTTCTTTTAAAAAAATCTTAGTAACATATGACAACTCGATTCAAGGAATATTATAAGGAGGAAAGTTATATAATGGAGGAGATTAAAAATGGTAATGGTTACGAGAGGGTACATAAAGGTTTTATATATGGAATTGGGAATAAAGATAGACAAAGAATCCTTGATTTTGCATTAAGATGTGATGTTAGAAGAGTAAATACTTGTTTTAGAAGGAGAGAGGTTTACTTTCTTTTAAGAGTGAATTCAATAGTAGTCAAATGGATTTAAGCACATAGGGTAGCATGTGAAGATTGGGGCATACTAGGAGAGAACTCGAGCAAACTACAAAATTTGATGGTATTTTAGTATTAAGAAGTAGAAATGGGAAGTTAGGATATTCGGCACATTCCTTGTATCTAATATGTTCTAACAGTATTGCAAGCAAGCTATACTAATTATTTTTTGCAACATCCATCGTCCTTAGGAAATAATACAGAAAATTACCTACACGATAACAAACTTTGAAGAAATTAGGGGAGGGTACTAAGTTTCGCAAGTTGTGGATGGAGATACTATCGCCATAGGATATGGCGATATATTTGTTTTGCACACAACTCGTCAGTCTATGGCGATATATGTTGCACACAACTCGCCATAGCCTATGGAAAGTTTTGTGATTTCTTTCTGTTTTTTAATTCTTACTCTTCTCCTCTCTCCTCTCTCCTCTCTCCTCTCTCCTCTCTCCTCTCACCCTCATATTTATAGAATCCAGACGGACACTGGGTGGTGAAAGACATTAATGAAGCTACCTTAAACTCGCCATTGGCAATGGCGAGTTCTGTGCTTGCACAAATCTAGCCAAAGTCTATGGCGAGTTTTGTGCAAAACAAAAATTTCGCCATAGGCTATGATGAGTTGTGCAAAACATGAATCTCACCATTGGCAATGGCAATGTATCTCTATATGTAATTTTGCGAAACTTGTTACCCTTCCCCTAATTTCATCAAGCGTTGGTATCCCGTAGGTAATTTTCTGAAAATAATAAGGGGAGAAATGAACAAAGAAAATAGGAGCTTCAAAGACAATGGACATACATATAAAGAAGGTTGATAATGGAAGGGAAAAAAAAGTCAAAATGGTACTCTAGAAAATAAGACCTACAAAGATTTGCAAAAATGTATAGATACTAAAACACTTTAGAAATATATTAACCATGAAGAAAGCTAATAAGTAAATTGAAGCTAAACTTAGGATTATTCTATAATAAATTAGAAGCTAAAATGATAGCAAAAGTTTGACTTTCTAAGAAAGGACTACAAAACTAGGTAACATCAAACGTGAAAAGAGTGAAGACCAAAAAGTGTGAGCAACAGAATATAATATCAAAGATGTGGAGAGTTATTATCACAAGTTGTTTATTTGGAACAACCTAAGAACATCAATATAAAAAAATGAGTTAGTTTGAGATTTTGTTGCTGATGTCACAATATTACGAGTTTTGAAGTTAAAGACACTTTAAGGAAAACAAAAAGTGGAAAGTTGCAGGACCTGATTATACGTTCTAGAAATGCTTAGGGGTCGCAATCAGTGCAATTAACTAATTTACGAAACCAAATCCTAAAGACTACAAAAAGGTCTCGTCAAATTCTCAAGACTATAATCTATTGTTAAAGGCACTGAAGAGGTTGTTTCTGTGCCCTCTGGGATGCAAGTGTCAAGACCTATGGTCATGCCAACTGACGCTATAAAGAAGTCTACATCAATTTGTTTGAACTATAAAACCAATTAAGAAACTTATATCAATTCCACCGATCTCTACTGTAGATCAAAGCAAATTATTTTTGCTTACGAGAGTCGAATTGCTAGTTAGTAAATTGTAAAAATACTGGAGCATATATCGATAACTTTGAGTTGCCGCTTATCCTTTTCGTACGAATGACATCAAGACTAGATATAGACAAGTAATCAATGAACTTAAAATCATAGAATGTCAAACTAGAGAACTTTCTCCAACACATGCAGATATGTTGCTGCCCAATGGCATTTGAAGTTGCAAAAGAGAACATATGACAAATGCATATAGATGAAGACATAATTTTATACCAAGAAGAATACAGCATATAGTTACCATACATAACGGATGCTTCCAAAGGCAAATTTTCTACACTATGAGAAGAGAATTCAAAACGTTTGACTCGAGAAGTTTACTTCTCTTCAAAGAGTTGACTCAACACGTTTACAATGTATGTATCATGATATAAACTCAACATTCCTCAGGAACACAAAGCTTTCTCCAGAACTTCTTGCAATTGCCCATTCTTGTATGCCTCTGTTGCACAAGCAGTACAAGAGTTGATAAGTGACTTGTTTTTAAATAGGTACAATGTTGGTAAAGGCTAGATAAGCTGAAGTAGGAAAGCCTAGAAAATTAGTTTGAAACGAACTCCGGAGACATCAAGGTCAGTTGATTAAGCAAGCAAGTTTTAAACAATAAATAAAACCAATCATCACCATAAAGTTTCTACTTATGGAGCAAAAAGATCTTCGCCATGCAAACCAGCCAAGAGATTAATATCTGTGTCATAAAATAACTATCATATTAACCATAGTAAAGCAGAAATCTATACCATTTCTTTTTGCTGCTTTAAGTTTATAACAGTCTGCATGTTGAATGTTTCTTCTTTCTCGGCAGTTAACAGATGAGGATATCAGAGGTATGCACTAAATTTTGAACTAATGGAAACAAAAATTAATTTACGTTGTGATAAACAGTGAGACTAAAGAAGAAAAACTAGTCGTAGAATTTTCATTTTCGATGTGAAACAAAAAATTATTATAAGGAGAATACAGTGAAATAAAATAGTTATAGATTGTTGGGTTAGAATCTGGGGGGGAGTGACAAAGTTACTAAATACATTAGCCCATTTTTCTAGTTTATTAGTTTCTTTTGAACTATTCGTCTCGATGATTTCACTTAAGGCATTTTTGGTTGGATAGAAATGGATAAGCAATGGGTGAAATGAGGCACTCAAAACCCATGGAAGTGGAGTAGGAAAAAAAAAACCCAGTGTTTGTTTGTCCTATTGTTTACGCCATTTTCTTTACACATTTATGGCAGCCTAGTCGCTAAATTGATGAGTTTATAAGCAAGAGGTCTTGAATTCAATACTCACCGGCCACATTATGAATGTTCATAACTATTTTTTTGTTCTATATAAATATAATGTTCCCTTAAATTATAAGTTGATGTAGATATTTGTGTCCTATAATTTGCGTTGTTGCAACATGACATAAGTGCCAGGGATCAATAGAGCTACCGTTGTATTATATGTCGGGGAAAAAAAAACAAGTTCTCATTTTAGACCCACATTGGAAAGGAGTTCTCACTCACTTGTCCTTATATTATTCCCACTTCTTTGCTCACTTGTGAGTTGTTGTGAGCTAGCCCTGTGGGCCACACACGCGCACCGTCACCGCCTACCGGCCTGGCGCGGTTCAGTTCGGCACCCATGACGTGTGCGGGTATGCACCCACATCTGCGGGCGCCGAATGTCGATCCGAATTCAATTCTCGGATTCGGGTTGAGACCCAAATGATTTTTATTTGCTCTTCCTTTTACTGACCGTTTGTTATTATTATATCCGTTGCATTAGCCCATTTATTCTTATTAAATTCTATTAATCCATTGGTTGATTGAGGGTTGCATATAATTCTTCTTTGTTCTGTTTTACAAGGGACGAGTAAGGATAAGAAAGGAAGATATATTTTGTCTCACCTCTTTTCCAGAATTATGTTTCACCTTTCTTCTAACTCTGTCTAATCCTCCTTCCACATCGTTTTCAAAATTGTTCAATCTGTTTCTCTCTGGAAAAAGCTAAGTTCGGATCATTCTTCCAAAGTTGTGCGCAATGATAGGAAGCCGGTAGAAGCAGGGTTTTACCCCTAAGAGGAATTCGAGAGATGTTTGTACATAGACCTCGAATAATCTCTTAGGACAGTGCTCCATACACGACTCATCCCCGTAGACCGGTAACACTAATTTTGTTGTTTGCTTTTGTAATTTTATTTACACGAAAACAAAGAATTATTCTAACAATCTAAGAGATTATTCATATGATTATTTTACATGTCCTGTTTAACATACGAAAAATTTTGGTACATGTTGTTATATATATCTTTAGACAATATATATATAATTTGATACATGCCGTTGTGGAGTTCAACATGTGTAGACAACAAACTTTCTTTCATGTAGGCTGAACGAACTCAATATGTGCAGGATGAGAACTTTGTCTGCATTATCCTGATACTTCAAGTGGAATGTTTATCTTGTTTACTAAACTAGATGCTCCTTATTTGTAAATATTATGTTTTCTTGTCTTTATTTTCTTCAATATTTACACCTTTGGTTGAAGATTTAACTTTTTCACCCTTGTAATATGCTTTCTACTTGATTCTAATCAATTGATTGTCAGATATAACTGTCAACCTAATTATTTCATTTAATGGTCAAAAGATGTGTCTTGAATGTGGCAACAGTGGCAGCATGCTTTTTACACCTTTTGATAACTAGTTTAGCTGTAAGGTTTCATTGCTTTTATTGCTGCCTAACCAAGAATATCTACCATCAAAAGTTGTTGTGTCTCATGATGTGTACCAATTCATATATGAACTTCCATTGTATGTTTGATTCAAAGTACAAATATATCGTGTCCTCATCCTTGCCTCTCGAGTGATGTTTTTCTTTTAAAAGGATCCTGTATAACATACAAGCGCCACATGCACATCCATAAAAACTGATCTTAGGTGACAAAGCCCCTTGGATTATGCCAATTTTGACATGGATGCAAGGTATTAATACTGCCAGGAAATCGTTATGTACTTGGGCATTGCATTGTGACTAAATTTTCTATTAGTGACCATCAGGAAGTACTAAACTTTTTAGTGAACTCTGCCATTTGTTTGGTTAACATGCATGATTGCATATATTACTAATCTCATCTCTATTAGCTTGCGTCTAAAAGCTTAATTGGTTTTAAGTGTATAGATTGTTATTAATTTGAAACCCATAGATGAATCAAGATTTCGGTTAAATGTTAAAATACATTCGTTGTGTCGAGTTTTCAGATACTACTCTCTTTAAAGTTGAGGTTTCCGTATACAAAAATTATATATATATATATATATATATATATATATATATATATATATGAGGAAGGATCCACATCTCCAATATTTTGCATTCCACGCATCCCCATGTTATCATCCGTTAGATCTTGTTTAAGTCATCTTATCTTAATCGTTGATTTGAACCATTGAATTCAATGGTCAAGATTATATGATTTAAATAAGATCCAACGGTTGATAACATGGAGATGCTTGGAATGCAAAATATTGGAGATGTGGATCCTTTGGAATGCAAAATATTGGAGATGTGGATTCTTCCTCATATATATATATATATATATATATATATATATAGAGAGAGAGAGAGAGAGAGGAGGGATCCGCATCCCCTCACTTTTTGCATCCCCACGCATCCCCATGTTATCATCTGTTAGATCTTGTTTAAGTCATCTAATCTTAATCGTTGATTTGAACCATTGAATTCAATGGTTAAGATTATATGACTTAAATAAGATCCAACGGTTGATAACATGAAGATGCTTGGAATGCAAAATATTGGAGATGTGGATCCTTCCTTATATATATATATATATATATATATATATATATATATATATATATATATATATATATATATATATATGTGTGTGTGTTCTTCACTTTCATGATCTTGTCAATAACTTAAAGTTGCATAAAGATGATATTAACAAGATTTTTTTAGAATATTCTCTAACTTGCTAGTTTTGTATTAATCACCATATGTTTTTAGATTTATAAAGAAATCCCCTCAAAGATTTGGTAAATTACAGAAAGGTCATAATTACTTTAGAATTACATAACTTTTTTTTGCTAGTTTACTTGATTACACAAAGGTCCTGAATACTTGCTAATATTACTACCTGTAAGTTATTTTGTATACAACTTTTACGAGTAGCAGTTGTGCACTATAAATTGTTGCATATGTGCATAAACTTTTATGAATCGTTTTCGGTATTCTTCTATTGACTTTATTATTTTATAATTTACCTCAAAAAAGTTTGTGTAACATATATAAATTTTCTAATTTTAAGCAAACTGTAGCATTCGTTTAAAATTCTACACTACTCATATTTGAATGTTAACTTGTTAAATAATTGATACCTATATTCAATAGAACACATACAGGACATTTGTCTAAGGTTTGACAATGCTATTTGTTAATTGAAATTGTAAATATATCAAAACTTATAATTTGTCTTGGTAATATGAAAATTAATGCCTCCTATGAAATTACATACTAATATCTATTAAAAACATACTTTTATGCACAATAGAAGCACGTCTTCTTTGAATTGTTTATTACATTCTTATTCTAGTACTTGGCCCTATGTTGACAAGTACTAAAGAACAATAATTACGTTGACTTTGTTTATTTTAATAACTAGTCATCATCCGACCCATTATAGCCACCTAGCTTGGTAGTAAAAAATTTGTGTGTGTGTGTGTGTATAGCTCGAAGATAACGGGAGCGGGCGAACAGGAGATCGCGACATCTAGGGTTGGGCGCGTCTGGGACCCAGCCGCCCCCGGCGGTGGCCCGGCCAGGGTCGGAGCGGTCGACGGGGGGCCGGCCGAGGGCGGCGCGAGCAGTGGCGGCCCAGGCGGCGGCGGCGCCGGCGGTGGACTGCCTAGGGCAGGCTCGAACGGGAAGCGCCTGGCCAGGACAGACGCGGGGGGTGGCGGCTCGACTGGGACTGGTTGGACCAGGACCAGTGTGACCGGGAGCGGCAGAGCAGCGGTTAGGGGCGGTGCGGCCAGCGGGGGGCTGGCTAGGGGCGGTGGTGGCTTGGGTCGGGCTCCGACTGGGGCCGAAAGCACCATAGGCGGCGGCGATCGACGAGATGACTCAGAGGAGGAGGCGGGATGGACAACGGTGATTAGAAGGCGTAACTTGAAAGGGGATGGCGAAGTTCGTCGGCTAGGTGGGGCTTCGGGAGGTGACCACAATAGGGGTGGTGACCATCGATACGTATTACAGAGATATTAGCAATGCAGGCCGGGGGGGGCTAGGAGGCCGGATGGGAGGTCTCGCCAAATGCCAAACAACATGTCCATAACACCAATGCCTCAACAACGATGGTTGGCGGTGGATAAGGACAAGCAGGTAGTTGGAGAACAACGTAAGACCGGGGTTCCGGTTCCGAAATCTTACGCGGATATGTTAATGGAGGGGTGGATAGCTTGCCAGCACAGATGTCTTATGTTCAACCGAAGATGATGGGCACAACACTTCGGACGACACTGACGGAGAAAGATCTTGCTGAGACCGCGGACTACTGGCGCAACTCAGTCATTCTATATGTGCTTGGCTCGAGACCGTTCTACGGACAGATCCGTGCGTACGTGACGTGAGTTTGGAGACCGAGGGACGGTATGGAGTTTTTCTTACGAGAAAATGGCTTCTATCTCGTGCGTTTCTGCTTACAGGAGGACATGGAACGGATCCTCCAAGGAGGACCATGGACTTTTGACGGCAGGCTTATTATCATGAAGGCATGGATGTCTGAGTCGACTTATGAGCGTGAAGTCCTCCTCACAGTTCCAATATGGATAAGACTATAGGGTTTACCTACTAATCATTGGAGTATATCCCTGATGATGAAGATTGCCAGTGTCATAGACAAGCCAATCAAGGCCGATGATGCTACAGCATACAGAACCCGTATGGGATATGCACGGGTATTTGTTGAAGTAGATGCGAGTGTTGACTTGCCGCCTTTTGTTGAGTATGAGGTACCTTCCGGTGGAATCTTTCGCCAGACGGTGCAGTATGAGTTTGTGCCTCCAGTGTGTTGCCATTGTAAATGTTTTGGGCACCCTTCGAAAGGGTATCCGGTAGGGGAGGTCGGAATATGGGAGGACAGGGGGAGAATGATACTCCTGGAGGTAGAAGGCTACGTGCAGGTAGTGGGGTACCTCATCCGCAGGAGGCGACCACATCTATGATGGAGGGGGTCCAACCCAGTGCAGGAGGGGCTGCTACAGTCCAGGCTAATCCTTTCTCTCAGTGGGCTGACCGGATAATGCAGACTCATAGAGACATGACTGATATTAGAGGCCATCATGGCATTGAGACGGGAACCGAGAGCGAAATGGAGATGGAGAGAGATGGCCAGACCTTGGGAGAGGGCGCTACTGCTATCGTGAGCGGATTCATCCCCGGACAGACTATTGTTTTCCAGTCCAGACGAAACAAGTCTTTAGGCCGACCGAGTGGACGCGGCGGAAAGAAGGTGATAGAAGACCGTACCAACCAGCCGAATGAGAGCACAAGCAGGAAGCGCCGGACAGTGATACCTAGAGAGGGTGGAGGGCAGGAGGCGATAGGGATTCTGACTACGGGCATCTCTGATCTTTGTGCAGCTAACACCAGATGGAAGGTTCATTGTGACAATGGAGGTGATCCCAGCGGGTTTAGCCCAACCCTTGAGACGTCTCCGGAAGGCGAAGCGGCTGGAGGTCAGATAATGGAGCATGCTATTTTTCCTAATGGCGACTCTGGAGATGTTGAGGGGTCGTCCCACGGATATTAAATGTCTATCTTAGCTTAGAATGTTCGAGGTGCGTGTGCGATAGGGAGATGGAAGGAGATCGGAGAGGTGCTGAGACGGGAAGCTTGCTCCATTGTAGCTCTACTAGAGACTCAAATTAAGTCTCCTAGATTGCTACAACGTATGACCCAACATCAGTGGTGTCAGGTGCATAACTTGGAGGTAGGAGGGGTGGCGCGTATCTGGGTGAGTTGGAACAGCAAAAGCTGGGCTGGTCAGGTAATTCATTTGTCAGATCAGCTGATTGTCGGGTCCTTCACTAATAAGGGGGGATGGCTTTCATCTTGGGATCGGTGTATGGCAACAACGACAGGCGGCTGCGAAAAGCTTTATGGGAGGAGATTTCCCAAGTTAGTGCTGTAGCTGAACGTCAGTTCCATGTGTCGTTGTTGTTAATGGGGGGACATTAATGCCCTACTTTTCAGTCATAAAAAAATGGAAGGTCGGTGTGTCCCAGATGGAGTCCTGCAAGACTTCCAAAGTTGCCTTCTGCGCTTTGGTCTGCAGGCGGTGGAGAGAACGGGTCACATCTGGTCTTGGCATAATAAGGCCACACACAAACGAGTTGCTTGCCAACTTGATCGTGCTCTGGAAAATCGGGAGTGGTTTACAATGTTCCCAGATGTAGTTGTTGAGTGCCTCCCTACCGGCACGAGTGATCATTCGTCAGTTCGCATCCATCTATCGACAGTTGTCTCCCAAAAGACACGGCCATTCAGGTACAACAACAAATGGAGCTGCATGCCTGCTATGCGGAAGTTTTCCAGGCCGGTTGGGGCTCTCCTGTTAAGGGAAATCCTCAATTCCGCATGGTTCAGAGGGTGAAGACGGGTTTGAAATTCTGGGCGAAAGGTTCACAACATACCACTCTCACAGATAAGGAGGACCAGCTTCGGGAGGCACAGATTGCTTTACAGGAGGACATTCTCAATAGCGACCTTGCAGCGACGGAGCAGGACTTGTGTAAGGAAGTCGGGGCGCTTCGCACATTGGAAGAGATCGAGCTGGCTCAACGAGCCAAATGCAGCTTGCTGCGGGACGGCGACAAGTGCTCCAAGTTCTTCTATGATATAATCGGGGCTCGCCAACATCGCAATCATATCTCTAAGCTATATGAGATTGATGGCAAAGACGTGGTTAACGCTACTGCATTACAGGAGGAAGTAGTCAGGTACTATACTGAGCTTTACAATCAAACTTCTTATCTATCTGACTTTCCGAAGATTGTTTGCAAGAGACTGGTTACCCCTCTGGTTAACAATGTACTCCTGGCACCAGTAACTATGGAGAAGAAGATTGAAGCTATTGTACGTCATGCGGACCCGAATAAATCTCCTGGCCCAGATGGTTTTGGGAGTCAGTTCTATAAAGTCCACTGGAATAATCTGAAGAAGAAAGTGCTGGAGATTGTCCGAGACTTCTTCGACAACGGCAAGCTACTTAAGGAGCTAAACCATACTTTTTTGACGCTTATATCGAAGAAGAAAGGAGCGACGTCTCTTAGTGATTTTCGACATATCTCGTGCTGCAACTTTATATATAAAGTTATCACTTACTTGATGTGCAGACGTATGAAGCAGATCATGCAGGACCTGGTGTCTAGTAACCAAGCAGCTTTTGTAAAGGGACGGTCTATTGCTGATACAGTCTGCTTGCCCATGAGCTGATCCGGGACTTCAACAAACCGGAAGGAGATAAAGTGTGTGTCAAGCTGGATCTGCGGAAGGCATATGACTCTGTCAATAGGGAGTTCGTGGGCCATATTATGCTTGCTATGGATTTTGATCGTACTTGGGTGGATAGGATCCAGGTCTGCATTTCCACTCCTTCGTTCTCTGTCCTTGTCAGGGGTCAGCCGTATGGCTTCTTCAGCAGTTCTAGAGGACTTTGGCAAGGAGATCCGCTATCGTCATACCTCTTCACCTTGGTCATGGAGTTTTTCACCTCGCTCATGGACGTGGCGGTTTATAGAGGCCAGATCACCCCGCTGTACAAGCGGGTGCATCCTCAGGTATCCCATCTTATCTATGCGGATGACTTGTTGGTCTTTCTAGTTCCTTCGCGACGTGGGATTGTGGCTCTGAACGGGATCATGGAACGGTTTGGCTCCCTGACTGGTTTACAGCTGAACAAAGATAAGAGTATGGCTTATTTCAACAAGCATTGTCAGCATAAGAAAGAGAAGGCTCTACTTCTTGGTATTGAGAAAGGGGAGTTACCAGTCAAATATTTGAGAATTTCGTTATCTATCAACTACGCCAAAGAGACCGAATGCCAAAGTCTAGTGGACTACGCACAGCGATGTCTGGAGGGGTGGCATGCCCAGAGCTTATCCTTTGA
Source organism: Iris pallida (assembly GCA_029216955.1). Taxonomy (NCBI): domain Eukaryota; kingdom Viridiplantae; phylum Streptophyta; class Magnoliopsida; order Asparagales; family Iridaceae; genus Iris; species Iris pallida. The sequence continues at coordinate 49,662,225 of JANAVB010016197.1, read as the reverse complement.
ATGGCGCATTAAGCTAGTTCGATTCGTCATCTATGCCATTGCCCGCTTCTGGTTGCAGACTCTCATGTTGCCGTCTGCGACCATTAGTAAAATTGAAAGACTCTGTGCCAACTTCATCTGAAGAGGAGGCCTACACTCTATAGGTTGGAGGACTCTTTGCAGACCTCGGGAGGAGGGAGATGTCGGCCTACAGTCTTTACGGATCCTGCACGAGACTGCGGGAGTGAGACAAGCTTGGCGACTTCTCGCCCACGATTCCTTGTAGGCGGTATGGATGGAGAGATATATGAAGGACCAGTCCTTTTGGGAGATCCGAGCCAATAGAAATGACTCGGTTACTTGGAAGAACCTACTCTCCCATCGGACTACTCTGAAGGGGCTTATTTCCAGATCGATGACAGATAGAGAGACTACTGACCTATGGTGAGATCCTTGGATCAACCATCTGAGCTTGGCGAATCGAGTTGGTAGGCAAGCGCTGCCAACGGCGGGAAGGAGGGCACGGGTGAGCGCTATTCTACGGGAGGGTGTGTGGCGAGCGGACCTTTACCCTATGACGAGACAGTTTCGACAGAAGATTGAAGCGGTCTATGTGGATACTGAGAGTACGGATGGGAATCGATGGGTGTGGATAGACACTGGACAGCATATCTTTTTCCAATCGATCGTCTACGCGTCTATTAGGGAGGTTCACCCTCCCATGGAGCTGGCACAGGTGGTGTGGACCAAAGCGGTGGCCTCCAAAATACAATTTTGCTTTTACAAACTTTGTCTTGGAAAGTTGCTTACTCGGAACCGCATGATGAGGTTTGGTGTGCAGATTCCATCACCACTGTGTGAACTATGCAAGCACGACCATGAATCTATGGAGCACATATTCTTTAGATGTTCCTTCTCATCATCCGTTTGGCAACATCAGTGTTCTCAGCTCAGCTTACAGACTCATGGCTCCCGAAGCTGGAAGGAGGAGGTGGCAGATATCATAGCCGAAAGAAATCGGTGTTCCCAGTGGTACAATACAGCAAGGATTCGATTGGCGGCTGCGGTCTGGCATATATGGAAGGAAAAAAACAATAGAATTTTTGAGTCACTGACTACGCCCACTATTGGGATGATACACAATATAAAATTCGATGTAAAAGTGATGGAGAACTTTAAGTCTCCAATAAGATCTACTTTGTAGACTCCCAAATTTTATATATACAAAGTACCTTTTCCCAATATATATATATATATATATATATATATATATATATATATATATATATATATATATATATATTGCATAATAATTTTTGGTATTACATGCCTACCTCAAAATCAAATTTGAGGCTTGTAATTACAATAAATAAATTTTTGCATCATTATAAATAGAATATACTATTTGCTAGGAAATTGAATTTATCTCATTTGCCAAAGTATTTGGCATAACAAAGGATTTTTTGGTAAATCCTAAATTCATATACCTAAAGTTTGTTATTTCGGATCTAAATTCTATAGTCTATTTACTACATAATAGTTCTCAAATGGATTAGAAATACCATCTGAGATATGTACGTAGAGAAATGCATTCATTTAGAATATATATATATATATATATATATATATATATATATATAGTTTAGTATTCTGTTTGACATTTAGAAATATATTTATATACATAACAATTCAAGTATATATTGTTTAGTATATACAACATTGTTTAGCATATGATTCAAATGTGTATATTGTTTAACAATTTTGGTTAGATTATTGTTCATATATATACAATTTTTGTTTGCTAATAATTTTTCTAATATCTATAGCACAATATAGTTTAGCACATATTGTTTAGCTCAACATTGTTGAGCATACCAATATGAAGGCTAATATATATATGGCATTAGAAATTATGTTTTCACGATTTAGGTAAAAGAAAATAGTTTATTGATATTGCAAAAATACACATTTAAGTTTAAAGTAGAGATTGGTTTGGGTACAAGTTGAAAGGGTCCTTCTTACAAATGGTGTAAATAGTCCTAAGCTACACGGTATTTAAGAGTACTCGGACCACCGATGGCTGGGATCCGGCCCCTACAGCTAACCCAAGTTGATCAACACATTTAGACTAAAAATTTGTTAAGGTTAACTAGCAAAATCATTCAAACTATTTTTATTAAAAGATAATACATATTGTTTCAATATAATATTCTTGCAGAACATTAGATTGTCATATTTATTACAATGGCTGGTGAAGATGACTCCTCTAGAGCCAAGTCCAAAAAATTCAATGGATCTTAATTTAAGAGGTGATAGAGTCAGATGAGGATTTTGGCACAATACCCTCGGGCTTATATTAGCAATTGATGGAACCACATCTATATTGATTTTGATGACACTGAATCTGACTTATACGTAAACAAATCCACTAGCTCCATCAAACCAAAAATACCTAAATAAATAGACTATCATTGCTTTTTACAAGATTCTAAGTACTTTATCTGAGTCATTACATGACATATTCTTTGAATATATGAGCGCTAAAGAACTCTGAGATACATTAGAAGGAGAATGATGGTTTACATGTGGAATAACTTAAATACTCATAGATGATAGGTCCTTTTATGTATATAAACAAACATGATCAGACCTGATATTGCATGTGTTGTTGGAAGACCAAGTACATATACTAGCAACCCAAACTAGTTATACTGGTCTGCATTAGAAAGAATATTTAGATTATAAATTGCATTATATTAGACTGACACCCTGATACCATAAAAGGATAGAAACTGGATAACTGATTCACATAATGTCAAATATACTTCTGGATATGTTTTTTACTCTAGGAGGAGCTGTAATCCCCTACGGCTCTTGTAAACAAATTATCATAACTAGAAGTATCATGGACTTTGAAATAATAGATTTAGTTAATGCTTGTACTGAAGCTGAATGGCTCAGAAATCTTATTATCCATATATTTGTTCTATATATTTCTGTACATGTCATTTTCTATAAATTGTGATAATAAATCTGTTATAGAAAGCATAATTCTGTGAATTCTAAGATGAACAGGTACCTATAGCAGCACTTCAAGTCAATAAAAAGTCCATTAGGCAATTATGTAGTTCTTGACTATATAAAGTCGAAAAACAACCTTGCAGACCTCTTGACGAAGGGTTTGTCTAGGATATTAATCCTAAAATCATCAAGGGAGATGGGATTAAACTCATAAGTAAATCACCAGCAGTGGCAACCCAACCGAATCTGACTGAAGATCCCAAGAAGCCGATTCAATAGGTAGAAACATGCTAGACTTTGGTGACTAATATGAAACACTGACCATGAGATTAAATTCTCAAAATTAATGCCCAAGTGATTGTACAAAGTTGTACAAAGATACTCCATTCCTATGACATCAGTGTTCCAGTGTGATACGATTAGGATGGGTTCTAAAATTATTAATAGGTTCAAGCAAGATTATGCAAGGTTGACATCAATCACCAATCCTTTGAGGACTTATCTAAATGAGAGGTCGTGAAGGCCACGACTATGGGACAAGACGATCCCGAATGCCGATCCGAATAATATTTGTTGGATTCTGGTTGAGACCCAAAAGATTTTTATTTGCTCTTCCTTTTTCTGATCGTTTGTATTTTTATTATACTATCAGTTGCATAGTTATGGACCATTGGTTAAATGCTTAAACGGCTATTTATCAGCACATTTATTCTTATTAAATTCTGTTAATCCATTGGTTGATCGAGGGATGCATATATATTCTTCCCTGTTCTGATTTATAAGGGACGAGTAAGGAAGAGCAAGGAAAAGAAAGAAAGAGGAAGATATATTATGTCTCACCTCTTTTACAGAATTCTGTTTCACCTTTCTCCTAACTCTGTCTAATATTCCTTCCACATCTCAAAATTGTTCAATTTGTTCCTCTTCTAGGTAAAGCTAAGTTCGGGTCGTCCTTCCAAAGCTTTGTGCGAAGCAGGTAGAAGAGAGATTTTACCTCTAAGAGGAATTCGAGAGATGTCTGTACAGAAAACAGGGCAGTTCTTCCTATCCGACTCATCTCGGTAACACGAATTGTACTGTTCGCTACCGTAACTTTATTTACATAAAAACAACAAAGAATTATTCTATTCTAACAGTTACTATATCGAGAGGGACTAAAAGAAAGAAAGAAGGAAAAGAAAAGGCATGGGCTTTGAGTGGGAATTCGTTACCGACGGTGATGTCGCACCCGCCGAAGAACTCCCCGTCGATGTAGAGCTGGGGGAAGGTGGGCCAGCTGGAGTATTCCTTGAGGCCCTGGCGGAGCACCTCGTTCTCGAGGATGTTGAGGGTCTCGAAGGGGACGTTGAGGGACTTGAGGATCTGGACGACGGTGTTGGAGAAGCCGCACTGCGGGAAGTCCTTGGTTCCCTTCATGAACAGGACCACCTTCTGGGACGTCACCACCTTGTCCAGCGTCGTCTTCATCTCCGGACTCAGCGCTGGAACAAGAAGAACAAAGATTACAGCTTTATTGATGGATCCCCATATAGCGAGTGAGGAATTGGGATGTTTCGGTACCGGAGAAGCATCGGAAGGAGGAGGCGGTGGAGCGGAGGAGCGGATGGCGGGGCCTGGAGGCTGCGAGAAGAGAGACGCCACCGACGCCACCGACGCCGCCGCCGATCCTTCGGAACCCGGAAGAGGAAGAAGGGATGGCCGCGGCCGCGGCGGTGGGGGAAGCGCCGGCGAAGACTCGTTTGGGTTTCATAGGCTGCATCGGTGCGGCGGCGGCCATGGCGGCGGAGAGAGAATAAGCCATCGCAATCGAGGAAAGGGAGAGGAGTGGTTAACGTTGAACCAATAGGCAGTCATAGATAGACTGCTGATTTTATCTCAGGCCTCTTTTCGAAAGCCCTTTCGAACTGCTGTGCTTTCCAGAAGGCACAAGCAGGTTCTAAGTAAAATGACACAAAAATAAACCAGCTTATTAACAAATTCAAAAGAAGTAGTTGTTGTCATACCAAACAGCTTTTTCATAAACAATAAGCAGAGACGTCTACCGGTTTATAAACGAGGAAAAAAATTTGATACAGCCGGTTGTATCAATTTTGATACAGCCGGTGTATGACAAGTGGGTCCACCTCTCTATTCGTAATTCGTGCATGTAAAAATTTTATAGTAGGTCCACTTGTCATACATCGGCTGTAGCTGTATCAAAGTTTCTCTCTATAAACAACTACTAATGTGCAACTGCAGGTGATTTCACGTGGGAAAAGAAATGTTGAATTAAATATAAATTTATTGTAAAAATTGCCATTCTTAAGAATTGAACTCAAGCAACTAAAAAAATATCTCCTACCTAAACCACTCGACTTAGAATTATTTAGTTATAAATAAATATATTAGATAATTCAATACTTAGTTAAGTTTTTCTGAAATAATTAATGTAATATTTTATTTATTTTTTATTTTTTAATTTTTTGGAAAAAGGTACAACTCAATGGCTGCCTCGCAATGCTTCTACCCCACATATATCAAACTCAACATTATGTATAATTCCAATTGCGACAGTGTTAGTGCCATCAAATATGCGTCTATTCCATTCCTTCCGAATGTGCCAAATTGTCCCAATTGCGACAGTGTTAGTGCCATCAAATATGCGTCTATTCCGTTCCTTCCCAATGTGCAAAACTGTCGATGTCAATCTGGTACATGCCTACAGAAATCGTGTTTCTCCCATTCTCCCCTCCGTCCCGATGGACTGAACCACACTATCAAAACTCAACTGCCCCCTCCATGTATAGCCAAAGCCTCCTCCTGGCGACACCAAATACATCTAGACTCTAAGCAACAAAAGAATAAGTGCGCTATTGTCATATCCGTATTTTAGAAATAGGTATATGACTGTATTTCGACTGTATTTCGTATTTGGAGGATTTTTGAAATTGGATATTTTTAAAATTTTATTATTAATTATTGGAGGTGAATTTTTCTCATTTTTATTATTGCTACTATTATTTTCTTGATCCTAAATCTACCCCCCTCCAAAATATCTAAATCCCCTACCTAACCCCTCACATCACTCCCCCTCACCCCTCACATCACAATCCTCTCTCTCTCTATCTCTCTCTCTCTCTCCCACGAACAGCACAACCCCCCCCCCAATTTTCCTCTCTCTCTCTTCACTCACTCACTCACCCCCAGCCCCTCTCTCCTCCCTCTCGGCCTCCTCCCCCTGGCTACGGCGCCACCATCTCCCACCACTGCCACCTCCATCCGCCACCCTCGCCGTGGTCGTCCCCGTCTCCAGCCCTCACCACCGCCGCCATCACCCTCCAGCACCGCCACTGCCACTGCCATCAGTCACATACACCACCACTGCTTCCCTCCACCACCATCTCCGTGGCCGGTCACCGCCACCCCCTCGCCGTGGCAGCTCCCTTCGGCCGCCAGCACCACCGTCATCATCTCTGCCACCACTTCCTGCCGCCACCGCCAGCGCCACCACTTGCAGCGCCGCCACCATCGTCATCGTCGCCATCTCCATCCTCCCTCCGCCGCCGGTGAGCCACTCCTTCGGCCTCCCCTCTCTCTCTGTCTCCTCCGCCCGGAGTCGCCGCGACATGGCCGAGCCCCGAGCTCCTGCCCCTCTCTGTGTACTCCTCCGTCTTCCCTCTTTTTCTTTCCTGGCGACGACGAGCCTCGCTGGCCGCGCCAGCCTCGAGTGGCGGGTCGCCCTTGGGCCCCGCGCTGCTCGAGCAGTGTGCAGCCTTGGGCGTCGCGCTCTCCTCGGGCCGCGTGCACCCTTGACTTGCACGTTTCCCCGTTCTTCGTGCTTCTCGGGACGTGCACCTTGATTTGTGTGCTGTCTCGGTTCCCGTGCCACCCCGATCCGCGTGTTGCCTTGGGCAGCGGGATGCCTCGAGCCCCACTCTGCCTCGGGCAACGTGCCATCTCGGTTTACGTACCGTCTCGTTTTTCGTACCTCAGTCTTTGTGCCTTTCTTAATTTTCGTGCCGCATCGATTCGCGTGCATACATCGATTTGCATGCCCGTCTCGGTTTGTGTGCCGCATTGGACTCCGTACCGCATCGATTTGTGTGTGCACCTCGATTTTTGTGCTGTATCGATTTACGTGCTCCTTGGACTTTGGGTCGTTTCGATTTACGTGCTCGCCTCGGTTTGCGTGTCGCATGATTCGTGGACCATACTGATATTCATAATTTTCTCGATCTACGTGCACGTCTCGATTTACGTGTACATATTTCCCATTCATCTCGATATTCGTGCCATCTCGATTCTCGTGCGCGTCTCGATATACGTGCACGTCTCGATTTACGTGTCCGTATCGATCCGCGTACCTCGGTTTCCGTGCCCGATCCTTGCACTGCTTGCGGGACCCATACGGTATATTCTTCTGCCATCCTCCGTGATTCCATTCATTATTTTATTATTAATGCTAATGATTGTTTATTTTGTGTTGTGTTCCGAGGATCTCGATTGGCGTGCTAGCTTGGATCGCGACTGCCGAAGACTTGCTTACCTAGCCGAGCCCTCTAGGCAAGTATCCCTTGCTCATCGGCAGCTCTTGCCGTCTCTCCTGGATTTTATTGTATTTAATTTATTGTAAATTGTATAACCATGAATAGTGTAGCTTAGCAGTAGAACAGCCATGATAACCTAGACTAGCTTGGTCTGATACTGGGATAGACCGTATCGGACAACTCGGATGGGTCATCCACACCTCCGAGGACACGAGCACGACTCACTTGTATGGATTGTCCCTGTATGCCCCGTGTCCGACTCGCGGTCGGTTAACGGCTTGGTGAGCTATTCTTGTAGCTGTGATTGCGCTTGGGTTAGAATTATGAACATGTGCTGTGATGCGCCCTGCGAGGCGGTTATTTTATTATATTATGCATGTTGGCTTGGCGTCCAGTACGCATTGTAGTGTTGCTGGAGGCCGGGACTTAGTGGTCTCGGGTTCGATTAGTTTCCAGTACGCATCGTAGTGCTGCTGGAGGCTGAGACTTAGTGTTCTCGGCTATCGATTTGTTTCCAGTACGCATCGTAGCGCTGCTGGTAGCTGAGACTTAGTGTTCTCAGCCTGCGATTCTGCGATTCTGCGGCGGGTTGCGTCGAGTGTTTTAGCCCCTATTCGTAGGGTACTCCCATCCAGATTACAAAGGAGACTCTGCCGAATTTTTCCAGAATTCCCGGTTGGGAATTTGGTTCGAAGGATTGGGCAGAACCATTCCTTTGGTTTGCGGGACTGAACTCATGCATGTTCTTCTTGGTATAGCATCCCTGATCTCATTGCCTGCTAGGTAGACTCCCGACTAGATTAGTCGTCTAGCGTCTTGACCTGTCTTGTCCGCCGGATTGTGTAAGGAGAGCGGTTCTACTCGGGTGAAGGTCTGCAACCCTGGTCCTTGTTTGGTTTAAGGGTTGTGGATCTGATCCAGAGTGGTTCACATAATCCTTGCCATCTTCCGACGGCGTTGATTAGTGTTGACCCATGTGTTGGGATTATGATCTGATTCGAGGATTGACTATGAGGGGATATGATATTGAGATAGTGATAATGGTAGACTAAGTGGATTCTTAGATAGTGTTGCTAGTTCTTTGGTGATGTTCTAATTTGATCAGATGTGTCTTCGAGGACTTTTAGATTTTGGATACTGGTACGAGTGTCTCGCGGAACGAGGAGACTATCGAGGGTATTATTATATGATTTTTACTCGACTTCCCAAACGCCAAAAACCTGGTACCTTTGTGTATTTCGATAGTTGGAGAACCTGGTTTGATTGCTGTGTCTTGGTAGTTGAGGGGCTTATTTTCTAGTGGCTTGTGATCATTGACTTGGAGGATTCTTGTGAGTCAGAGGGCCTAGCATTGTTAGGGGGATGAGCTTGGTATTTGGTGGTTGTCTTTATTGACGTGATATTCACTCCATCATGGATGGGAGACTCTTGATAGATTGATCTGGTGGATAGACCGACTGGATGATTGGAGCTCTAGGCTCCCATATATGCTTGAGATGTTATTGTGGTAGAGGTTTTGATCTTGTACTTGACCTGATATCCATGCCACGATGTGGGCAGATGACTTCTTGTGACTGACGGATTTGTCCTTGTCCCAGACCTGACTACTTATATTCGTGCTATAAGTTCAGCTTACCCTTTGAGGTACTGGCCCTGACCTTGCACTGCGGTGCCCCTTTGTCTATTGGCACTTTGAGGTGCTACTTCCATGATTATATGGCATTGCGACGCCATCTTGATATTCTAGCTATATTATATGATTACCTGCACGGGTATCTGGTAGTTGGCCTATAGTCTTAGCGTGGTTAGGATTGCTTGCTTGCTTGTTGCATAACACTAAGGATGGATCACAACTGGGACTATAGGTGCCGAGATTGATTCTTACTTAGCATTCTCGTACTGAGGTGCGACATCTAGGAGGATGATCATATGACCACGGCATGTGATTCCGGATAAATGTATGTTTAATCTAGACAACTTAAACTGGTAGAAACATTGGGGGGGAACGGAATCCCGAGATCGTGTATTACCAGCCTTATCCCAGACATTAGTCATGACCTGCAGGCTGGCCGCCACGAATATTGTTACCATTCGTACTAGTGGATGGCAATACCCGGCTACTTATGTACTATACATTATATACATGACATGCTCGGCACGGTAGCCTTACGAGGGACCGGTGGTGACATGCAAAGCCCGGTGGCCTTACGAGGGATCGGTGCTCTTCTTACATGCTATACTTGGCCTCGCTAGCCCTGCTGGGACGGCACGATCTGAGGATTCCTATATTGCATTGTTGGGGTAACCCAACCTCCACATAGACAGCCGTAGGCAATTGAGTGGCCGCTTATTTATATAATTGTTTGGCTTGTTGCTTGCTAAGCTGGCTGGCACGTAACGCTGTCCCGACGCAGTAATTCATTCCCTTGTTCTTGTTTGATGTAGGGATGGGTTACTGTTCCGATGACAGACTACGAGTTCCAGTTGGCAATGCAAGCATTAGTTGATGTTAGGATGACTGTGATGAGTGTTGGTTACTTACGTATTAGTAGTTGTATTGTTGTCTTATATTCTGCAATCGTGCGTTGGTATCACACGATCCTTTACCCTCATTACTGCTGTTCATGCGTGTTATTCCTCTTATACATTTTATCCTGCTGGTTTTCTTCGTCCGTCCTTGAGCCTTCCTTTCTGGTACTTGCTGCGGTTGGCCTGACCAACCCTGGATTGTTCCCAGATTGCCTGAGACCGACCCTGTGGATCTTCCAGACTCGACTTGGAGGATGTGCTTCAGTTCCCGACCATGCTAGGAACTGTGGGAAGGTATACTAGTCTACTTTATTATTCTGTATTGTAGAATTCATGATTTTCATATGAGTATTCCCTGCTTTCCTTATGATTATCTCTCTTGAGGTTGTTTCATTGTGATTTGCCTGTGGACATGAGATCGGATTTAGGCCATAGATTGATTGCATGCTAGGATACCCAGCAAGACTTGACAGCCGTCATCGCCGTATAGCGTATTCGTATCTTATACGGTGTAGCTGGCCTACGTCCGTCCCCGTATTCCGGTACTGGGGCGTGACAGCTATAGTCTCGTTGGCCTGCCCACACAACACACAAATCTGCTCCCTTCCATAGATCCCAAATCGAGCCAATCTATCCCTTCGTCAGCAATCTGCCCAAGCTCAGTTTCTACAACCACAGTTGCATCTTCCTGGCCACCCCCTTTATCTACACCATATCAGCATTCACCATCTCCTCATGAGCAGTACAGATCTGATTATACACTATGGAGCACATAAACTTATGCTACGGAGCCTCATCCCAAGTCCAACCATCCCTCAGAAGGTTGCCATCAATGATGGCAGTTCGTATAGCATTTCCGAACTGCCTAGCATATGGGTGACCCTCTCTGCCTACAATCGATGTGCTAACCGCCTCTCTCATGTATGCCGCCCCCACCATGTGCCCACCGACCATCTCTAGCAAGCTCTTGTGTTAAGGGTCCAACCACAAGTCTATAATAGTCTCATCCCTGAATGCACGCGATATCACTGGTTTGACATACCTTATGTGTTTTAGGATGTGCTTGAAGGACACATACTCATTACTGTTTGAAGTATACCCCCAAAAGTTATTGCCCCAAAGGTACCTGCTCCACATCCATTCCTCCCACATGGATTCCCCATGAAGCAGTCCCCATACCAACTGCATCTCCGCTAGGGCTGTAAAACGATTCAAACCGTTCGCATTCGGCTCGTGCTCGGCTCGGTCCAAGCTCGGTTTAAGCTCGTTCGGGGACTAATCGATACCGAGTTCGACCATAGGTTGTTCGACTCGATCTTGTTCGCAAACAGGCTCGAGCTCGGTTCGGTCTCTTATATTAGGACTTTTTCTATATGTAATGCCTTTTTTTAATAGATAGAAATATATTTTGTCTTAGACATTTTATTCATTTTTCTGTTCTTTATATGATGGTAAATTTATGATGTAAAGAGCATAAGTAATTCAATAAAAAAGTCTTTAAAACTTTAGAGAAACAGTGTGATAGTCTATACAACATGTCCTATAAATACTTACTACTAGGGCTGTAAAACAATACAAACCGTTCGTATTCGGCTCGTGTTCGGCTCGGTCCAAGCTCGGCTCGAATCAAACTCGTTCGATAGTTAAGTCAAACCAAGCTTGAACACTCTTTGTTCGAGCTCGTTCGTTCGATTTTCAGCCTTAATCTCCGCGACCCGTCGAATCATGCTTAAAGGCTGTAATATGACCCACTTTCCTTTCGAGGTCTACATAAATCCTCCCAAGCTATAGTGTGAATCCCTCTACGCCAGATGAAATATGCACACAGTTTTTCCACCTTCCTTATTGTTGCTAGTGGAACTAAGATAGATTGTAGTTAGAATGCAACAATCGCTATAATGACCAATCTCACCAACTCTATCCTTCCTCCTAACGACAAGCACTGGCCTGCCATCCCTCCACTCTGCGTTGGGCATAATCCACCACGCTTTGGCACTCCATTTCTCTAGCGTAGTTGACAGACAGTGGGATGCCTATGTACTTAACTTGAAGCACAACCCGCTCCCAGTCTAGCCACCAATACATCTTTTACACAGTACTCTTGTCCCGGTTAAGATGCAGCCACATTAGTCTGCCAAACTCCTCCATGATGCCGGATAAAGCGCCAAGTCCCTCCAGAGACGGCTCTAGGAACACAAACAGATCATCAACATAAATCAAATGAGATACATGGGGACGTATCTTCTTATATATATGCATAACTCTTCGCCAATGCACCGCAGCATCCAGCAGACAAGATAAATACTCCATGACAAGAGTGAATAAATACGGTGACAGAGGATCACCATGCCGCAACCCCCTGGTACTCCTAATGAACCCATGCGATTGACCTTTTAATTTATTTATATGGATGATGATATACATACGGCTTGGACAACTCACTTTTGAGCCGTTTCCAAGTCGTATTACATAGTAGAAGATAAGTAGAGACGTATAAGTTTGTTTAGGAAAGTAATAATAGGGAGTATTTTTACCGTATATTTTTCTATTTGTTTTCAAAAGCTACTCCAAATTTTAAAAAAAAAAAATTTAAAAATTATGATAAGTTGTTACTATCCCACAGATTTTCCTACCATTTAAAAAGAAAATTTCTATAGGCACTACAAAATTTACTTAAGCTAGCCCAATTTTTTTTTTTTATTTACAAGTTTGCCATCGAAAAAAATGCTTCATGATAGTCCAATTTTTTCAGGACTGTCAAACAATTTGACAGTCCTTATTTGAAGAACTGTCAAAAGTTTGACAGTCCTTTCTATTGGAATGAATGTCAAAAGTTTGACAGTCCTTTCTATTGGAATGACTGTCAAATATTTTAACAGTCCTAATTTTTTAGGACTGTCGAAATATTTGACATCCTTCCAATAGAATGGATTGTCAAAGGTTTTGACAGTCCTCCTCCTCCCTTCCTCATGACAGTCCTCCTCCCTTCCTCCTTCGCCTCCTTCTCCCCTCTGCCTCCTCTCCTCGACCTCCTCCTCCTATCTCGACCTCCTCCCTTCCTCTCCTCGACCTCCTCCTCTCCTCGACCTCCTCCTCGACAGCGCGGAAGCGCGACGACAGGGGAGCACGACAACAGGGGGGCACAACGTTGGCAGTAGCGGCGGCAACGGAAACAACAACAAACGGTAGGGGCACAGCAGTGGCATGCGATGACAAAGGGCACGGCGGGAGCGTACGGCGGCAAAGAGCACGGCATGGCGTGGGGAGGAGGAATGTGGGCGGCCCCAAAAAATATTTTGGGCTGTACTAAGTAAAAATTGCAAAAATCTGGATTGTCTTAGAGTAAGGACTGGCCTGAGTAAAAATTGTAGTGCCTATAAAATTTCCATTTAAAAAAAATAGTCGGATCTAATTCACCACCCTAGAGTTACTGCAATCCGCAACCGGGACTTGCAGGTAAGAATAGGTTCCATGTCAACCAAGCTAGTAACATTGATTTCACAGTAGATATAGTTCCTCAGATGTCCTTTGAAGGATCCAAATCTTTGTTTGAGACATCCCAGCGCCTTCTCATAAGCAAACATTATTCATACTAGTCATGTTCACGTGTGATGCACGTACCAAAAGGAAAGGGAAAAAAAAATCCCCGATGGTGTCAAAATGTTGAGCAGTAAACAATATTCCACATTTACCAGAACTAAACCACCTGTACTGAATCATAGTTTTGCGGGTGCATAACAAGTAAGCATCCCTTAACTCGGCATAAACACAAAAATATCCATCCAAGAGCAGACCCCAATCACCATGGCACGAGGGATTGGTGCTTGAAACCTAAAAAGGAAAACATTCTGGCAAAGGCTGCCCACAACATCAAACCCCAACACAGAAACTGCCAAATCCAACGGTTTCAATGTCCAGACCCAGCAGTTTTCAGCATTTTATGTATATTAGGGATTTTTACAGACAAATGACGGATAAAATCACGAAAGCATCGTCTTCCTTCTCTCACATGAACGACGGCGGTGGCATCCTCGGTGCCGGAAGCATCCGTTGGAAACCATTCTCCTGACGGTTTTGAGGAGCCCTCTCGCCATTGGCAGGCCTCTGAATGAAGCTTCCCCCGGGCCGAGGGGTCTGGTTAGGATTGAAAGGTCCCCACCACTGCGCCTCACCCTCTAGAGGAATCCATGGGAGTGATGTGAAGCCGTCTCTGCCTCCCCATCCATAAAGCTGATGGAAATGCCTTGCAGCGTTCTCCGCATCTTGGTGGCTTCTGTTGTTTGCCGAGCCGAAGACAGACGCAAAACCATAGAACCCAGCAACTTCGGCAGAGGTAGAGGTTGTCGCTGATATAGAAGATATAAGAGTTACTCCCCTCGGCCTTGGCCTCCTGATTGGAGGGAATGTGGAGTTACGGACTGATGAGGAAGGCGCAGACTGATGATACATGTGATTGCTGCCATGGCCAAGAGTGTGTGCATGGCCCCTTGCCTCATCAATAACTGGTGGCCCCATTGATGCCACTAAATTGGTTCCAGTTCGAGAGACAGACCTGTGAAGATAATTAGTGTGAATAATGTTTTAAGCAAGAAGGCAATAGTACGGTATTCTATATTTGAAGGACGAACGACACGACTTTAAATGCAACACTTACCCCCCATGCATACGAGGGTGGGGATGTATGAAAGATCCTAATCTCGGCTGGCTGCTGGTATCATTTCTGGACGACCTCGGAGCAAATTGACTTACAGACTGGTCAGCAGCATTTCCTAAAAAGGAGAAAGGAACGGAAGGTTGTTGCTGCCAGTTGTGATTTTGTGGCTCTGCTTGGGGGAAATGGGAGTTGAGCATATCAGCAAATGATTGTCCTCTGCCCAGGTTATTCGGATGCCTAGGAAATGGATTGTTCTCTGGAACCGAGTCGCCAGAACTCTGAGGTGCTGGGGCATGCATATGATGAGGAAACCCATGGAGGGCCAGGTAGGGACACACATGGGAATTGCTCGGAGCACTTGGGTGATCTCCAAATGTTGTGTTACCCAACAGTTCATGATCTTTGGACATTAAAATCAAGATGAGAAAAACATAAATTAACAGATAACCAAAATACAACAGTATATTGACAAAGCTGATGAAAGAAGGAAAGCTTACAAGAATTTAGGTGGGATTCTCCTTCCCTGCAGTTATAATAAAAAACACTAAGTGTTAATTTTGCCAGAATCAGTAATCAGGATGAGTAGGGGTATAATCATCTAGGCATCACATTCTTTTCAGATCCATGATATAAAAACTGGAAGCGTCATAAATGATTAAATCAAGCCTTAGTTTAAAACATGTGTATTTGCAAATAACATCTCATGTAGGTGCTTCAAGATCAAATACAAAGTGAGCCTCAAGGTATAAACTCTCACGTAATTTGATATCTGAAGTAGCTGGATTTCACAAGAAAATAAGATAGAAAAGGCCGACTGTACAGACATGGCAGATTGTCCAACAAAACATTTGCAGTGCTTCGTTAGCACATGGCCCAATAGCCCTATGGCCTTAGGACAACTCTTGTCATTGTTTATATATTATTCATCTACAGTGAATGAACTAGGTTGGAAATTTCACAAAATAACATGGTATCAAAGCTTTCAATCTCCTAGCTCCAACCGTACGATCCATCTTTCTCCTTCCCACCACCACAACCCATCCCATCGTCGGTCCACCCAACACCACCGGCTGCCGACCTCAACAATCGCCTCACTCAATCTTGCTGCACAGATCCTGTTCTGTTGTTCACCATCGACATCCAAGCCACGCGGACCCCGAAACCCCTCGCCAACGTTCGTCCACATACTCCATAGCCTTGCCACGGTCCTCCACCATTGTCGAGGCCTCTCCTCCTACCAACTCCTCTTCCCAACTCCGGTCAGCCACAAAGAGAAGAAAAGACAAAAACCAAACAAATGAGAGAAAGAGAGAAGCTTCAGCCTCCTATCCCAACTCTATCACCGCTCGCACATGAACTCTCATTTCCCTATTATTTCTCAGCCAATGGATCTCAATCCTAAGGCCCATGTTCTATCCTCATTTCATTTAATGCTCTTACATTTTACCCCTTAGATTCTAATCTAATGGCTATGATCCAAGTATCTAAGTCCTAAAGCCTCCTCTCTACATCCCTTTCATCCAAATCCGTTAACCCACTAAATCCCCAACCCGCTAGCCCACTAAACCCTCTTCACAATACCTACTCGCCTATTTCATTTATATCTACTGTTTCTTCCTTTTTTTTCCCGCTCTTCTCGGATTTCTCGGACTCGGATGATGATGTTCTCTTGTTCTTGGAGGATTGATTGACTAGAAGTATTATTTGGTAGAGCTCTCTTTGTGTGGCATTATTCTACAATTCGGCTACTTCGAATATTCGCGCATACTCTTCTGGATTTCTGCTATTGAATGTGATATCTATTCTCACTAATTTTCGATTATTCTCGTATTCGTATTCGGATATTGGATCCTTGGTGTTTGGCACTCTAGATTCTCCATGGCCTTCCGTTTCTTTGCATTGCATCGTTGTTACAAATTATATTAGACGACTTTGATTTGCTCACATCCGAATATTAGAGCCTGGTAATTGGTTCTCCGGATTCTCCATAAACTTTCGCTGCTAGTTCGTTGGGTACTACTCTCGGTGAGTTATAATTTTTTCTATTGTGCTCATCTTTTATTTTAGTTTGTGGTTGTTGTGATTGCCTATTACTACGCTACCAGTTCTGCTATTATTGAGATATTGTGCACGAAATTCGTCTTTTCTTGCTTCTAGCTACTATTCTATGATGAATTCCTCCACTTCATTCTTTAGCATCTCTGCTCAATTCTCTGGCTTAGGTCATGGTTATGATTCAATGGGAGTCCGATGTGATCTTTCTATTAAGCGTTCTACTGGTACCTCTCGGCATATTCGTCTATATCCACATTGTGGCCGTATGAACCACTCTTCTGATTGGTTGGCTTAAGTATGACATCCCTGCTTGGGAACGTCGAGTTACTCCGATGTCATCTACGAGTACTCATTGCTCTCGAGTTGGTTCTTCCGTCATAATTCCTCGCACGGAATATGACTACTTTCGTCCTCCGTTGAGTCACATTACGTCTCTACCTTCTACTTCTGATCCGGATGCTGCTTTGTTGTTCAGAATCGTCTTTGGATATTAGATTTTGGTGCCACTTCACATGTTACAAGTGAACAGTCATATTTCTCTCATATTTAGTATCCGTCTACTTTTCTGCTGCCTCTTTATGTTGAGGATGGTCATGCCTCTTCAGTCGCTAGAATAAAAATCGTTCATGTTTCTCCTTCTCTTACTCTAGATCACATTATGCACCTTAGTTTTTGGTGAACCTTCTATCCATCAACAGTCTGACAGAACATTACACTGATCTTTTACATTCTTCTATCTATATTGAGAGTTTGTGGGTCTTTGGACATTACCAAGATTGGGGGAGGTTTTCGCATGAAAAATTATACTACTTAGATGGACCATTAGTTTCTACAGCTTATGTCGTTCTTTTTGCCACATATGTCTCTCTCATTCAGTGATATCGTCGTTTTGACCACCCTTCTATTCAAAAGCTCTAGAAGCTACTTCCTCCAAAGACCTCTTTGTCGTCTTTTCGGTGTGAGGATTGTCAACTTGCAAGCATCAACGTGCGTCCTTGCCCCCCTAGAGTTGAGAAATAAAGCTCACCTCCATTTGATGATAATGAATTCAAATATTTGGAATCCTAGTCATGTTGCTTTTTTTTGGTTATCGATATTTTCTCACCTTTATGATGACAACTCTCAACTTACATAAATTTTCATGTTAAAAGTCCAGATCATAAGTTTGTAGTATGTGTCAGCTTTTTTCATCAAGAAATAGTAACTCAATTTGGGTGCAATATTAAAACTTTACATATTGATAATGCCTTAGAATATATGTAACATGATATGCTTCTCATGGGATACTTACCAAACTTCATGTGCTCATACCTCTCAACAAAACTGTGGGGTTAAATGCATGAATCGTCATCTTCTTGAGATCGCTCGGGATACAACTTTAATTCCTCAATCATGTCTTTATCCCACGGAACTCTTATTCCCTCTTACACCCTAATTTGCTTCTACCTCTTCTCCCCCGTCTGTCTCTCCATCTCCATCTCCCTACGTTCCTATACCTCCACTTTCCATCGTCTCTCCACCACCTCCACCTTGGTCACTGTAGGTTTATACTCGTTGTCTACGACCTACTCACTCCACTACGGCTACCATCGATCCTTCGCTTTCTGTCAGGGGTTACTTCTGATCTTGATCTTCTCATTGCTATTCAGAAAGGGAAACACCCTCCTTTTGCCAGATGGCCCTGTCACTATATACTATTTCTATTACTCGGACACCAGAGGAGGAACTTACTATACCCGTGTAAAAACAGACTATTATTGAGAAGATGAATGCCTTATTATCTCGTGACATCTAGGAGCTACTTCAGGTTCCTACTGATTGTGATGTTTCATGCCGATGGTTCTTTATTCTGAAGTATATATCAAATGCTTTTATTGACCGTTACAAGACGAGAATTGTAGTGAATGGGATTACTCAAACTTATGATGTTGATTACTTTTGAGACCTTCTCTCCAGTTGCCAGACTGCTCTATTCGAGTCCGCTTCTCTCGTGTCGTCAACCGAGATTGGCTGATGATTTAGCTGGATGAGAAGAATATCTTCATGTATGGCAATCTTATTAAAGAAGTCCAGATGGAACAACCTTATGGTTTCATTGCTCAGGGGGGCGTGTAGTGTGCAAAGTCAAAAAGGCTATATATGTATTCGAACATGGTCACGTGATTAGTTTGAAAATTTTAGCCAAGTTGTCTTTGTAGTGGGTTCAGACGCACTCATGTGGACCTTTTAGTATTTATCTGAAACATCGACATAAGGATAGTCATTGTAACAGTATATGTTGATGATATTCTGCTATCAGATTCTGACCTCCTACACAAACATCATAGTCATTGTTATGGTATATGTTGATGATACTCTGCTATCAGGTTCTGATCTCGCAACTATTGAAAAGACATGTCCATTTCCGCAAGCATTTTTCACTAAAGACCTAGGTCAACTGAGGTACTTTTTTAGGATTGAGATCGTAGGGACACAATATGTTGATGAAATTATGCTATCAGATTCTGACCTCCTACACAAACATCACAAGAATAGTCATTGTATGGTATATGCTGATGATATTCTGCTATCAGATTTTGACCTTGTAACTATTGAAGAGACCAAGGTCCATGTCCACAAGCATTTTTTTACTAAAGACCTAGGTCAACTGAGGTACTTTTTTAAGAATTAAGATAGCAGGGGCAAAAATAAGGATAGTTCTACCCTAACAAAAATATGTTATAGATCTATAAAAGGAAACTAGTCTACTCGGTACCAACTAGCTCATACTCCAATGGAACCCAACCTAAACTTGTAGCTCGAGAATGATGAGGACATTGAGGGCAAGTGTCAATACAAAAGAATGATTGAAAAATTGATCTATTTGACTGTGACTCATCCAGACATCTCATTTGTGGTAGGCCTAATTAGTCTAGACTGTCGAACATCCCAAACGATATCACTCCGATGCAGCTCTTAGAATCTTAAGATATGTGAATATCCAGGGAAAAGACTTTTATACAAATGTCTGACCATCTTAGTTTGAGTCCTACTCAAATGCCGAGTACGATGGTCGGAAAGTGATAGGCGTCTACTTCTGGATATTGAGGGTAAGTGTCAATACAAAAGAATGATTGGAAAATTGATCTATTTGACTGTGACTCATCCAGACATCTCATTTGTGGTAGGCCTATAAAAGGAGACCGGTCTACTCGGTACCAACTAGCTCATACTCCTATGGAATCCAACCTGAACTTGTAGCTCGAAAATGATGAGGACATTGAGGGAAAGTATTAATACAAAAGAATGATTGGAAAATTGATCTATTTGACTATGACTCATCCAGACATCTCCTTTGTAGTAAGCCTAATTAGTCAAGACTGTAGAACATCCCAAACGATATTACTCCGATGCAGCTCTTAGAATCTTAAGATATGTGAAGAATCTCCAGGGAAAAGACTTTTATACAAATGTCCGACCATCTTCAGATTGAGTCCTACTCAAATGTCGAGTACGATGGTCGGAAAGTGATAGGCGTCTACTTCTAGATATTGTACCTATGTTAGGGACAAACTCATTACCTATGTTGTATTGGGCGCTAGGCGAAGCGACAAACCACCCGCCTAACCTAAGCTCGTCTAGATACCCGCCAAGGATTCTTGCATGCTTTCCTAGTTCCCACTTAGAAATTGAAGAAGAAACAGAAGAAGAAATTGAAGCAGAAGAAGCATTAGCAGAAGAAACAAGAATTTTTTTTTAGAAAATAAGGTAAAAACATAAGCAAAAACAGAAACGAAGAAGAAGAAGAAATCGAGAAAAAAAATCACAAGTTTAAAAAACAGAAGAACAACTGAAAAACTGAAGAAGAGGAAGCATAAATCAAAAAACATAGAATCAAAAAGAACAAAAAACAAGTTTAAAACATAAAACAAAAACTGAAGAAGAAGAAACAACAACATAAACAAAAAAAAAATATATAGGATTGAAGAAGAACATATTTGGATTGGAGATTTGGAGTTGTTCTTTTCTGATTCTTTTTCTTTTCAGCAGTAGTAGGTTTCCTTTCTTCTTCTTTTCTTTCTTTTTGCAAAGCAACAACCTATTTGGACCAGAAACCTAACGTCCAATCAAAAGACTCATAAAATTTACATTTATACCGATCAGGAAAAAAGCCGTCTAAATACCGACTTTCCCTGGACAACCATCGCCACAGCTAGGGGAACTTTCCCTAGATCGAGGCAACTCCTCTCCTACCTACACGCCTAGGCCGTCTAGACGTCGCCTATGACAACATAGCTCGTTACTTGGTACAACAAAAAACAAACAGTTGTAACCAGATCTAGTATAGAGACAGAACACGAGAGCAATGGCTCATACATGTGAGATAATGTGGCTAAATACATTATTAGCCGACCTTGGTATCCAGTTCATTCATCCACTTCCTATGTATTGCGACAACCAAGTCACCATCTTTATCGCCAGCAACCTGGTCTTCCATGAGAGGACCAAACACATTGAGATGGATTGTTATTTTGTTCGTAATGATGTGATGGATAATTTGGTTTGCACACCATTTACTCGATTAAAAGACCGGGATGTCGATCTCTTAAGCAAACCTCTTTCTGTACCTCGTTTTATATATCTTTGTCACAAGCTGGACATGTTTCGTATATATGCTCCAGCTTGAGGGGGAGTCATAGCATATGGCTCAATAGTCATATGGGCTTTAGGCCAACTCTTGTCATTGTATATATATTCTCCATCTATAGTGAATGAAAGCTAGGTTGGAAATTTCCTAAAATAACATGTTCTATAGTATAATGTAAGAAATTTTAGGGTATATTGAAACACTTATAGAAAATAATGGTGAAGTAGGTAGGTTATGTAGTGCCCCGCTCTCGTTGGGGCGAAGCACTATGTAATAGGCTCGTGCCAAGTCAGACATGGTCGGGAACATAGATGGCTAGTCTGACTCGGCGACGAGTTTGGTATACAAAAACCATGGCATCAATAAAATCGATTTGGACGAGTGATATGAGTACCGTTCCAACTAATGGATCGACTACTGTTGGAATGAGTCCTAGATGCGGTAGGCGGCGTCTTGGCGAAGGAACTCTAAAGGGAGCGACGCAACCCGTCTGCCGTTGGTTTTATTGGTTTTCTTGGCTTTCTGAACGAATTGTTGCGTGGATTTGATAGTGTGCTTTCGCGTCGATTTCTGAATGCGTCTTTGGGAATTTCGAAGGAAGGATTGAAGGAAGGGTTCTAATTCGATGCTCGTGCCATTGCAGGAGTTCGTGTAACTGACGCTTGACCGTCGCGAAGCGTTCTCCTAATCTCGGCGCAATCTCCTTAGGTGGGTGGTTCTTCGGCCCCTTCTTTTCTACTCCTTCCCGCCAACTAAATTCTTAAAGTTCAACGTTCAAATCGATGATGCTAACGGGATGTATGCTTGCCACTAAGATCAAGAGCTCGGGATAATATATCAACCTAGAAAAGTTAACTCTGAATCGATAAGTTCACACTAAGTAGAGAAAAGATAAAGTTCTAAGAAAGAGGTAGTGTATATTTCATGCCATGCAAAAACACAACTATGAAAACCTTGGTGGCGGTACATCATGCCTCGGAGAATTTGGTGCCTACGGGATACTAAATCAGAACGTACGGTTTCGGAGGAAAGGACCCTTGCGCGAGTAGGAATGATTATGTGATTTGATAATGGTTACGCTATGCAATTTACTTCATACATATTAAACTGTTCATACATTCGCATGGTCAAGGACGACTTGTGCACAAGGTGAGCTTTCCTCGAGACGGTACCCGGGGCCCTGGGACCGAATCGGCCTAGGAGAAAATTATGGAAATCGTGCTTCGGCGCGAGACATTGCGAGACCTCCAGTTAGGCTCGCTACCTGGACTGGAGGGCGCGTCGCAAGGCTACGTAATCGTCCTTCATGGTGTCGATATCACCAATGACCGCATATAGGATAGTCTGCATGCTCACCTATTGTCTTGTGCAGGTGGTAAGTATCATGTATATTTTGTGCAGGAAAGGAGCACGGCCGTAGTAAGAATGCTCTTAAATGGGTTATGTTGTTATCGTTTAAAATGTACCTTCGATATGAACTGCAACTCATATAGTTCTAAATAAAAAGATCACTTCGTATGCCTGAATCCTTAATAAGCAGTGTCGGTTTAGACGAGTGGGTTCGTCCCATCCACTAGCAAGTGTGCTAACCCCCAACTCCCCAGATAACGAGCGTGCTGCGGGAGCTCGAGACTAAGCTGGAGCTGAAGAACGGGAGGCGGCACGAAGCTCTCCTATTTTGAAGTATTTTGATGCCCAATTCAGACCGAAGGCTTTTGTTCAAATGTATAAAGGGGCATGAATGTATGGAACGCCGAGGATTATTTCAAGGCGAGCTTGTCGATAGTTTTCTTTTGTTATTTCAAAGATGTAGCCGCAACGGCATATGTAATGTACAAATGACCTTGCACATATTTTGCAAGCTTATGAATGAAAAGCTAAGTTTCTTCCTATGCTATGTTTTCAACTCTTTGCACTGTTTAATTTCAACGCGTCGAGTCAAAAAAGGAATTTCCAATTACACATCCTTGCCTTGTGCAAGTCCATTCAGACTTGCACGGCATCACGTCCCGACCCGTAGGGATCGATTTATATCGAGTCAAGGCGATGGCGACCGATTCGGCGAGTCGGGGCGTGACAAGTTGGTATCAGAGCTAGGTTCACACCTCGGACCTTCCAAAATACTTTCTTTAGATGATGCCGTTGCGATTTTTCAAAAACTATGCTTTTCGACATATGCGGCCTGAAATAATCGTTCCATACATATAAGCCCGTAGATATTTTGAGAATACTAACGGGTTTGCTCAATTTTGTAGGAATGACGGAAAGACTGGGTGTCCCCACATTGATTAGCACGGATAGCACCGAAGGTGCGACGCCTAGCGAATCTGCCATGGAGCGACTACTACGCCTCATGGAACTCCAACAACGTCAGTCAGAGATGCAACAACGACAGCTGCAGGAACAGATCCAGGCCCAAGTCAACGTCCAACAAAAGCAAATGGACGCCCTGACCAGGATCGTGAGCACCATAGCGACGCAACTGAACTCGACGACCGTCATGTCCGAGGAAGAAGTGCAAGCCGAAAAGACAAAACATGTGTCTTCCTCCTCCCTGCTCAAGATGACCAAGTTTAAGAAAATGAATCCGCCGGACTTCAACGGTCGAGCAGAACCTGACGAAGTCATGGGGTGGCTAGTGAAGATTGAGAGTCTGTTCACTCTCCTCAACATCAAGGGGTCCAAGAAAGTCGGGTGCGCAGCGTTGCAGCTCAACTTGAGGGCCTACGACTGGTGGGAGGCAAAGAAACAGGAACTCCAAGGGTCCAACCCCAGCGCCAAGATCTCGTGGGAGACGTTCAAACGGGCCTTCCTCGAGCAATACATTCCTCGTGCCCTTCGTCGACAGAAGGAAGAGGAATTCATGTCCTTGAAGCAAGGAAACTTGTCCGTTGAAGACTACGATGCGAAGTTCGCGAAGCTAGCGAAGTTTGCCGGGACTTTTCTGCCGAACGCAGAGGCGTGGTGCGAGCGCTTCCAGCAAGGCCTGAACGAAGATTTGCGTCGGGACGTCATGAACCAGAGATGCCAGACGTACAGGGAATCATATAACGCCGCTCTTGATATGGAGCGGGTCTTCGGTCGAGCGTCGCAGAAGGGCGGATCAAGCATCCGCAACAACTTCAACAAGCGTCCTAACGACGCGGGAGGATCTGGTGCGCCAAAGCGCCAGAACACGACCGAGTATCGGGGGCCTCACCCAGGCGTACGTTGCCATCGCTGCGGCAAGATGGGACATCTGGCGGTCGACTGCCGAGGGGGATGCTTCAAGTGTGGCCGGCTAGGTCACAAGGCGGTAGATTGTCGAATGGGGAGGGCGAACCAACATCCACCAAGGGACGTCCAGAACCAGAACAGGGTGCCTCCCGCCCATGGCGCAAACGCGGTGCCCGTGAACCCACAAAATCGCCAAGGGGCGCAAGGCCGAGTCTACGCACTAACGCGGGACGAAGTCTATGCGTCCGACACTGTCGTGACAGGTATACTACTCTATAAAAATATGCCTGCTAGAGTATTGTTCGATTCGGGTGCAACGCATAGTTTCATATCTGCCGACTTTGTAAAAGAAAATGAATTACCTATGCAACTTTTAGATATGAATCTTAGCGTTAGCACTCCATCGGGAGTAGATATGCCTGCCACTCATATTTGTAGGGACGGTTACATATGCATCGGAGGGAGGAATCTATCCTTGGAAGTTATCGTCCTCGACGTCAAGGAGTACGATATAATCCTCGGCATGGATTGGTTGGGTGCATGCCACGCAACGATCGAGTGCGCGGAGAAGAGAGTTGTGTTCCGCCTTCCGGGCGAAACCGAGTTCTCCTATTCGTGCGGAGCAGCATCAAAGTCGGCAATGGTGATATCGGCGATTTCGGCAAGGCGTATGTTGCATTCCGGGTGCAGCGGATACCTAGCATCAGTTCGAGACACGAGAACGGAGATTGCAAGCACGGCCCAGACTGAAGTCGTAGCAGAATTTCCTGATGTGTTCCCAGACGAGTTGCCAGGGATGCCGCCGGACCGAGAGATAGAATTCAGCATCGACACCTTCCCGGACACCCGACCGATATCCAAAGCACCCTATCGAATGGCGCCGGCAGAGCTGAAAGAACTGAAGGCACAACTACAAGAGTTGCTAGATCGCGGATACATTCGCCCTAGTGTCTCCCCGTGGGGTGCCCCAGTGTTGTTTGTGAGGAAGAAGGATGGATCGATGCGGCTGTGCATCGATTATCGGGAACTCAACAAAGCCACGGTACGAAACAAGTACCCGTTGCCGAGAATAGATGATCTGTTTGACCAGCTGCAAGGGGCGACGGTGTTTTCCAAGATTGATCTTTGCTCAGGCTACCATCAATTGAAGATCAAGTCCGAAGACGTGCCGAAGTCCGCCTTCCGAACCCGATATGGTCACTACGAAGTTCTAGTCATGCCTTTCGGCTTGACCAACGCTCCTGCCGCGTTCATGGATCTAATGAACCGGGTGTTCCGACCGTTCATAGACAAATTTGTCGTTGTATTCATCGACGACATTCTCATATATTCGAAGAGCAAGGACGAGCACGTGGAACACTTGAAGACGGTGCTACAGACTCTGCGTGAACATCAACTCTACGCCAAGCTAAGCAAGTGCGAGTTCTGGATGAACATCATGACGTTCCTTGGGCACGTTGTCTCCGCTGAAGGCGTCACGGTGGACCCAAAGAAGATTGAAGCAATAGTCGAATGGAAGCGGCCTACCTCAGCAGGCGACATCCGAAGTTTCCTCAGCTTGGCGGGCTACTACCGTAGATTCGTGAAAGATTTTGCCAAAATTGCGTCGCCTCTGACTCGCCTCACCCAGAAGGGAGTCGCATTCGAGTGAAACGACGCCTGCGAATCGAGCTTCCAAGAGTTGAAGAAACGGCTCGTCTCAGCGCCGATCCTTGCACTTCCGGACGGGCCAGAAGGGTTTCAGATATTTAGCGATGCATCGCGGACGGGTTTGGGATGCGTGCTTATGCAAAGGGATAAGGTGATTTCGTTTGCTTCGAGACAATTGAAACAACACGAGAAAAATTATCCTACGCATGATCTTGAGTTAGCGGCTATTGTGTTCGCGTTGAAGCTATGGCGGCACTATCTTTATGGTGTAGCTTGCCGCATCTATACGGACCACAAGAGCCTCAAATACATCTTCACTCAACGGGACCTGAACTTACGGCAGCGACGTTGGCTCGAACTCATCAAAGACTACGATCTGACTATCGAGTACACGCCAGGTAAGGGGAATGTTGTGGCAGACGCGCTGAGTAGAATGTTTGCAGGGTGCTTGTCTATCAACCGTAACATACAGCGAGACTTGGCGGAGATGGGTATCGAACTCCGAATCCGTTACCGTGGAGCACGATTGGCCCAATTGCACCTTGAGTCGAGCTTGCACAACAAAATAAAGACCGCACAGGAGGACGACCCATTCCTGAAGAAGATGCGCGAGCTGATTTCGACGGAAAAGGCGACCGACTTTGTGGTGGACGAGGGCGGAATGACGCGGATGAAGGGGAGGATATGCGTGCCGGACCATGCTGAACTTAGAAAGGAGATTCTGACAGAGGCCCATTATGCGAAGTACTCGTTGCACCCCGGGAGTACCAAAATGTATAAGGACCTGCGCACGACCTTTTGGTGGCACGGCATGAAGAAAGACGTGGCGACGTTTGTGTCACAGTGTATGGCCTGTCAACGGGTGAAGGCCGAGCATCAAAGACCAGGCGGGGAGCTACAGAACCTCGACATTCCAGTATGGAAGTGGAACGACATCTCTATGGATTTCATCCTGGGCCTTTCGAAGACGTCGCGGGGGAATGATGCGATTTGGGTCATTGTCGATCGTTTGACCAAATCCGCTCATTTCCTCGCTATTAAAGCATCATGGAACGTCGATCGGTTAGCTCAGATTTATCTCGACGAGATCGTCAGACTGCACGGGGTACCGGCCACAATCATTTCGGACAGAGACGGGCGATTCTTATCACGTTTCTGGACGAGTCTACAGGCGGCGCTGGGCACTAAGTTGAACCTTAGCTCCGCGTACCACCCGCAAACCGATGGCCAGACAGAAAGAGTGAATCAGATCCTGGAGGATATGCTACGTCTGTGCGCGATAGATTTGAAGACTAGCTGGGACACGCACTTGCCGCTCGCGGAGTTCGCATACAACAACAGTTACCAATCGAGCATCCAAATGGCTCCCTACGAGGCACTTTACGGGAGGAAGTGTCGATCTCCGATTTGCTGGGACGAAGTCGGGGAGCGACAGGTGCTCGGGCCAGAACTAGTCGAACAAGCCGTCGAGAAGGTCCGCATGATTCGAGATAGGCTCAGCATTGCTCAGAGTCGACAAAAGAGTTATGCAGATACTCGTCGACGACCGTTAGAGTTCTTGGTTGGGGACCATGTGTTTCTGAAGGTGACGCCGATGCGGGACGTCATGCGATTCGGGGTAAAAGGCAAGCTGAGTCCAAGATTCGTAGGGCCCTTCGAGATCCTCGAAAGAGTAGCGACCGTTGCTTACCGGATCGCGCTACCTCCTGCCCTGGCCGAAGTGCACGACGTCTTCCATGTCTCCCAACTTCGGAAGTACGTGCATGACCCAAGTCATGTGGTTAGTTTCGATCAGTTGGAGCTACGCGCCGATCTATCATACTCGGAGGAGCCCGTGCAAATTTTGGACCGTAAAGAAAAGATCCTGCGGAGCCGATCGATGTCCTTGGTTCACGTACTCTGGCGCAACCATTCCGTCGAGGAATCGACGTGGGAGCTAGAGGCGGAGATGAGGGAGAAGTACCCTTCACTTTTTGCCGACGAAGGTCAGACCCTTGTTCTTAAGTTTCGGGACGAAACTTTTTCTTAGTGGTATATTATGTAGTGCCCCGCTCCCGTTGGGACGAAGCACTATGTAATAGGCTCGTGCCAAGTCAGACATGGTTGGGAACATAGATGGCTAGTCTGACTCGGCGACGAGTTTGGTATACAAAAACCATGGCATCAATAAAATCGATTTGGACGAGTGATATGAGTACCGTTCCAACTAATGGATCGACTACTGTTGGAATGAGTCCTAGATGCGGTAGGCGGCGTCTTGGCGAAGGAACTCTAAAGGGAGCGACGCAACCCGTCTGCCGTTGGTTTTATTGGTTTTTTTGGCTTTCTGAACGAATTGTTGCGTGGATTTGATAGTGTGCTTTCGCGTCGATTTCTGAATGCGTCTTTGGGAATTTTGAAGGAAGGATTGAAGGAAGGGTTCTAATTCGATGCTCGTGCCATTGCAGGAGTTCGTGTAACTGACGCTTGACCGTCGCGAAGCGTTCTCCTAGTCTCGGCGCAATCTCCTTAGGTGGGTGGTTCTTCGGCCCCTTCTTTTCTACTCCTTCCCGCCAACTAAATTTTTAAAGTTCAACGTTCAAATCGATGATGCTAACGGGATGTATGCTTGCCACTAAGATCAAGAGCTCGGGATAATATATCAACCTAGAAAAGTTAACTCTGAATCGATAAGTTCACACTAAGTAGAGAAAAGATAAAGTTCTAAGAAAGAGGTAGTGTATATTTCATGCCATGCAAAAACACAACTATGAAAACCTTGGTGGCGGTACATCATGCCTCGGAGAATTTGGTGCCTACGGGATACTAAATCAGAACGTACGGTTTCGGGGGAAAGGACCCTTGCGCGAGTAGGAATGATTATGTGATTTGATAATGGTTACGCTATGCAATTTACTTCATACATATTAAACTGTTCATACATTCGCATGGTCAAGGACGACTTGTGCACAAGGTGAGCTTTCCTCGAGACGGTACCCGGGGCCCTGGGACCGAATCGGCCTAGGAGGAAATTATAGAAATCGTGCTTCGGCGCGAGGCATTGCGAGACCTCCAGTTAGGCTCGCTACCTGGACTGGAGGGCGCGTCGCAAGGCTACGTAATCGTCCTTCATGGTGTCGATATCACCAATGACCGCATATAGGATAGTCTGCATGCTCACCTATTGTCTTGTGCAGGTGGTAAGTATCATGTATATTTTGTGCAGGAAAGGAGCACGGCCGTGGTAAGAATGCTCTTAAATGGGTTATGTTGTTATCGTTTAAAATGTGCCTTCGATATGAACTGCAACTCATATAGTTCTAAATAGAAAGATCACTTCGTATGCCTGAATCCTTAATAAGCAGTGTCGGTTTAGACGAGTGGGTTAGTCCCATCCACTAGCAAGTGTGCTAACCCCCAACTCCCCAGGTAACGAGCGTGCTGCGGGAGCTCGAGACTAAGCTGGAGCTGAAGAACGGGAGGCGGCACGAAGCTCTCCTATTTTGAAGTATTTTGATGCCCAATTCAGACCGAAGGCTTTTGTTCAAATGTATAAAGGGGCATGAATGTATGGAACGCCGAGGATTATTTCAAGGCGAGCTTGTCGATAGTTTTCTTTTGTTATTTCAAAGATGTAGCCGCAACGGCATATGTAATGTACAAATGACCTTGCACATATTTTGCAAGCTTATGAATGAAAAGCTAAGTTTCTTCCTATGCTATGTTTTCAACTCTCTGCACTGTTTAATTTCAATGCGTCGAGTCAAAAAAGGAATTTCCAATTACACATCATTGCCTTGTGCAAGTCCATTCAGACTTGCACGGCATCACGTCCCGACCCGTGGGGATCGATTTATATCGAGTCAAAGCGATGGCGACCGATTCGGCGAGTCGGGACGTGACAGGTTACGCCGACACAAATATGCATTCTATGACACGAAGAACATTATATTAGCCCCTGAAGAAAGAAAAGCATCTCCATTCAAACTACAACCTACTCATCCGGCATTTAGTAGAAAAGGCCACATCATTCAAAAACTAGCATAAAAACTACATACTTTTTCACTACTTCCATCAAAGAAATTCGTAATCACTTCACATTCTCTTCAATAGTTTAATCCAGTAGGCGAGATCACCTACTTGATCTCACCTACTTGCTAGAAGCTTTTTTTCCCCAAGGCTGATGTAACAAATTCTCCAAATTACAAAAGAAATCACTTTTGATTTTCTCAATTTGTCAATACTGGCTCTAAGCTTCCAATTAGTTTTCTATTATCCTTGCAACACCAAATTCTCATCTTTTTCACCCTTGTGTCAATCTCATACATCCCCACATACTAATAGTTTTCAAAGGTCTTGTTGCGTGTATTTGGGACAATTATACAAAATACAAATGTGTCAGACATAAACAAGGCACTGATTTGGCATGTCTTTTTTTTTGCTAGGTACCTCGCTCTCCCATCATATAAACCAGAAGGTTACGTGTACAAGCAACAAAAGACACGCTAATTCCAGTTCGCTGTCGTGATCAAATTAATAATTCGCTGCTTGATTGTATACTAACAGAAGAGAAAATTGCATACACACTGCATCATAAGAAATGACAGGTGACAATGCTATGCGGATTTACAGGTAAGTGATATAGGGTTATGGTAAGTCAGCTAAGCATAAGAAATTTAGGTAATTTAAATATCCTTATAAACAACAACAGATATTCCAAATCTACTTATCCACTTGTTCCATTCAACTGAATAAAGAAAAGCATTATAGTCAAATTAGCAACATCCACATCTTTTTGTATTGCTTCAGTCTTTGTTTTTGTTGCCCCTATGTTACAGGGATGCGGACAAGGTCAGGGTGCACAGACATGGAACTGATTTTGGAGGTCCATGTGCATCTTTGGGTGCTGTCAGATTTATGATGAACATAATAACAGTTTAGGCATGTATGTCCTTTGTAATCTTATTAATTGTAGTAGATTCTTCGACCATGATCCTGTCACTTTTAACTACCAACCCATCATTCTTATTATTACAGGACTAAACCATAAAAAAAATGATATTTCTTTGTTTTATCCTTATTTTAGGCTGCATCTGGCTTCACACGAATGTGCTTACCTGTTATTATATTTTCTTCAACATTGCTACTCAACCATAT
Organism: Iris pallida; assembly: GCA_029216955.1. Classification (NCBI taxonomy): domain Eukaryota; kingdom Viridiplantae; phylum Streptophyta; class Magnoliopsida; order Asparagales; family Iridaceae; genus Iris; species Iris pallida. Next base: position 49,630,832 of record JANAVB010016197.1, on the reverse strand, counting down.
CTTCTCATTTCATCCAACTTTATTTTTTGGTTATGGATGGTACTATAGCCATCTTACAAGTTCTAGTAAGAATATTACATAAACAGAACTACAATTCTAAGTTTTCTTTTTCTTTTTCCTTACTAATCAAGTCTTTTTAATTTTAGAAAAGAAAAATATAGAGAGGAAAGATTGGTCTTTTCCATAAACATCTAGCATGATGTTCATTATCCCTTAGTAGCATGTTTGTAAGGCATTCTAGATGTGGCCCTCCGAGCAGAATGAATAAAGTAACAAAATGTAGTTCTAGTGATGAAAGGGTGACCTTAATCTTTATGTTCCCCTTTCAAATGCAAGTCTTTATCCTTTGTATTCTGTTAAGACCTCGAAAGCATGATAAGGTTGCAAGCTATCCTTTGTGTCTGCCTGGTATGTTGGTCATGTCCCAAGTAGGGGTGAGCGTTAGGTTTATTCGGTTTCAACCAAACCGAAATAGTCAAAAACCGAATAAATCAAACTTCTAAAAGTCCCAAACCAAAACTGAGCAGAAATTAGCCAAACCGAAATTGAACCGATAATCGATTCGGTTTGTTCGGTTGGATTTTTATTATTTAATGGGTCGGGTCCTATGTTAGGATTGTGGTTAAATTATATTAAAAAATACAATTTTTATACATACGCTTTTTGTATTTCAAAGTTGGGCCCAAATTTGACTAGTAGTTAAATTATCAAAGTTTGTCTTTAAAACACATATATAGACTTGTTTTCAAAATATACACATTTTTAATCACAAATTATGCATAAAATTGATGATATTTATATAATTGCACAAGTCGTTTTCGGTTTTGGACCGAAACCGAAATCCAAAACCGAATTCGAATAAGGAATTTTAGTATTTTCAAAACCGAAACCGAACCCAATTTTTTTGAAACCGAACCAAAGTTCTTATTTGGTTCGGTCCGGGTCCAAAACCGAATAATGCTCACCCCTAGTCCCAAGTCCATCTAAACCTTCTAGGGGTGTCTGGTAAATAGTAAGTGGGGGTGGACTTGGATTTGCACTTTCAAGCAAATCCATCGATGGAAATTGCAAGCAAATCCATGCACTTTCTTGTACCATCCACCTTCCAAAATGTGTTTGGTTGGAGTCGAAAGTGAAAAAGTAGGAGAGTGTCTACTAATTAATTATTTGATAATTAATTATTAAAATTATATATTTAACAAATTAAGTAATTAGTTGTGTTAAATAATGACCCCAACTACTCAATACTAATTAAAATTTAATGATTAATATTAAATTTAATTACAATAATTATCAAGCGTTACTAATTACCAATTTTTAATAATAAATTATTTTACTATTTAGTTAGCATATATTATGTAGTTAATTACTTATTTTTATCTTAAACAAAATATTAGGAATATCATAATTATATTATTTATTATTAGTTACTTAATATTATATTGTTTATTTATTATTATGTATCTCAATTACTAAATATTAAGTATTATTATTTACTCAGTATTAAATTAAACATCTTAATTGCTAAATTATAAAGACAATAATAATTAATTATAAACATATTGCAATTACTTGACTAATTACTAGTAATTATAAATAAAAAAAAAGATCCATCCACATCCTCTTTAAAAAAGAGGATGTGGGAACGAACAAAGTGAGGGGGGAGAACCATCTTTTCAGGAAAAGATTTCTAGGAATTGTTTATTTTTCACAAATTTGTTACTAGCACCTTGAATTAGCCAACTGCAGGAAGTAGATAGAACTCTATATTCGACACAAACATATATGTTTTGCAGGGAGAAAATCTAACCAAGTACCGAAAAAATTGATAGTTTGACTCGAGCTTACTCAATCAAAGATGCTAGTTGCGTCAATCCACGAAAAGGGCACCAATGAAATCTGAAGGGCTGCAACAGAAATAATGTCTCCACAATAATCAATTTAATATTCATCTAGAATCATGCAATTGACTTAACTAGAACCATATATGACTAACTGAAAGATGGCTCTATCAAGAAGATAGCATGAGCAAAAGTTGGGACTATGCCACAATGTATGTATATGCAAGGGGACATCAGAACCTGATTCTCAGGATCAGTGTCTATCTAACTGTCATGAGGGTTTCCTAGCAACACGAAGAAACCCTATCATGAAGACATGATAAACTGTTCTTAAGCCTGTATCAAATATTCAATCACATCTAGACATTTTCTAGGAAATCAGGGATGATATGAAAACACTCGATAGTTAACCTCTCTTCATTCATATTACCAATTGTCTTTCTAGCATTAAACTCAAAGAAAACACAAATTTGAAAACATCAGCAACGTTTTTTTTCCCTCTTCCACTACTTTATTATATTTACTTTCTCACATGCATAAATTAAGATAACTTACTATGCTAATTTTGCAGGTAGCCAGTTTTAAAGCCCATCATGGGTTCAGTCCACCGAATCATTACATAAGGAGTCACATGCATACTTATTCACATGGATGACAATTGACCATGCAGATAGTATTTGTTGAAACATGGTACATTGTGATTTAAAGCTCGGAAAAAACTAGCACATAAGCCTTCAATATTTTTCTTCTTTTTCGTAAGTGTAATTTCTGGTAAACACTAACCACGTAAGATAACACAGTTCATTAGAATGGCTATCATCACTAACCAAGCCATCTCCCATTCCCATGGTTCTGTATGGAGCTAAGGCCCAAAAAGAATGGAGAAAGCTCTAATGACTGGAAGTCAACCTGCAGCTCCCTGTGCCGGTGCCAACTTCTAGACAAGCTAGCTATAAGCAAGAGCATAGTTGTCAGAGGACTTAGGCGCCAAGGTCCTCTGGAGCCTAGGCGCAAAGTACAAAGCGAGGTGAGACCCTGAGCAAGCCAAGGGGCATGCACAACATAAAAACAAGTATAAGTCATAAATATACCTACTTCACAATCATAAATAATCAAAATATACCTCTTTCATAGTCATAGTTGTTTTCGGTCAATGATGAGGAGATGGCAGCTTCAAGGACAAGGCAGAGAGGAGGAGATGTCAAGGTGTCGGGGGAAGCAAGTTCGGACTGTGGAGGACTATAGAGGAGGCATTGGCAAGGAGGTGGAGGCAAGCAACAAAATCGATGAGCGTTGGAGGCACTGGAGATGCAATGAGGAAGATGACTGTAGAGGAGGTGATGGAGAGGATGTGGCGGTGCCGAGAAGGCCGCAATGGCGAAGAGGCATCATCAAGGACTGTAGAGGAGCTATGGCAAGGAAGTGGCGGCATCGAGGAGGCAAAAGAGTGGTGTCAGCTTTGATAGATCAAGAGAGAGGAGGGGACTTAGCTGCTTCCACAGATCGAGATACATGCTTCCAGAGAGAGAGGGTCTTCGATTTGTTGACAGGTTGGTTTCAGTCAACTTTTGAGTTAGTTCAAGTTCTAAAAAAGTCCATTTAACTTTGAGGCGTCGTCTAGGCGCCTCACTGCCTCACCCAAAGGGTGACTTGGTGGCGCTTTTGCAAAGGGGCTATGCTTTAGATGAAATGAGAAGAAGCCTCGCTTCGCTAAGCTTCATGCCTAGGTGCGCTTTTGACAATTATGAGCAAGAGAGGTCCTCGCTGTAAAACCAAGAAGGCCAGTTTGCAGGTACTTGACATAAATTTTTGGTCATGCAGTTTAGCCTCATGCAAGCAAGGAGCACCCTTCGTCCTATGGATAATAAACTCATCTCTAGGACGCAAACTAATAAGGTAAGTTAGCAAATGATGAAGCATTATATAGTATTGTCACCTTCGATCAAATGGTTGCATGAGACTAATATGATAATTAAATGTGCCAATTTGATAATTCCTTTTTTAAATGGTCACCTTCGATCAAATATGCCAATTTGATTAGGGAAAGACGTGTAGTTTCAGCATCTAGATTAAATGATTGGAGGTCATTTACTGATACCAAGTGATTTTGTCATGTTCAGACCGTTCTATTGCGATAACTGATAAGACAGCATGGCTTAATTATTGTGGGTAACGTGAGTGCAGGGTAATGACACAAAGAAAGGTTCACTGAGTAAAATTGTTATTCGATATGGCTAATGATAAAATTGTCATGTAATCAACAGGCTCGAAATGAAGTTAGTGATAGGATTGAGGTTGGGTAATTGGTGGAGTGGGAAAGGAAAATGTAAAGCCAAAGGGTCTATGGACTAACTGAATCACTTGAACTATTACATGATAAGGCTATTACATGATAAGGTTATTGACTCTCTGAACAATTAGTAATGGGAAATAACCATGACAAAATAACTGATACGCCAGTGGCCTATTCCTTTCTAAGAGAAAATAGATATTATCATATTACCATATCGATCATATAGGATATATTATGATACAAAATGGACTATCATGATCACAATATCAACAACCAATGTCATAGGAACCTAGGAAATAACTAATCTCATATAGTGTCAAAACAATGAAAAGCTAGATTTCATGATATTCCTAACAGAACACATATGATGCAACATTGTAATCCAAAAAGATGACCAATACGTCACCATGAACAGTGAATACTATAAGATATCAGTTCTTGAAGAAGTATAACTTTAAATGTTTCCTCGTACTGGTAATTCCATGTGGATCCACTCATACAATTAATGTCAACCTAGCAAAACATATGCTGCTTAACATATTTGACGATGATAAAAACAAAGCTTTTACCACAAATTTTTGGGCCCGTATATGAATCCTTATATCATTTTTGACGCACATCAGCTATATGCATTGGATATTTGGATGTATTAAGCCAAATAAGTCTATCATTCGTAATATTCTTAACCTTCTTTTAGAAGAAACTATTTCAGTTTTACAAGATCAAATATAAGTGACTCCGAATATATGCTGTCTGAATTCACTACCGACACTAGCCGGCGTAAAGAAATGCATGCGAACTACTCCCTAATAACAAGGTTTATGGTAATTACGGAGCAAGGTTCGGTGCTTCTTATATACATGTACAATAATCTCAAATATAAGTGGCTCTGTATATATGCTTATTCTAAATTCACTACCAACTCTAGCCTATGTTGGCCTAAAGAAATGCATGCTACTACTCCCTAACCATAAAGTGTGTGGTAATTTCAGAGCAAGGTTCAGTGCTTCTTATATGAATATCCAATAATCTCACAAGGAAATCCAGCTACCTTCTAACACGAAAAAAGAAAAGTTGAAACTCAAAAAAGGGTGAACTTACAAGCATACAAAGCCATGCACATATCCAACTAGTGAGGAATAATGGCAATTTTAAGATGGAAGAGTCTGGAATAAGATTTGGGTCTTCAGACCTAAGACTGCAGATAGACCAAGGCATTTCATACTCTGGGAGCATCAACTGACCATGTTTAGGTATGTCAAGGCTATAGAATCAACTCAACTAGATATATTATATTGTCCACGGGAAAGCTGTGCACAAATGCTCGTTGCTTAGGAACTTTGCCAAGGGCTGTAGGGGATTCTTACTAGGTCAGAGGAACTTAGATCGTAGATGTCTTCTGCCAACCAGCCATCAGGATCCATATCAAATGATGAGCGATGCCCATTTGCATATAACCATCGTCCCTTCTCGACATTTCTACAATTTGGGCACTGCATTTCACCTTTCGCATTAAACGCAGAGCCAATACAATCTGTATGCAAAAGATTCGTGTTAGATCATACAAAATAATAATAAAAAGAAAATTTATTCAATAGATGAATAAACCAGTAAGTAGACATGAATAAGGTAACAAAGTTTTGCGAGTAACAATCACAGTGGTATAAGAAAAGGTTCATCAACTTCCACTGCTGAAGGTGTAGAAAGGCAACTGGTTAAATTTTCCCCTACAAGACAGTTGAGTTAAAAACTTGAGAACGTAGACAAAACAATCTACTGCATTACTTAAATTTGCTGGCAAAGAGTGCTTGATCCACGGCAGAACCTTTACAGGAAACAGGTCATCACACAATGGTGAATTTTAGGTTTTATAGATACATGACAGAAATATGTTAAAGCAAAGTACAAACCTACAGTGGCAACTTTTGGTTTATAGATTTTCAGCATGCACATATGTATTTGTCATCAACCATCATCATCCAAGCCATTCTCTTGTCAGAATGGGTCAACTATGTAGAACAAGAAAGCTCCAAAATAAATTGACAGAATTCCTGTTACCAGCTGTCCACCAGACCTCAATTCTATATGCAGTTGCCAACTTTGTAGCCAAGGTATATACAATCGAGAGATGTCTTTCACATAAAACCTAGAAGGCTACTGGAAACTTGAAAGGTGAGTAGTCGTACATATTTGGTCATGGAGTTTAGTGTAGTGTCCCGTTCCTCGTTCGCGGGGAGCACAGTTAAGAAACACTGTCGCTATCGATTAATCGGGACCGGTTGAATTAAGATCATTTTCTCATTACGAAATGACTTCTTCGGAATCAAGTCTCATATTCAGCGGATTGCACCTCGAGAATAGATGTGGTTGAGTCGGAAGAGACCTCCCGTTGCTCGGTTTTTCATGCCGCACTTGCTTCTTTGGCTTTGATTTTATGAATGCGTTTTTGTGAATGTTTTCGATGGATTTCATTGCTTGCGTTTTTCGAACTTCGCATTTCATATCAAACTCGAAATAGAAGGGTAGAGTGCTAATTCGTTGATCATGTGATTTCAGGTGATCGTGTAGGCGCCGTCTAGCGCAACCAATCTTCTCTTGCCTCGAACAAATCAAGGTGAGTGGCTGACCCTTCTCTCCCTTGACTCTCTTATTTTATAAATCAATCGACGTCACAACATAATTAAAATGTTAGAAGTAGATGCAGTTGACACCAAGTAGATTATGCTTGTCTTTACAGAATTAAATAAATGAATTGTTGCACAATTTCTCACGAGTACCTGCTATAGAACTGCTATAATATGAATTATATGAATTGTTGTATACTTAGAATCAATTAACGAATGTTGCAACGATAAGACGAGACACGATGAAATTGACTAAGTTTCTAAAGAACTTATAGACCATGTCGAACAACTGAGTTAGTAATACGTTCATTGGACAGTTGTGTACAAGGAATTTAGTTCCTTGAACGGTAGCCTAGGCAAAGGAACGGATTCGACCTAGGAGGAAAGGGAATAGCAGTGCTAGCTTAACTGGCACGGGTGATTCGGGAACTTTCAAATAGCGCTCGCTACCCGTCTTGAAAGGATCGTCGTCTAACCCAGCTATAGTCCAAGATGGGTTGACATTGCCAGTGGCCTTCACACCTATACAATGCCTTCATCTATTGATATCAGTTGACACGGGATGAATATGGTTTGTTTGTTTCAAACACGGAGACTATGCCATGGGTGTAAAAGTAATGTAATTTTCATATGTTATGCCTTGTTAACTGTTCATATGTAATCCACTAGGATGGTTAGTAAGATCAGCAATTATACATTCATGCTTTACAAAATTTTTGAACCAAATGAGAGCGTGGTATTTAATTAGCCACCCACCAGTACACGGCAATGTACTGATCCTCGCTCTCTACAGGTACTACAAATCAGGAGGAGCTTGCCACCTAACAAGGCGACGCTCGAGTGTTTTTGAAGCATTACTCGTGTGCTCGAAGGCTTGAATCTGCTGTTTTGAAGACTCTACATCAGTCCAAAAAATATTTCTCGACTTCCCTCAATAGCAGGTGGTTTTAATATTTTGGTTGTAGAAGGGGGATGTATTGTATGGAACGACTATCTTATCAGCGTTCATTTTGTAATCGAGTCAAGTTGTAAGCCCGCTCGGCAACTATTGTAATAGTCTTGTAAATGATGTTCATTATCAATGAAGTAAAGTCTTGTTTTGTCCCTAATATGTTGTTTCAATTTCTCTGTATACTCTATGTAATGTTGTGTTTCGGATAACCTTATGAAACTGTCTTGTGCAAGCGCAACTTAGGCTCGCACGATATCATGCTCGAGGGACAACTATCGATTCTTCGGAATCATGACGTGACATAATGGTATCAAAGCATGGCTTTCCGTCTTGAGTCTCGAAATCCTTGACCTCGTGTCGATGAGATGAGTTGTTCCATACAATGAGTCTATTTTCTGAGAATAATGTGGGTTTCCTTCTTAATTCAGAAGTCACGGAACCTACGGCCACGAACGATTTGGACGCTTTGAGTGGCTTTAGCAGCTCGAAAGTCGAACCACCGGTTGACCCAATGGAGCAAATATTGCGCATGATGGAAGCACAACAACAATTGGCCGATGTCCGACAAACGCAGTTCGAGAACAGATTCGTGAATCAATTCAAGGTGCAGCAGAAGCAACTTGACACCATGCAACAAATCGTCCAGACAATCGCGGCCAACAACAATCATTCAGCGGCCGCGCCCGTCGTAACATAGCCGGTGAACCAACGCAACAAAGTCGACCCCGACGAGCCTCAGCCTACACCTACGAAGTATGCCTCCTCCGAAATCTTAGCATTTAGATGGTATGCAGTACTTCGTGCAAGGGAACCGAAGATCCTTCTGTAGCGCTCGATTGGCCGGCAAAATTGGAAGAGCACTTCGAAGCACTCGGCATGGACGAGTCGAGGCGAGTTGCTTGCGCTCAACTTCAACTTCGGTTGAACGTGCATGACTGGTGGATGTGTAAAAACGAGCGATCCTCCGAGACGATGAGACGACGAAGATTACTTGGACCACATTCCGCAAAGCATTCGAAGAAGAATTCCTTCCTCCAACGGTTCGTCAAGAAAAGGAGAGCGAGTTCATGCAATTAAGGCAGAAGAATATGACATTTCGTCAATATGCGTCTGAGTTCGACAAGCTTGCCAAGTTTGCAAGTGCTCTTCTGCCTGATGCCACGAGTAGAACATAACGTTTCGAAATGGATTTGAGGCCTTCCATCGTCGCACATGTGATCGTTCCAGTGTATCAAACAGTGCGGGCGGCCCTCAATCATGCTATGCGCCTCGAGCTCCAGTATCCTCCAATTACTTCCGGCGTTGTGCATCATGTCAATCACAAACACCATAATAACACAGAAGGCAACAACGCGTATAAGCGTTCCAATCACGACACCAACGACGGCTACCAAGGGCAGAACCCTGCATTTCATTGTAACAAATGCAACTGGGATGGTCATCATATAAATGACTGTCGAGCGAGAGACGGAGCCTGCTTCAAGTGCGGTCGAGTAGGCCACATCGCACGCAACTGCTTGGAAGGAGGGCCGACTCAACGCCCTCCACAACAGCAGAATCAGCAAAATCGAGACCAAGCACCTCGAGCTCCCCAGCCTGCACAACAAAATGGCCAAGATCGTCGCCCCAATGCCCAGGGACGCGTCTATGCCATGACTCGAGATGAGACGTTCGCCGCAGATACAGTCGTGACAGGCATATTATTTTTCAATAATATGCATGCTCGTGTACTGTTGATTCTGGTGCTACCCAGAGGACTTTGCCACAGAACATAAATTTTCTAGGACACCGCTAGGCCTTAACCTTAGTGTTAGCATACCGTCGGACACGCAACTACCTGAACACTTCGGCTGTAGAGATGGAATCATTTGTATCGGAGGTAAAAAGGTATATCTTGATGTGATAGTTCTAGATATTAAGGAGTAAGATATCATACTGGAAATAGCTTGGCTCGGTGCTTACAATGCCACCATCGACTGCGTAGGAAAGGTCACCTTGCACATACCTGGGGTGACCAAATTCTGTTAGGTGAAGCGTCGACGACATGCATGGTAATATCAACAATTTCTGCACGAAGGATGCTGCATTCGGACTGTGAGGGATACTTAGCATTCGTTCGAAACACGAGACAGGATGGTGCAAACGCGGGTCAAACCGAAATTGTGACAGAATTATCCGACGTGTTTTCTGACGAGCTACCTGACATGCCACCTGACCGAGAAATTGAGTTCATCATTGACACATTCTCCGACATCCGACCGATTTCCAAGACTGTACAAAATGGCCCCTGTAGAGCTGAAGGAACTCAAGGTCCAATTGTAAGAACTGCTCGACAAGGGATTCACTCTGCCTAGTGTTTCGCCATGGGAAACGCCCATACTGTTCGTGAAGAAGGACGGGTCGACACATCTGTGTATTAACTATCGAGAACTGAACAAAGCCACCATCCAGAACAAGTATCTATTGTCCCGCATAGACGACTTATTCGATCAGCTACAATGCGCCTCGGTGTTTTTGAAGATTGATCTTTGCTCGGGTTACCATCAACTCAAGATCAAGCCACACGACGTGCCAAAGTCAGCCTTCCATACTCGATACGGACATTATGAGTTCCTGGTAATGCCGTTCGACCTAACAAACCCCTCCACTGCCTTCATAGATCTAATGAATCGGATATTTCGACCCTTTATCGACAAGTTCGTTGTAGCCTTCATCGACGAATTCTCGTCTACTCAAAGGACAGAGGGCAACATGAAGAACACCTATGGACCGTGCTCCAGACTCTTCGAGACAACCGGTTGTATGCAAAGCTGAGCAAATGTAAATTTTGGCTAAGCAGTGTATCATTCCTTGGGCACATCATCTCTACAGAAGGCATCGCAGTCGATTCGAAGAAAGTTGAAGCCATTATTGATTGGAAGCGGCCTGCGTCAGCTAGTGAGATTCGAAACTTTTCTGGCTTGGCGGGATACTACAGGCGATTCGTGAAAGACTTTTCAAGGATCGCATCGCCCTTGACTCGCCTCACTCAAAAAGGAGCTGCGTATGAGTGGTCAGATGACTGTGAAGCTTCCTTCCAAAAACTAAAGCAGCGGCTCGTTTCGGCCCCTATACTCGCTCTTCCAGACGGGTCTGAAGGATTTCAAATATTCAACGATGCTTCATGCCAGGGCTTGGAATGTGCACTTATGCAACGAAACAAGGTGATATCTTTCGCCTCAAGACAATTGAAGCCACATGAGAAACACGATCCTACGCCCGACTAAGAGTTGACGGCAATTATGTTCACGTTGAAATTATGGCGACACTACCTTTATGGCATGGCATGCAGCATCTACACCGATCACAAAAGCCTCAAGTATCTCTTCACCTAGAAAGAACTGAACTTACGGCAAAGACGTTAGCTAGAACTAATCAATGACTATGACTTAACGATCGACTACACACCGGAATGTGCCTAAAAAAGAGGGACAAAATATTAGAAAAGATCTTTGAATGAAAAATCTTGGAATGGCGTTGCCGATCGTCCGATCCCTCACTTGGTGGGCTGACAATTAGATGCCAATTGTTAGTGTTTATTAATTTCCTATAAATAATAAACTTGCATGCTTCTAAGAAGATGAGACACTCAATATCTTTAAATAAAAATTCTTGGAATCTAACATTCCTAATTTAAACAGATAAAACACACAAGATCTTTGAATGGAAAATTGAATAATAAATTGGCTTACAGTTGTAACTTATTCATGTATCTTCCAATCAAACGGGATTGACTATGTTCACGCGCGATTTAAGTTGTACTAAAAACTGGGTACAACAAACTGGGAATCCACTAGTACTCAAAAAATGATACTCATACATCATAGTATGGGCTCAGAGTTTATGCTTCTTGAAAAATATTCCAAACCCCATTGTGTACCAAATAAACCATTTTACAAAAAAAATGAGTTGAAACCAACAAAACCACTCATATCAACAAAACTAAGCCACTGATACCAAATTAACCATTTAGCAAAGGCTTCTTGAAGATTATAAAGCTACCAACATTCTTAGAATGTGTCACACAAAAAACTAAACCAACAAAGCTACTGATATCAAATGCCTATTGCCAAAACAAAACTAGCCTATTGAAACAACACATAACCCACTGAAAAAACACATTCTCAAAACAAAATCTAGGAACATAAAATCCAGTCATCTTGTATGCTAGATTGCACAGGAACATAAAATCCAGACCAATAGCATATAGAGCAAAGTGGGTATCCGCTGATACTCAAACTGGATACTAAAAAAAAACACATAATACTAAAAAATGCTCAGGAGACTAAAAAAACTGCACATGATATTGTCCAAGATACATTGCAAAAAATCAACTTTGGCTTTTTGAATAAATATTTCCAACCTAAATGTGTACCAAATCAACCATTCCATAATGAGCTTATATAGTGATTAAGAAAACCAATTTATGATCTTCATCTGACAGATCACATATAATATTAGGATATATGCCATCAAGATACATGTGAGTGCAAGAAATTCAGGTGAGTAACATGATGATTCATAATAGGATATAAGCAGCATTCTGGGCTCAGATTTAATATTAAATCTTTCAACCATGATGATTCATTCATTGACAACAGTGAGTATCACAAAAAAGAGCAGCAAAAATTAGCAGCAAATGAAGAATGTATCATAGTCAAAACAACATAGCTCCAGTGTATCAAAAAAAAGGCATAATGTATCAAAAAAGAGCAGCAAAAATTCTCTTCAAAAAAAAGAGCAGCAGAATGAATCAAGCACTCTCAAAAACTGCATATTCTTACCACAATGATGAATTTATCACATCCCAAACAACATAGCCCCAGCAGAATGTATTCGAAGTGATACTCACTGATACTCATAAGCCAAAGTGATAATCGACCTCATCGTAGCATGTTGGCATGTATTAATATGATGTCTACATTGGTTTCAATTATGTCTAATGGTATATGTTTGTTGAAATGTTAGAATGGCGTACTATGTTGTGTTGAAGGGGATGGTTCTTGCGTCTACACTAAGTGGTCAGAATGCCCTATGCAAGTTAATGGCTTCAAAGGAAATTGTTATTTCAAATGCGAGGATAGAGGAGGCGATAAGCTATTTTAGCTCCCTTAAAAATGAATACGAATGTGCAACCTACAAGAAAGCTCAGAAAGTCCACACAAGCAGTGGACTATTTGTTTGGGAGGGGGTGTTTTTAAGTTTTTTCTTATATTACCATGTGGTTTATGTAATCTTATTATCTATGGTGACATTTTGTATATGGTTAGATAGGCCAACACTAAAAACATGTATTATATCTATGATTCTACTCCTATATGTAAATTATAATTAACGAACTTCTTTAATTAAATATGACTTGTTTCTATGGCTAATTTGTGTATTGTGTGCATTTCTTTGATGCATGGCTAAGATGGAAATGCAAGAGATATCTAGACAATGATGAGAAAATCTGAGTTTAAATCACTACAAATGGCGACAATGAGAAGGGATATGAATTCTTCAAATAGACTATGTCCCTTCAAAACACAAACTTTGCGATTGATGGTAGCCCCTTTCACTTTTGCGAAATGGCCAGAGGTGGTAACCGTATTAGTTTTTAATCCCATAAGGTCTATAAACTTTGTGATTGATGGTAGCACCTCTTGCATTTGTGAAATGGCCGAAGATAGTCAACATATTAGTTTAATTCGATTTGGACAATGATGAGTAGGGTGAATACTCTGAGTCAAAATCAAACATGTCAATGATAACTGAGTAGGATGACTCCTTGAGCCATGTGTTTGTCCATTCAAACCCAACCAAAAATGAAGCAGCATTAGTTCTGTTTTTTTCCATCATTAGTGCGTATCAGATTGGCTATATTTGTCATGATGCAGCTTTGCTAATATAATTTTGGCACAATTTTGGCTTCAGATTTTTGCTCTGCCTCTATATTTTACAGTATCAGCATTTTTTGTCTTTGAGTATCAGTGAGTTCATTTTTTTTACTAACTAGTTCAGTTTTTTTACTATCTTGAGTATCCAATTTAGTTTTTTTACTGTCCAGTCCAGTTCTTGAGTATCTTGAGAATCGTGGATTTATTTTTGCAGTTGCTGCCACACTGATTTTTAGCTAATGATGTTGTTGCTGCTACATTGATTTTCTGAATGGATCCTAAGGCCTGTTTGTTCACACTTCAACTCAACACAACTTTATCCCACTTTCTATTTCTTCACACTTTCAACCCACTTTCTTCATACCAACAACCCCTAATGTTGTTGTCTATTTTGGAATTGTTTCTAATTCCTCGTATTATTTTGCTTCCAGTATTGGGATGTTCAAATCATTTTTGGATAATTTTAGCTTGAGAGTTTTGTTGTTGCATCTATATTCTGCAGTATCAGCATTGGATACCTAGTTTGAGTATCAGTGGATATTCAGTTTGCTCTCTGTGCTGGTGTCTAGATTTTCTACTGTTTGGATTTTTCCTATATGCTACTGCCAGTTTCATGACTCTATTTTTCTGCTTATGTTGTTGTCTATTCTGGGTATGTTGTCTTCTGTATGCAGCCTGAATTTCTGCCTGTAACGATTTTTGCTTACTTTTGAGTGATCTGAGTATATTTTGTATGGGCTATGATGCGGTTGACTCTCACTTTGGCTTTGAGTATCAATGAGTATCACTTTAGATACATTCTGATGGAACTATGTTGTTTGGGATATGATAAATTCATCATTGTGGTAAGAATGTACAGTTTTTGAGAGTGTGATGCATTCTGCTGCTCTTTTTTTAAGATAATTTTTGCTGTTCTTTTTTGATACATTATGCCTTTTGTTTTTGATACACTAGAGCTATGTTGTTTTGGTATGATACATTCTTTATTTGCTGCTGATTTCTGGTGCTCTTTTTTTATACTCATTCTTGTCAATGAATGAATCATCATGGTTGAAAGATTTAATATTAAATCAGAGCCCAAAATGCTGGTTATATCCTATTATGAATCATCATGATACTCACCTGGATTTTTTGCACTCAGTCACATGTATCTTGATGGCATATATCTTAATATTATGTGTGATTGGGTCAGATTGAGATCATAAATTGGTTTTCTTAATCACTATATAAGCTCATTATGGAATGGTTGATTTCGTATACATTTAGGTGGGAAATATTTACTCAAAAAGTCAAAGTTGATCTTCTGCAATGTATCTTGGGCAGTATCATGTACAGTTTTTTGAGTCTCCTGAGATTTTTTAGTATTACATGTAGTGTTTTTAGTATCCAGTTTGAGTATTAGCGGATACCTAGTTTGCTCTATATGTTGCTGGTCCGGATTTTCTGATATCTGGATTTTATGTTCCTGTGCAATCTAGCGTACAAGATAACTGGATTTTATGTTCCTGGATTTTGTTTTGAGAATGTGTTTTTTCAGTGGGTTAGTTGTTTCAATGGGTTATGACGAGTAATGATTACCTAATTTTGTTTTGGCGATAGGCATTTGATATCAGTGGCTTTGTTGGTTTAGTTTTTTGTGTAAGACATTCTTCATTTTGGTAAGAATGTTGGTTGTTTTATAATATTCAAGAAGCCTTTGCTAAATGGTTTATTTGGTATCAGTGGCTTTGTTAGTTTTGTTGATAGGAGTGGCTTTGTTAGTTTCAACTCAAAATTCTTTTGAGAAATGGTTTATTTGGTACACAATGGGATTGGAAACATTTTACAGGAAGCCTAAACTCTTTGCCCATACTATGATGGTTGAGCATCATTTTTTGAGTACCAGTTAAGGGTGAGCATTATTCGGTTTTGGACCGAAAATCAAACCGAACCGAACCGATCCGAATAAGAGATTCGATTCGGTTTCGGCTTTCAAAACACTAAAATTCCTTATTCGGTTTCGGTTTTGGGTTTCAGTTTCGATCCAAAACCGAATAAAAATTATACAATTATGTAAATACCCTCGATTCTTTGCATATTTTGTGATTAAAAACGTGTATATTTTAAAAACAACAATTCTATGTATGTGTTTTGAATTTTTGCTTTGATAATTTTTAACAACTAGTCCAACTTTGTACGCAACTTTGAAATTTAACAAATGTATGTACAAAAATTATAATTTTTAATATAGTTTACCCACGATCCCAATTTTGGGTCCGATCCATTAAACAATATAAATAGTCCAACCGAACAAACAAAATAAACTGAATAAACCAAATTTATTATTCGGTTCGATTTTGATTTTGGCTAATTCAGTTCGGTTTCGTTTTTTAATTTTCAAAATTTCAGTTTATTCGGATTTGGCTAATTCGGTTAGATTGAAACCAAATAAACCGAACGCTTACCCCTAGTACCAGTGGATACCCAGTTTGTAATATTTTTAGTACAACTTAATCGCGTGTAGGCGTAGTCAATTCCATTTGATTGACAGATACATGAATAAGTTACAATTATAAGTCAATTTATTATTCAAATTTTCATTCAAAAGATCTTGTATGTTTCATCTGTATAAATCATAAATGTTAGATTCCAAGATTTTTCATTTAAAGATCTGGAGTGTCTCATCTTCTTAGAAGCATGCAAGATAAATATTTATAGGAAAATTAATAGATGGCGCTAACAGCTGGCTTCTAATTGTCAGCCCACCAGACGAGAGATCGGACAATCGGCAGCACCATCCAAGATTTTTCATTCAAAGATCTTTTCTAATATTTTGTCTCTTTTCTTTGGGCACAGCTCCTTTAGTCATACTCATACAACAATTTGTCTTCAATAATTTTGTAATTTGATACACAATGGTTTATTTGTCTGCATATAAATTTGATAGCATAAAAATTTGCAATTTGTCTTTTCTAATGGTTTATTTGTCTTCATTATATGGTATCAGTGGATTTGATAAATGTCACTTTTTCTACTTTGTTATCTGCAGATAATCCAATTTGTACGAGGATAGTATCAATTTGCAATTTGTCTTTCCTAATGATTTATTTGTCTTCATTATATAGTATCAGTGGATTTGATAAATGTCGCTTTTTCTACTTTGTTATCTGCATATAATCCAATTTGTACGAGGACAATATCAATTAAAGTTTCTTTTTGTAATTTGTACGACACTATCATTTATAAATTTGTCTTCAATAATTTTTTCCTTATTTATGAGAATATTAGTATTTTTACGAAATTTACAATCGGTAATTTGTAACCTTATTTAAAAAAAAAAAATCATATTGCAATATCTCCAACCAAACAAACAACAAATATGGAGGGTAACTATACCGAGGGTTACCGTATCCCAACTAACATCTCTTTTCAACAACCATCCAAACAATCGAACTCCTTTTTGTCCACTATCAACAATCATCCAAACAACTAAACTCTTTTTTTCCACTTTCAACGACCACCAAAGTACCGAACTCTTTTTTTCTCCACTTTCATATTTTCTAATTTCACCAACCAAACAATTTTTGGAAAGTCAAAAATTTTGCGTAGGCATCGCGTACGTAAACTCCGTTTTTCCACTTTCGCACTTCCCTACACTTACGTGCAACCAAACAGGCCCTAAGAGAAGTCCAGATGGCTTGAAACTGACACTGATGAGTGAATCACACACATGAAACACCAGGGTTAAAAGCCTATTGTAAAATATATAATCCTGCCTAACAGGCATAGGTTCTGCATCTTCATAGTTGATATGAAAACGCAAGATAATCCTTCTTCGACCAAAATTTTCGGTTTGGCTAATAAGGCCATAGAAGTGGTTAACTTGTCAGGCTGTGAACCAACCATGATATGTGCCAGACATGCATAAATATGTAATGGCACAATCAAAGACCAAATGTAGATCAAACCTACATTTAACGAACCCAGCACAAAGTACGCCTAAATACAGGCCACGACTGTAAGAATTTAGCTATACTCTGTTTAAATTCCACGTGCCAAGTAGGCATAAACACATTTCAGGATTCCTTATAATGTGTAGGTCCAAGAATATGTGTAGCTTTGAGACCACCATATTTGTGCCCTGGCCTTCAGGGAACCCATCAACAAAGAAGTACAGAAAGCCCAGAAGAACACTAAGAGCAAAAGAAACAATCCTCTTTTCAGAATAAATACCTTTTTCGATATACCTTGTGAAAGGATTAGTTGAGTTCTAATTCGATGATTTCTAAAGGATAATTTTAGTGAACCTGCAAATGTAACCTCTATATAGAAAGTGCAGTTTCAATTGCTTAACACATATCACCTGCTTATGAAGCTTTAAATCATTTAGTGCTACTCAAGAATGTGATTTATGGACAGTTATGATCATAGAGCATACATAGGAATTTAAAAGAGAGATGAATTTTGGACCCAAAAGCTAGAGGAGAAAACTCTATGCATGTGTCTAAGAAGGGAAGCCAGTGCGGCTCACAGCATAGTACACAAGGATACCCAGATCGTTTGCCAACTTTTCTGAATGCACAAGACCAATGCTGATACATATTTCATGCAATTTATGAATATGTAAAAAAAAAAAAAAACATAACTAATACACAATGTCACAGTTAAAGAACACAATAATCTCTTAATAGGAAATTGATAAAAAGATTTCAAATAAAGAGAATCAACTCGTTTTCATCTAGTCGATAGAATAACTCATGTAACTGGATATCCCGAACAGTAATTAGATGGTTGGCAAAAAACAAGGGCAATGGAAAGTCAAAATTCACATCAAGCATCAAAGGCATTGATGCATGGAATACAAAGTTCTGACATGAACCTAATACATGTCTCGTAATATTACATCCAACGAGGCGATATCTTCCCTCTAGCATCTGTGGCTGCCTATCCGTGGCTGCCTACCCTGGCTGCTAGTCCAACGGGTAAGGCAATAGTCAGTTTAGCCTTACATAATGACATAAATAACAGCTGAAAAGAAACCATAATATTTGCTATCTGCAATGACATAAAAGTCAATGATGAAACAAATAACGTAAAAATGTCAAACAGGAATTCATGAAATAATGTATTGGAGAACAGAAGACTAAATAGTATGGCAAGTAATTTCATCAGAAAATGAAAGGGGGACGAGTCCTAGGTCGAATTTGATGGCCAAAGAGATGGCAAAGTACAAATAATTCCGTAACATCAAGCAAAAAAAGAAGGAATTAGGGTATTTAATGGTTTCTGCAGAAGTTTGTACAATAAAGAAATTTACCTAAAAAAAGGTTTACAAGGGTCAAAGAGGATAACGTTCATTAGTAAGTCAATATAAGGAGGAATCAAACAAATCGAATCTGGTCATTATGAGAACATTAAGACAGTTTGGTGGTAAATGTGGAAAAGATGGGTGAAGAAATAGTATACAAGATGAAGAGTAGCAGCAACAACACAGTGATTTTAAAGAAGCTAGTGAGATGATATGAGCACATACAACATAAACTAAAATGAAACTGAATGATTATGAGAAACGATTAAGAGAATTTGCAAGAACAGTAATAGGCCATCAATCAGGAAGACAAAGAAGAGGTAAAGAACAACGGCATATATAAGTATGCCACGTATAAGTATGGACACACAAACAAGAGGTTAAGGATCAACGGTACATATAAGTATAGTATATAATTGAACTGGTTATAGCACTTTTTCTTTTTCTTCTCATCAGTATCCTAATTGTATTAATACACCAGAGAGCATTCTAATATTCTAGTCGAAGCAATGGAGGAAAGCGGTATTTCAAAGAATATACTCCACATTATGCTAATATTGTTTTTGCTGTATTGCAGAAAATGTAGTATTATACTTGATTAAATAAACAGGTGAAGTATAGAATGAAGAAACAAAATTGTAGATGATGTGGCATTGGCACAATATGACAAAAAAGCAAGAGAAGCTGATATAAGGAGTATCGAATAGTAATGGTCAAGTGAGATGGGATTGAAAGGCACAGACCCACAGATTAAGAGTTGCTAGACGAAAATGCAGGACATATGCTAATCCATCCCTAGCCAGTTTAACTAACCTATCTCCCTCAGGTTATTGTTAAATCTGGGATAAACTGGCATCACATAGGTTGGGTCCGGAATTCAAGTACCGAGATAAGTAAGCAATTTAAACCCTTTCCTTACGCAAAAAAAAAGGATTAGAGGTGACAAGCCATGTCATTTTATCTTGTAAGTTCATGCATTTCTAGAGTCAAATTGTTTCTGATTTGATATTTCTTCACATTAGCAGATTGCTAACAGCTGCGTAGAATAAAGACAAAGCTGAAGTTGGATTTCTAATATCTTGTCTTGTATGTGGAATCATAAGCATATTCTATCATCTTTAATGTTCTAGGATTATAGCTTCCTTCCTCCAAAGTCTTACTTACAATGACCCCCTCACATGACCTAAATGTTGTTTTATTCTTAAGTTAAACAATTCTTCCATGATGGCCATCTTGGAAGTATGCATGTCCAGCTATTCAAATTGTATGCTTTCTCTTCGTAAACACAATTTCAAGAGAAGACATGATTGATTTACTAGAGTAATTCTTGGAGAATCAAATGTTAGGCCATCACCTGAAGAGAATTAGTGGACAAGGAAGTCCAGAGATTTTAACATCACATATAGATCTGAAAACATGTAGGGGCAGTGAAACTTCTAAAAAGAATTTATGATAATGAAGAAGGAAGAAGGAAGTTGTATGCGATTAGCTAGGTTAAATCTAATGCTTGTACTAATTTATAAAAGTTAGTAACTTAGGAGAAAGAGATAATTATAACCTCATAAGGTGAGGAAACAAAGAGTAAATACCAAGATAAGCTAAATTATTAAAAGCGAAAACTAAAGAATCCTAGTACAAGAAAAGAAAATAATGGAAAGATGGGAGTTATTTTCATAAATTATCAAGTGAGAACAATATTGGACATGTTGGCAACACGAACCTTAGCTTCTTTGAGTTTCTATAATATAAAGAAAGTATGTTTCCAAACTAAAACAAATTTTTTTTTTTTTTTGCTATCAATTAGAGTAAAGAAACTAAAATAATTTGATGACATTTCACTATTATAATAATTTATGTATACAACATATTAATTAGATTGGACCACTAAATAAAAATAGTAAAAACCTTGTAAATTTGCGGTCGGTAGTGCTTGTCATATCATTAATCATATGTCCACTACGATTCTGGATCACAAACCTCCTTTCTCCATTCTCTTTCCTACCGAGGAACCCTTCTTGGTGGTTCCACAAGTATTTGATGGTTCATATTTGGTTCAGCATCTTGGACCAGTTGTTGATAAGCTCCCTCTCGAATCTTTTCGTGCTTCTAGGTTTATATTTGTAGGGTATTCTTCTAGTCAAAGTGTTATGTTTGTTATTCTTCTTTTGACCAAAAGCTTCTTACTTCTACCAATAATACCTTCCATTAAAATCAGCCTTTCTTTCCACCACCAAAGTCTCCACGTCATTTCGTTCCTGTTGATGGACCATATATACCTCCTTCATCACCAATCTGGCTACATCTTCTCAGAAGCACTCTCAACCATCATGTTTTTTATTCTATGCATGACATCCTTATCATGAGAATTGTTGAGAAATTGACTCAACTTAGTAGACTTAATTCATTAAAGAGGTGAATAGAACTTATTTATAGGGTATCTTCTACAAGAATAATTGATCCTAAATACAAAAAAAATAATCGTTTCTATATTGCACGAGTACTTCATAGGAGGATTGTATCTGTGCTTGTATATGTATCTGACACGTATTGGATACGACACTTCTTTACAATCCTATTAGATATGGTTCACCTATGTTTATGCTAAGAAAAACATAGTTCACATGTTCGTGGTCCGGACAAACACAAGTAAGATATCAGAAATTAACATTAAATCCTTTCTAGAACTTTTGGAAACCCATTACTACCCCATGCTTAAATATACATAGTATTAGGATATAATGTATAAAACATATATAGAAATATGTTTTGATGTTTATATATAACAATATCCATGTTGTACTCGTATCCCAAAATATTCAAAACTAATGTGGTGTAATTTTGAGTGTCTATAAAAATTCCACATCGATAGGTTGCCATTATTTGCTTCCATTTATACCCTCTTCAAAAAAACATAATTACAACTACTACCTAAAAGCTAAAATAGTCTAATATCCTATAAATAACAATTGATAATGACAAAAATTTAATATCTATAAATAACAAATATAAGAATAGTTTAGATTGATCATGAATTCCTAATCACATAACATCAAACAGAGAGAGTGACAATATTTTCTTGATGTGACATGACAATAAGTAACGATATATTCTTGCTTTGAGGGATTTATATATAGGCTATAGGTAAGTTTATTCTTTAAAAACTTTCAGAACCGTTAGTTAATGAATTAACAAGCATGGGTCAAACTGGTTTAAAATCCGCTACTTAAAACCACCTAAAATCGGACCCCTCATAACCGGTACTTTAGAAACATCTCATAACCGCTACCCAACAATTGTCAAACAGACCCTAAAATACCAAAACAAGCTAAAAGCTAATCTTAAACAACTCCTGCTTGTTCGTATTCAGCTTGAATAAGCTAGATTTATTTTACTTCCTCCATGCTTGCATGGCTTCCATCTGCTACTTTTAAGAGAGAACCATCTTCTATCTTAACAATGCTTCAAAAGGGAGAATGACTTCCTTGTATGGGCAATCGTACGGATCAAGTGTCATTATGGTGGTTCATTATATTGATACAAAGAGATTTAATCGAAGCCAATTTATATGTTCCTTGATATATCGATCTATATGGACTGCATCCTAAACTTAGACCTCCTTCCTCTTTCTTTTACCGAAATTTCATGTGGAACAGAAAAAAGGAGCTTCCTTTTTTCAAAAAATTAAGTATCTCATACAATTTATTTCTAACCTGATTTCGTTCGTTAAAGACATGAATTGAGCTGAATGTTGATACCCCTACCACAAACCGAACAATTAGTCCGAAATTACATCACAACTAACAATGTTTGATGGAAAAAAAAAACATATTTTTCCAAAAGGAGACAACTTTACATTGATTCCGCAACGATATATATAAAGCTGCCTCCTTTACGAAATTAAGATCGATCCGAAGCATACCAGAACAAAAACAATTAACAACAGAGGTAAATTTTAGAAATTTCGAGATGAAATCGATCACCTAAATGGAACTCATGGCCGCAATGGAGCTTGGCGGTGGCCCTCTCCCGATCGAGCACGAGCTCGAGGCAGATGGAGCACGAGGACGCCGACGACAAGGAGGTCGCGGAGCTCTTCATCTCTTCGGATAAATCGGGCTTTTCGAGATCCATCGGCTCAAGGACCCCGAGATCGCTCATGACTCCGCTTGGTTATTCCGAGAATTCCCCCAATTTCGTTCACGAACCTAACGTTCATCGAAGAGGAGGAGGAGGAGAAGAAGAAGAAGAGGAAGAGGGATTTGGATTTCTATCACGGAATTTTTGATGCAAAAATTGATTCTTTCCTTTTTCTTTTCTCTTCTTTTCTTTTCTTTTCTTTGTAGCTCAAGAGAAGTAGAGAACAGAATGACAGAATGTGAGCGGTTGGGAGGCTTTAATGGAAAATGAGATTTTATGGGATATGCATTCAACACAAAATTTATTTAAATTTTTTATAAGGCACATCAAAAGTTAATCAGGCTGTCCAATTTTTAACTTTCATTTATTTACAAATTTGCCACTAAATTTTTTTTACTCAGGCTATCCAATTTCTAGGTATAAAAGATAATTCTTTTTATTTTATTTTTGCTCTTTTCTCTTTCTTCCCAATAACAAGAAGCGCAAGAAGAAAGAAGAAGAAAGAAAACAAGAAGAATATCTCTTTCTCCAAACCCTAGTTTTTTGTTTTTTTTTTTTTTTTTTGCTCTTTTCTAATTTCTCATATTTTTTTCTCTAAACCTAGTTTATGCATGAAACCCTAGTTGTAGAAGAAATTGGGTTATCAAATCTAATAATCAATTTTTCTTCATTAATAGAAGAAATTATGGATGAACCCTAATTCTAGAAGAAATTGATTTGTTGAGCAAGTAAATATTAGGACTGCCACAATTTCTGGCAGAAGTATTGAGGACTGCCAGAAATTGTGGCAGTCCTGAGAGGGACTTGTTGTACAACAGGACTGTCACAATTTCTGACAGTCCAGAAGTATTGAGGACTGTCAGGAATTGTGGCAGTCCTAAAAGGGCCTTATACAACAGAACTGCCACAATTTCTGGCAGTCCTAGAAGTATTGAGGACTGTCAGAAATTGTGGCAGTCCTAAAAGGGACTTGTTGTACAGCAAGTACATTTTAGGACTGCTACAATTTCTAGCAGTCCTAAAATCGAAATGGCCGAATGAAAAACATATGTTATGATTTATTTCCATTGATAATATAGTGAAATATACATTTTATGGTTTATTTTCATACATTTTTTTTTGAGAAAGAATGAAATAAACATGTTAGGATCTATTTTCATGCATTATTTGTGAGGAATCAAAATGATGAGAATGAAAATTGTGGAGAGGAAAACTATGATTTTAATGGAAATAATGGAGAAGAAAACTAGGGTTGAGAGTGGGAAAATGGTGGAGAAGAAGATGAAGAAGAAGAAGAAGAAGAAGGTGTATAGTTTGGGGAGTGGAAAATGATGGAGAAGAAAAAGAAGAAGAAGAATGAGAAGGAGAAGAAGAATAATAAGAAAATGAGGAAGAAGAAAGGGTTTGGAAGAGAGAGAGTGAAATTTGGGGTTTGGGGGGGTGGGTTTGGGACAATCCCATGAGTAGAAAAATTGGATAGCCCCAGTAATTTCTCCTCAAACATGGGCTAGCCCCAATCCTGGCTAGTTCTGATCAACTTTTGATGCGCCCTTATAAAAAGTCACTTATTTACTACTCCCTGCCTCCACTTTTGATACATTCCCTCCAAGTCCATTTTTTTATAAGGGCACATCAAAAGTTGATCAGGACTAGCCTAAAACTAACTTTGGTTTATTTACAAGTTTGTCATTAAAAAAATTACTCAGGGCTAGTCCAACTCTAGGTATATAAGTCATTTTCTTTTTTTTCCTCTTGTCTCCTTCCTCAACACATCCAAGAAGAAGAACAACAACAACAATAACAAGAATGTGGGATGAGTTTTCTTCTAATATTCTTCTTCTTCTCCACCATTTTCATCCTCACCACTCCATCAAAACCCTAGTTTCTTGCTCATTCCCAATTTTGATGGCACCCAAAGTCTCCTCACAAATAATGTACAAACCCTAATATTGCACAAATAATGTACAAACCCTAATATTGGTGGGTGAACAAACAATGTACAAACCCTTTGGTGGGTGAAAACTGAACACGACATTCTTTTTGAAGCAATCTCAGTTAACTCCCCAACCGACAAAACCTTAAAATATATTTTGGCAGTCCTCGACAGCAAGTCCATTTTAAGACTGCCCAAATTTCTGGCAGTCATGTAGTGGATAGGACTGCCAGAAATTTTGGCAGTCCTGACCGTCCAAAAAAAATTATTTTAGGTATAAATATATTTTAGATAAGTCTCTCAATTTTGTTCATTTCAAAATAAACCTATTTTAGAGATAAGTCTCTCAATTTTAAATCTATCTTATAGAAAAATCTAATTTTGGTCGTCTTATTTTAGAGATAAATCTGTCAATTTAAAATCTATTTAAAACAACTCAAAATTTATCTATTTATTTAAAATCTATTTTAAAAACTCAAAATTTTAAATTTATTTTAGGACTGCCACAATTTATGGCAGTACTCAATACTTTTAAAACTGCCAGAAATTGTGACAGTCCTGAAATATACTTCTTGTACATCACGACTGTCCATAATTTTTGGCAGTCCTTAATACTTCTAGGACTGCCAGAAATTATGGCAGTCCTGGAATGCACTTGTTGTACATCAGGACTACCACAAATTCTGGCAGTCCTATCAGTATTTAAGACTGCCAGAAACTATGGCAGTCCTAAAGTCGACTTGGCTGAATGTTGTTAGGGTTTACTTCGATCATGAAATTGGCTATAAATAATTGAAATAAATATTACATTATATGTTTTTTCCATCATGATAATTTATACTTAGGTTTTGGGAATAAACATTACAAGAAGAATATGATAGGAAAACTAGGTTTTGGGAAGAGAGCCTTTGGGTGCCATCAAAATTAGGAATGAGAGCTTGGAGAAGGGGTTAAGATGAAGAAAAAGATGTAGCTTGGGGAGGAGGAAAAAAGGTGAAGAAGAAGAAGAAGAAGAAGAAGAAGAAGAAGAAGAAGAAGAAAGCTAGGGTTTTGGAAGAGAGAGCAAAATTTTGAAATAAAGCTCAAAATTTAGGTTTGGAGGGTGTGTTGGGTTGGGACATGTCACGTCCCATAACCAGAATACTGGAGAGCGGGAGACAGGCACAACCAGCTACGTACATTGAAGTGCAACCCACCTCGCAATACGGTCACGGCTGTCTAGATGCATGAGAGTTTATCTACAATCTATCAGTCTCTTATGGTCAAGAACAAGCCTAGTATCTCAATCTCAAGCAAGCAAATAATTATTACAAGATGTTAGATCATCAGACATACAAAGTAAGGCGTCGCAAATATTACATATTCAAATGATCATAAAACTAGTCATACAAAATATGAGACTAGCAAGAGTTAAGCCATACATGATCAACCATAGGATTTGTCAATCATGTTACAGCCCTTAGGCAGACAGAAATAAAGTTTCAACATGAGCTAACACGTACTCGGCGGCAAAACATCTCAAAAGAATAATTTACAATAGAGGAAAGAGAAAAATAAGAAAATCCACTCGTTGTCAGGATTATGTCTGGTATTCACCATCTGGTTGGAAGGCGGGTAGATCCTCGAGTGCTTCTCCGAAATCTGGCCATACAAAACCAGCCGGGTTAGACCCTAGAAAGAGCAAGTGCCACAAGGGAGGCTTCACTTAGGAACTAAAACCAACATAAACGGAATAGAAGAACTGATAAAAGAACGTAATATAAATGACATAAAGACATGCTTTAAAAACATACTAGCTTGTATTAAGAAAACAAGAGGTGGAATATAATTTCCATGTTAATCATGAGACAATCATTCAGGCACGACCATCCAAGTCCTACGGCTTGCTATCATTAGCTAACTATGGTTATCACAGGCCTAGTTATAACAAGATGCAGTGAGATATTGTAATGACCCGCTCCACCCTAGCGGAACGCCGATTCAAACGGCAAGTGCAACGACTCAAACGAGCCGTCGACTCGAAGAGTTGCGTCGACCCGATGAAGAAATCGAAGCAAGACTTACATTGGCCCATCGAAGATGAATCCAGACTTAGACTTTTAAAGGCACGCTCGGAGTATCGCTCGGCCGATGCGAATATCACTAAGGTGGGTGGCTCCGATGAACCCGTCTTTGCTTAGCCTAGACACATAACAATACAGACACTATTGCTAGAATCGCTAGGCGATAACACCGCACATGCTAATAAATGACTCAACGCACCTAGTTAAGGGAATAATCTCATCTTGTATGCTTGTATAAAATATGAAAAAGAACATAGAAAATGTGAGAACTCTCGCACAAGCTTACATTCAAGTTTCCTATGCGTTCAACAATGAAACAATGAACGGTTTACAACAATGAAACGAAAGACTATCGACATAGTCGTTCCGAGTAGAGTATAGCAACATTGGAAGACTTCGGGACCGATGGGTCGCCAAGGCAACTCCTGCACGAGGAGTTGCATAATGTAAGAATGAATGAATGAACGAATAAGTGAATGGATGAATCAACAAATGAATGAATGAATGAATATGAGAATGAATGAATATGTGAATGAATCAATGAACGAACGAACAAAGTGAAAGAAAGAATGAATAAGATGAGAAAGAAAGGAATGGTTAGCGACAGTATGACGGGGACGTGCATCGGGGCTCGCTACTCGTGCTACACGGACGCCGCCACCAACCTGGTCGATAACGTATTATGGCTAAGAGTTAGCCTATGGCTCAAAGACAGCCATTAAGTTAAAATGACAAGACAATACGAAATGGTCGTGGACGGACTCATGCACGAGTGAAACGATTCCAAGGCAACGAACGATGATGTCGTGGCCGGCCTAGGCGAAATCATGGCCTACGGGCGGACAGGTGTGTGGGCTTGGGAACATAACCAAACGTAAGGCCGGGTACTTCAATAGTTTATCAAGGTGTACCAGCCATCACGCTTGATAGATGATAATATCATAAGTAAATGTCCAAATGGCTCACAAAGCCAGCGACCGATGCATATAGATTAAGTGGGCTTTGCTGGTGGCAATCCACGTACAAGTTTTTGCATTGAAACAAGGTAGTCTAAGTTAACTGAATGAAGAGCCTTCTGCACAGGCTTGAAACGTAACACACCAAATGATAAAGAGTACTTCATGCAAATGAGTTAGAGAACATGCCTACGACGTGCTAGAATCTGAGGCAGGGACACGCACTCGACACTGAATGTTCACATGAATTACGTTAAGTTGT
This sequence comes from Iris pallida, assembly GCA_029216955.1. Classification (NCBI taxonomy): domain Eukaryota; kingdom Viridiplantae; phylum Streptophyta; class Magnoliopsida; order Asparagales; family Iridaceae; genus Iris; species Iris pallida. Next base: position 49,602,566 of record JANAVB010016197.1, on the reverse strand, counting down.
TATATATGAATTGTTGACTAACTTAGTTTACTTTGGACAGGGAAGATCGGACGGTAAGTATGGGTAAGTCGTGCATGTATTTCCATGCAAACACTTGGAATCGGTAACACGAGATAGGTTATGAAATATGCCATGAAACTGACCCTAAGGCAAGATTAGAAAGACAATGAATGATAGACGATGCACAAAAGTAAATAGAACGTGTTTGGTAATGATAGCATTGTAGACGAGCTAGCCTCTCCACCAGTACATAACAATGTACTGATAACCCCACAGACTGCTTGCAGGAAGCAGGAGACATCATCGGGTACGGAGCTTCCCTCGAACGTGCTAAGGCGTAGAGTCAACTCTGGAGCCTTGGAGCGTTGCAAGGAGCTGAAGCACCATATACAGGACATAATATATCGGAACATCGCCATGAATTATTCTATGTTGTAAGCCACTTGGCACGCCTTTTATATTTCAGAGAGAGAGAGAGAGCTTGAGAGACTTGTAAACTCGGTCTAGCGCCGCTTGTAAACTTCTTGAAAATCAATAAATAGTTTGAATTCGCTTCAACTTGTGTTCATTTACTTTCCGCTGCAAATGGGGACACTCTGTGCGACTCTGTGGCCTAGCTCAAATCGGCCATTTTTGGAGGTTAGCCTTGCGCGGGCGCAACCTAGGCCCGTACGGCATCATGCCTTAGCGAGGACAATCGCTCCTAAGGGAGCGGGGCGTGACAGATTGGTATCAGAGCACGACTTTACGTCCTTGGACTTTATTTCGATTCTCTCAGTTCTGAAAGCTCATTTTGAAACAAAGAAGTATACGCTCTCTCGTTGTGCCTTGGGATGTTCCATACAATAAGTCTAATATTTTTAAAAGCTCGTATGAGTACTCGGTTGGACGGGATTGATAGGCGAAGGCCTTTGTGCCAAACTACGACGGACTTGAGTTGGAAGGAACCACTGCTAAAAGTTAGCAAACGCAGTTCATGCCTGAATAACCTTACGCTGACGATAGCGAACGAGTACACGTGACCAAAGTATAGTTCGAGCGGGATGGTTATGCACACAGCCTTTTGGCTAAGTTGTGTCGAGTATCGTGCACCTAGACCTTCTGGTGCGAACAAGTTTACGAGCGAGATCGACTATCGCTCGGACGAGAATAAGTGAGACTTAGAATGTATGTTGATAGAGATGCTAGTTGACCAACGCTAAAGCGAACGCGGGAAATGGTTCTTAGACTTTGAGAAACGGGCAAACGCGTAATTGAACATGTCGATTATGAGTCGAATGACCTTTTGAGGATTTGTAGAATGACTTGACCCCGAGTGGTGTATGTGATAGCTTCGAAGAAGAATAAGAGTGAGTGTCAATGACTAGTCGAGTGGCTCAAATCCTGAGTGGTGTATGGACGCCATAGAAATTGTTCGAGCGAGACTAAAGAATTTACGGATAGAACGAGTATGTCGGCAAGCGATGATATCGCATAAAGCCTTAGAACAAGTAACACTTAGTTGGTTGCGACTTCGAGAGTCTCAAACGAGATATTGTTCGAACGAATTGTGAATGTGTAGTGCAAGTACAAAACAAGTTGAATAGAGAGTCGAAACGATGAAACGAATGGAGGTCTTGGTCGAGGAAACATAGAAGATTGTGCATGCGAATTTGAATTTAGTCGAATGGATTGAAACTTGAGTTAAGGTAAAATACCCATGGGCGAGATCGAAGATAGCACGATCGGAAGATAGCGTTCATAGGAAACGTTGGTTTGAAGATACGAGAATGACTAAGGATTTGGAATAGATGTTGCTCAATGACGAGTTAGCACGAGATAATGGATTTGAGGAATTAAGTTGCACGACTCGGATTTCATTGCAAAAAGGAAGATCGTCAGGTTATGTACATCATCGATGGTATTGAGGTGTATCAAAGATTGATGTACGATAACTCCGGAGTACTCTGATTCGATGAATGATGATCGTGTTAGAATTTATTATTTCAAAGGATGCTATGTTGGGGATTGGATAGAATGAATGTTTGGATGAAGAAGTGAAATGACTTGATTGTTCGGTGATAACCACAACGACAACGATCTTGTCTTGCACGAGTGCAACTCCAGCCTCGCACATGCGTCACGTCAGATTTGGGACGATCGTTTCGCGTGAGCGTTGGCATGGTGATTCATGTCCAGCGGGAATGATCGAACTCGAAATATCATGACATGACAATTTTGATTGCTTTGACTTGTGGTTTGAAGCGAAGGCAAATTTGAGGATTGATAGGACTTATGATCGGAGACCAAGTAAAGTTAAGGATTGAATAAACCCAATCTACGTATCAAAAATGAGTAAGTCTAGACTCAACGTAAAAGTTACGTCCGGATGAGGACGATTATTCTGCGGGAACGTTGACATGGTGATTCATGTCCGCCGTGGATAATCAGACTTGCATGAGATCGGGGGGCGACATATTGCAATGCTAGACGACCTTATGATCGACTACGTGAATTGGATAGGATGGATAGGTGGATTGTATCAAACATACTTGAAGAGATAGACTAGAAAATTATTAGTGTGGACATATGATATTAACATGTCGAGGATTCGGTTGAGGCCCAACCTATCGTAGGATGACTTTCCTAAACGAGCTCAAACTTGGAGCGGAGAATGTCTCCATGTGAATAGGATGAACGCTGCTTGATGTTTAGAAATTTGAGCGAAATGAACTTGGGTAGAAACTTCCGTACAAACAAACAAATGGTTTGACCATAGGATTTGGGGCGAGCGTCGTGCAATGACTTTGCACAATGAACCGAGAACTTGACTTGTACCTATGACCTTGTGAAATGACCTAGCGGATAGGCGGATGACCCTATGCCGAGTGATTGAACCTGTGTGACCGACATTTACAGTATCGTCTGGGCGGACGATAGACTTGGGGTAACAAGACTTAGAGTAGGACGGAGAACTGGGAGTATACGTGAATGACGACGAGATTGGCCCTAAACAAAGTGAATGATATGAAATCGATATTGTACAAGTAAAGTTGGTATAACAAATTGAATCATTGATTGGAAGACGTACTCGATGATAGTACAATACTTGGTCTCGAATCGGACGGAAATTACTTAGACTTTGTCAACCCCGCTAAGAAGAAATCATACTGATTTTGTGGACAAGAACACTTGAGAAACAAATCGGATCATCTCTAGGATCGAGATAAACGATAGTGAGACGCACATGAGTTCGGTTTTAATCGAAATTAGTAAAACGATCGGCAAATCGAAACTATCATGAGTAACTTGTCCGACTTCGCTAATCGCTAAGCTTGGTTGAAATGTACGTATTCGGGAGATGCCTTGAATATGTGTACGATCCAAACTCAGCAATATGATGAACTCGAATGCAGCTGCAAGTTGGTGTTGAGATGTGCATAAACGAAAGTGAGTTTGCCTCAGCCTACGACCCTCGCATTTGATGAATTACAACGTGCCTCGTATGACCATTACAGCCCCACAATAGGGTGCAATAGCAACCAAGTCAAAGAAACACGTTAATTGAATAAGTACCATCAACTCTAAAATGAATGAAAAGTCATTCAATAAAATCGACCAAACGTATGCGACACGAAACTTGGAAAGATATCGAGTGTAGTTCGATGCCATCAAACGATAAAGCCATTCAATAGAAATTGTTTAAGATATGTACACGACGTGAGTTAAGGAACGGTATGATGACCCGCACTCAGGAAGTCTTGAGGACGAGACTTGTTTTGAGTGGTGTATTATGTAATGACCCGCTCCGCCCTAGCGGAACACCGATTCAAACGGCAAGTGCAACGACTCAAACGAGCCGTCGACTCGAAGAGTTACGTCGATCCGATGAAGAAAATAAAGCAAGAATTATATTGGCCCATCGAAGATGAATCCAGACTTAGACTTTCAAAGGCGCGCTCAGAGTATCGCTCGGCCGATACGAACATCACTAAGGTGGGTGGCTCCGATGAACCCGTCTTTGCTTAGCCTAGACACATAACAATACGGACACTATTGCTAGAATCGCTAGGCAATAACATCGCGCATGCTAATAAATGACTCAACGCACCTAGCTAAGGGAATAATCCCATCTTGTATGCATGTATAGAATATGAAAAAGAATATAGAAAATGTGAGAACTCTCGTACCGCACTCTGCGCTCGTGCTAAGGCACAAGCTTACATTCAAGTTTCCTATGCGTTCAACAATGAAACAATGAACGGTTTACAACAATAAAACGGAAGACTTTCGTTATAGTCGTTCCGAGTAGAGTATAGCAACATTGGAAGACTTTAGGACCGATGGGTCGCCAAGGCGACTCCCGCACGGGGAGTTGTATAATGTATGAATGAATGAATAAACGAATAAGTGAATGAATGAATCAATGAATGAATGAATGAATATGTGAATGAATCAATGAACGAACGAACAAAATGAAAGAAAGAAAGAATACTATGAGAAAGAAAGGAATGGTTAGCGACAAGAATGACGGGGACGTGCATCGGGGCTCGCTACCCGCGCTACACGGACGTTGTCGCCAACCTGGTCAATAACGCATTATGGCTAAGGGTTAGCCTATGGCTCAAAGACAGTCGTTAAGTTAAAATGACAAGACAATACGAAATGGTCGTGGACCGACTCGTGCACGAGTAAAACGATTCTAAGGCAACGAACGACGATGTCGTGGCCGGCCTAGGCAGAATCATGGCCTACGGGTGGACAGGTGTGCGGGCTTGGGCACATAACCAAACGTAATGTCGGGTACTTCAATAGTCTACCAAGGTGTACCAGCCATCACGCTTGATAGATGAGAATACCATAAGTAAATGTCCAAATGGCTCACAAAGCTAGCAACCGATGCATATAGATTAAATGGGCTTTGCTGGTGGCAATCCACGTGCAAGTCCTTGCATTGAAACAAGGTAGTCTAAGTTAACTGAATGAAGCGTCTTCTGCACAGGCTTAAAATGTGACACACCAAATGATAAAGAGTACTTCATACAAATGAGTTAGAGAACATGCCTACGATGTGCTAGAATCTGAGGCAGGGACACGCCCTCGACACTGAATGTTCACATGAATTACGTTAAGTTGTTATGTATGAATTGTTGACTAACTTGGTTTACTTTGGACAGGAAAGATCGAACGATAAGTATGGGTAAGTCGTGCATGTATTTCCATGCAAACACTTGGAATCGGTAACACGAGATAGGTTATAAAATATGCCATAAAACTGACCCTAAGGCAAGATTAGAAAGACAATGAATGATAGACGGTGCACAAAAGTAAATAGAACGTGTTTGGTAATGATAGCATTGTGGGCGAGCTAGCCTCCCCACCAGTGCATAACAATGTACTGATAACCCCACAGACTGCTTGCAGGAAGCAAGAGACGTCATCGGGTGCGAAGCTTCCCTCGAATGTGCTAAGGCGCGGAGCTAACTCTGGAGCCTTGGAGCATTGCAAGGAGCTGAAGCACCATATATAGGACATAATGTATCAGAACATCGCCATAAATCATTCCATGTTGTAAGCCACTTGGCACACCTTTTATGTTTCAGAGACAGAGAGCTTGAGAGACTTGTAAACTCGGCCTAGCACCGCTTGTAAAATTCTTGAAAATCAATAAAGAGTTTGAATTCGCTTGTTCATTTACTTTCTGCTGCAAATGGGGACACTCTGTGCGACTCTGTGGCCTAGCTCAAATCGGTCGTTTTTGGAGATTAGCCTTGCACGGGCGCAACCTAGGCCCGTGCGGCATCATGCCTTGGCGAGGACGATCTCTCCTACGGGAGTGGGGCGTGACAAATATTCCCGCAGTTACAAGCCCTGCAAACTATCCAGGTTATCCAGGCAAGGTTACAAGAGTTTATCAAGGATTAAAAAAAATATTAGGTGACTTAGAGTGCAACACATAACAGTTTGATGGAAATGTGCCCTACTCGTTGGTAGGCTACAAGTCCACAGGTGTGGCCGGGATAACGAGATCGCCTGTAACTGAAAAAATCTCTATATGAACTACTTGATCAATTTAGTTGTTAACCTAGTGTGAGACTCGTCTCACAGTATCGGTATTTATATACGGATACGTATTTTGTATTGTATTTTATATTTTCTCAGTTTTTGGAACGCTTTAAATTTTTTTCCAAATTATAGATTTTCTCCTTGGCCGACATACCGACGGTGTACCAGTGTATACCGACGGCATACCGCCTGGGGCAGATTTTTACATTTCAGATATTTTCGATTTCAGATATTTTTGTGAATAGTATTTCTGATATTTTCATGAATAGTATTTTAGATATTTTGATGAATAGTATTTAGATATTTTCGTGAATAGTGTAGATGCATTCTATTATCCAATGGACAATTGGTTTTCTTTCAATGGCTAGGATTGGTCTAGAATGTGACATGGATCACGATCCAACGGTCATGATTAATTAACCCCTTCTATATATATCCTATGAGTTTCTCTCTCCTCTCTTTTCTTTCCTTCTCCATTTCCTCTTCACTCTCTTCCCTCTTCCTCAAGCTTAGGAAGGCTTGGCCTTGAGGTCTAGAGTGTGGTTTCAGAACCCCTCTTGGTGGTGGAGTAGAAGATTAGGCTTGGAACTTAACCCTAGACAAGTACATCTTTCTCAAAAGTGACATAACCATGCTATATTTTTGTTTTCCATAGAAATTAAAGTTTTATTTTTCTATAATATACTCCTCTAAGTTGTTAACACCTTTAATATATAGCACTTTTGGTTTTGATCGGTAGAATTACGTAGATTTGAGTTTCTTGATATGATTTTTTATTATTTTGAGGTATTGATATATAAAATGCTTTAATTTTTGAAAACTAATACTTCCATGTTGTAGGAAATTCAATTCTATGCAATTTTGACTTTTGAAAATCCGAATTTTGATTTAAAATGAAGTTTTTATGGCCAAAACAAGTTTTGGCAAAAATCTGGATTTTGTTGCTGTTTGGAAAATCGGTATACCGACGATATGCTGATTTTTGCACCAGAAACTTTCTGTCTTTAGGCCGGAATACCGTCGGTATACTGCCGGTATGCCGTTTTAGGCTGTATTTGACCTTTTTTTTTTCGTTTTTGATATTTTTTCCGATTGTAATGGACTGTTAACATAATTAGATGACCTTGGATAGTTAGAGAATGATTGTACACCCTATATACATGGCATATGCTTATGTTCATGTATTATTCTATGTTCAGATTATAGATAGTGGCCTGTCATGGTGCACTCCAGATTACTGTATATGCCTAGCTCGATTTAGTGGCTCGTAGTAGCGCACTCATGACTTGATTTTCTTATTGATTTCTGGACCAGAGATATGAGTACATGTTCTTTCTTGACATCGTGGATATAGCTTGTTGAATGTTTAATCTATTGCATCTTGGCAATGGACAATCGAGTGTGAGTATTGCTCCGTGTATCACGTGATGTTAGTACGGAAATATTCGTAAGTGATAACTTACGATTTACTCGTACGTAGCACACGTCATCTTAGGAAATTCTTGAGTGTCCACGACTTGAGAATTTGACATGAATATGATAAGGTAAATGACTAGTAAATTTGAGTAGATCATTGTAGGAGAAAATTCGCACTACCAACCCCGAGCTCCAAGGGCCCCATGAGGCATGACTCAACCCTGCTAGGCAAGGACTCCATGACCTACCAAGTTTGTGCGTATTGATACATGATCGAGTCACATGTCGTGCCGGGTTACGGCACAGTCAGTTATATGTTTTCTTTTACAAGTACATGATATGGTTGTTCATGTTATAAGTCAAGACACGTTTCATCTGCCAGCAGTCTTGTTGGGCAATAGATGTACTACTCGTACCCCTGCACTACCAAAATACATGGATTTACCGACGGCCTTATCCGTCGGTAATCCGTCGCCAAAAATAAATACCGACGGATTACCGACGGATATTTTGGTAAAACAGCCGTCGGGAATAACCTCGTCGCTAAAACATATCCGTCGCTACTCCGTCGCTCAGCGACGACTTAGCGACGGAATCCCGTCGGCGCATCTAAATATATATAGCGACGGATTACCGACTAGCTTTCGTCAAAACATGTATCAGGATATAGGGTTAGCGACGGAAAACTCCGTCGCTAACCAGTCGGCAAAATCGTATCACTGATTTTTTGATACCCAATATCCGTCGCTAATCCGTCGTAACTTTGTCGGCAAAAGCGTATCAGAGATTTTCTGATACCCAATTACCGACGGACATTCCGTCACTAAACCATCGCTCAATGTAAAATTCTCCAGGTAGCGACGGATATTACGTTGCCAATCCGTCGATACATTAAATTCCTACAGTTAGTGACGGATAATCCGTCGGGACTTTGTCGCCAGTCCGCCGTAAGTTAGTCGCCAATCCGTCGCTAATGCTAAAATTTATGGACATCAAACAGCATCAGTTCGACGGATCGTCCGTCGCCAATCCGTCGCTATATTGAAATGCTCCAGGTAGCGACGGATTTTATGTCGCCACTCCGTCGCTAACCTTAGTTTCTCCAGTTAGCGACGGATAATCCGTCGCTGAGTGGTCGCCAGTCCGCCGTAAGTTAGTCGCCAATCCGTCGCGAATGCTAAATTTCTGGACATCAAACAGCATCAGGTCGACGGATCGTCCGTCGCCAATCCGTCGCTTTATTGAAATGCTCCAGGTAGCGACGGATAGTCCGTCGCCACTCCGTCGCTAACCTCAGTTTCTCCAGTTAGCGACGGACTATCCGTCGCTGAGTGGTCGCCAGTCCGCCGTAAGTTAGTCGCCAATCCGTCGCGAAAGCTAAAATTTCTGGACATCAAACAGCATCAGGTCGACGGATCGTCCGTCGCCAATCCGTCGCTTTATTGAAATGCTCCAGGTAGCGACGGATTTTACGTCGCCACCCCGTCGCTAACCTCAGTTTCTCCAGTTAGCGACGGACTATCCGTCGCTGAGTGGTCGCCAGTCCGTCGCTAACTGCTAATTTTTGAAAAAAAATACTGCAAACAGACTCTTTCCTGTTTATACAACACATCCAACACAATATCAAACATGCAAAATATCCATATACAATACCATATATCCATATCCAACACGAATATCCAACGTATCCAATATCCAACACCATATATCCATATGCAAAATATCCATATCCGACACCAATATCCAACGTATCCAATATCCAACAAAATATTACCAACACAATATATCCAATATCCAACATTAAATTATCCAAACATAAAAAAAATATCCGAACATACTCAGTATCCAAATGTCTACAAAACCAACAACATAAACAAAATCAAACCCCGTCCGTCGGATCGTCTCGTGCTCGTGCCGTCGCATCCGCTTTGCGTATGTACTCCTCCACCGTGTGTGCCGACACTTGGGACAAGACATGGTCTAGAAGCGCGCGTAGCTGCTCTGGCGACATCATGTCAAGGAGCGTCAAGATGGTGTTATCCGATACGATGCGGGCGTCCGCAAAGCGGTTAAACGAAAGCCGTCCGGGGGAAGAAGGACCAGGTCGATCCGAAGCACCGGCAGCAGCAGTAGACGGACCGGGAGCAGACGGATAGCGCCCCAACACTATCGCCCGCAAATCTGACACCGCGGAGGTCAGAGTCGCAAGCTGCGCCCTCACATCGTCAACCGGGGGCGCTGGGGGAGGCGGAGGCGGTGGATATCTCGGGGACGGCTGCAACGAGGGCGCCATAGAACCTAAGCCGTAGACGCGCCCTTTCCTAACGCCGCCGACGGATTCTACGAACACGTCGTCGTAGCGAGCGGCCATAGAAGAGTGCGTCTGGGTGGGCGTCGTTTCGCCGACATTCTCGGAAGGGGGCTCGATCTCAAGCCGACTAAGTGCCTCACGATACGCAGCCTATCCAATGAATGTGTTTATACTATAAGTTTTCCTAAGTTATAATCTAAATCCTATGTTTCCCTAAGTTATAGTCTGAATCCTAAGTTTATCTAATTAACTTAACAATAATTATATTTCTAACATAAATCTCATAAACGTAAGTACTTACATCAGTTTCCTCGGCCCTCGCGTCGACGAAGCTCCCGTCCTTCCGCCTCTTGTGCGTATGCACGAATACATCGTGAGCGGTGACCGTCTCCGCCTCTTTCCCCTGCTTCACCGCCCGTTGGGCCTGCATACGTAGAATTTAATTAACTTCGTATATTAACAGTACGAAATTAAATAATAGAATGAATTTGAATTTGCGCTATCTCACCAAATCTGCACGCGTCAATGCGTGGGGCCTTGATCCCCCCGTATGCAGACCCCCGACCTGTCGATTAGCCTTAGCTTTCTCCAATTTCAGCTTGAACTGCGGAGTATCCATCTTCTCCAACATCTGCTCATAGTACTCCGCCCGGATCCAGTCCTTCCTCGTATGCGCCGTACGAAGGTCGTACACCGCATCCCGTATCTTCTTCCCGGCGGCGGCTTTGTAGGTCCTGCGGATCGCCTCCTCGCGATGGGGGGGCCACCAGAACATCCTCTGACATACAAATTCAAATATCACGTAATAAAAAATTTAATGATTTAAAGAATAATTAATAATTCACCGACGGATTTATACCCTCATCTCGTCGAGCCAGACGTACTTCATGTCCTGAGGCACCTCAGAAAAATTGAGGTAGGGGCCATGGTAGTTATCCCGGATAATGCGCCCTAGAATCCGGGCAGCATCCCACGGGAAAAACCTATAAAGAAGCAACGACTGGATTATTAACTTGAATAAATGAAACAAATTTAATAAATTAACTTAAATTTACTTACGATTCACCAGCGGGCCATAGCTCTCGTCGGAACTCGCCCACCAGCCTCTCTGGTGGCGTCGGGGGATCCGCGGGTCCGCGCACGTACTCCCCGGTAACAGGATGAAATTGAATCCCGGGGTACTCCGAGGCCCACCCTGCAGTAACTGCTGGGCCCCCTGCTGCATCTGCTGCTGCATCCGCTGGTACATCCGGTGGCAAAACGGATCCGCTAACGGATACAGTCACAGGCCTCGACGACGATGTCGGTAGCACCGAGGAAGAATGACGGCGGGAAGAGCCTGTGTCCGGGCTCTCCAAGTCGGGATCGGAGGTCACATCCGGGGAATGCGGCTGGCGACCACGACCGCTACCACCACGCCCACGTCCACGCCCACGACCACCACCACCACCACCACCGCCGCCGCCGTCGCCACTGCCACGACCACGGCCAGCACCACCAGTACGGGTGCTCGCAACCATGCCCTGTAAATAGAACACATAAACAAAATACCGACAACATAGATTTATAAATGAATATAAAACTAAACATATCCATACCAGCAGCAGGGCGATGAGTGCCGCCCAGACGAGTAGGCCTAGGAGTGCCATCTGCAAAAAGAAACTCATACAATAATACGCAAATATCCCAAACTGAAATAAATATTACAATCAGAAGTGAAGTACGAATAAAAGCTAGATACACAAAATCTGATAAAATCACGCACTAATACAACAAAGTACAATTCTTGTAACTTTTGATGAAAGGGCATCTTGTGTTCCACTAGACTTGTAATTGTAAATCCAAATGTAATAGGGTAATTTAGGATTCGAGACTAGATATTGGGTGCTTCAAGATACAACTGAAATATAGCGATATTTAATCATCGTCATCGTCCTCTTCCTCGGCCTTGGCCTCATCATCATCATCATCCTCATCGTCGAATTCATCTGTATCCTCATCCTCATCCTCATAAAGTTCTTCTTCTTCTTCTTCTTCTTCTTCTTCTTCTTCTTCTTCTTCTTCTTCAGTCTCAATACTTGGGACAAGACGCCTTTTTCTCCCCTGGTTGACATCTAAGTCTTGTATATCAACCTCTTCCTCCCCTCTATTTTCATCAGCAAGAGGTATATCAACCTCTAATTCAACATCCATGTCACAAGACTGTTGTCCCAAGTATTGGGGCTTTTCGATCTGGTCCTCTTGGTATGCTGGGTCTCCAACGTTGAATGTATTTCTAGATTTAATCTTGCATACTGTCCACCAGTCAAAGCGATCTCTACGACGCCTTGGATAGCTTGTATAGTAGACTTGAACAGCCTGACTTGCTATCGCAAACGTGTCGGACCCTCTATACCTCCTGCGATGATTTATATCGACGAATCCAAATTGTTTATCGATTCTCCAACCGATATTTGGTGTCGTATCGAACCACTCACATTTGAACATAACAATATGCATATCAAATGGGGCACTATATTGTAATTCTACAATATCCCGAAGCACTCCATAATAGTCAAAGTCCAGCTCGTCGTCATAGATTGTGCCTCTTATGCAAACACCAGAATCCTTCGTACTGAAGCCGTCATTGAGAAATTCGGCATTTATAGGATGTTGAGTTGTCTTAAACTTGAAGCCATTAACGACATAGTCGGGCCAAGTCTTTGCATGCTTCTTCGGTCCCAATGACAAATAACGAATGCTCTCATTTGTGAGTGTACTTGGTTCAGCTAATAAAACATGTAAACTTTAATGTTTTAGTTGCATATATATATTTAAATGGTAGCCGCATAACATATTATCTCAGTTACTTACGTAATCTCGAAACCATGACGGAAAGGTAAAATCAACCTCTCTTTGAAGTCCCTCATCGGTAATATCGGGTGTCCTTATTTTGACTTCATCTCTAAATACACTGTTAGAGAGAATAAAAATTAGTGTAGTCACTTACCTCACCAAATTAGAGATTATAACGAGGTGTAGTCACTTACTTCTCCAAATCTCTCACTTCTTGTATGTCACAATTTAACAAGACATATCGGTGAGCGGCATCATACTCATCGTCACTCAACCACCGTTTCTTACTAGCCCCAATAGGCTTGCCCCTTAAATTGAATATACCTCCTTCCTCAACGTCTTCGTCATTCCTTTGAGGTCTATTTCGATTTGTCACAACATGAGTATCGAAATAAATGGAGCAAAAGTTTGACACCTCCTCGATAAGATATGCTTCGCATATCGAAGCCTCTATATGAGCCTTGTTGCCAACTTTCTTCTTTAGATGATGTAGATACCTAGAGAGACAAATTATCTTGAGAATTAACAATGAATTGTAAAATCCACTTAAATTATATCGATTTTTATTTACCTTTCAAAGGGGTACATCCATCGATAATGAACAGATGCACCGACACGGGCTTCGTATGCTAGATGAATCGGTAGATGCTCCATACTGTCGAAGAAACCCGGTGGAAATATTTTCTCTAACTTGCAAATTGTTAAGACAATCTTCTCCTCAAGTTGTATCATATGTTGCACCGTGAGCTTAGTTGAACAGATATCCCTGAAGAATGTAGACAGCTCGGCCAACGGAACCCATACAGCAGAAGGCAACAACTCTCTCAACGCAATGGGCAGTAATCTTTCCATAAACACGTGGCAGTCGTGACTCTTCATTCCTGTTAGCTTGCGTTCATTGAGATCAATGCATCTAGACAAATTCGACACATAGCCGTCGGGAAATCTTAAAGTAGATATCCACTTGCAGATTATTAATCTATCTTCCTTGCTCAATGCGTATGGCGCTATCGGCTTAGTTACTTGTCCACCAGCTCCCCTTTGTATCAAGTTTAGATTATGACATTTGCATATCTCGGCCATGTCTTGTCTTGCTTTTGGATTGTCCTTCGTCTTTCCTTTAATATCCATAACGGTATTGAAGACATTATCGAACACATTCTTTTCGATATACATGACATCAAGATTATGCCTAATAAGATTATCTTTCCAATAAGGCAAGTCCCAGAAGATACTCCGTTTGGTCCAGTTATGGCTTTGTCCGAACCCCTCGACACGATTGTTCGATGGATCTTCCATTGCGGTGGGCAATTCCTTACATCTTCCCAAATATCGTATCCCGACAATCTGGCAGGAGGTTCAGAAAATTCTTGTTTTCCATATCTGAACGCGTCCTTGTTCTTTCGCCAAGGATGTCTCGTTGGCAGAAATTGACGGTGACAGTCAAAGAAAGAAGTTTTTCCTCCATGTCTAAGGCGGAACGCCTTACTATTTTCCATACATATCGGACAAGACATGTTGCCGTGCGTACTCCATCCCGACAGCATACCGTATGCTGGAAAATCATTGATTGTCCACATGAGTGAAGCTCTCATCTGAAAGTTTTGTTTTCTGGAAATATCATAGGTCGTGATGCCGATCTTCCACAACTGTTTCAGCTCATCCACCACGGCTGTAAATATATATCGATGTTCTTTGTCAGATTTTTGGGACCGGGTATGATAGCTGTCAAGAACATATAAGGAGTCTTCATACACATCCATGGTGGCAGATTGTAAGGGGGTAGAATGACCGGCCAGCATGAGTATTGAGATCCCGACTGTCCGAAAGGGGCGAAGCCATCAGAACATAGCGCCAGGCGTACATTTCTAGGCTCTGCAGCAAAATCTGGATGACATAAATCAAAATATTTCTACGCCTCCCCATCCGAAGGATGTGACAATTCTCCTTCGTCCTTTATGCGATCTTCACTGTGCCACGTCATGTGTTCTGCTGTATTCAGAGACATATACATCCTCTGTAAGCGCTTCGTGATCGACAAGTAATGCATATACTTGTAAGGACGTCGTTTTCTAGTTGACTTTCCTTTTTCCTGTACTGTCTTGTAACGATCCGCATTACAGAACCAACAACTTTCTAATACGCAATTCTCTTTGTAATACAACATGCATCCGTTTGCGACAGCAATCTATCTTCTCGTACCCCAGTCCCAGTTGTCGGACCATCATCTTTGACTTGTAGAAGTTTCTTGGGAGCTCTTTTGATTCCTTCGGTAACACCTTATTAGTTAATTGTGTGATCCGATCATAGCAAGCTTGTGGCAAGTTAAAATTAGATTTTATGTTCAACAACCGCATCGTCACTGACAGTGCGGAATGAGTCTCACAACCAGGATATAGAGGAGTATCTGCGTCCTTAAACATATCATAAAACTCCTTTGCCTCGGGATTAGGATCCTCCGGATCAAAATTAGGCCCTGCCGCAGCATACACCATATCTCGTGCAAGGTTCTGCATGTCTCCTTAATCCACAGAGCATCCGTCGTCTTCGAGGACATCCGTTGCAGCATTATCATCAAAAGCATAAGTACCAGCTTCTGCAGCCTGTCTTTCTGAATATAATTTACCTTGCGATGACCACAGGCCGTAATCACGTACGAAACCCTTACGGGTCAAATGATCTCTCACAGTCATCACTTCTTCGAAACGTCTATTGTGACAATTAACACATGGACACTTGATTTTGTTATCGTCCATGTACTGAGTTTTGCTCATGGCATACTTAAGAAATACTTCCACACCTGCCTGAAAATTGTCACTCACACCAATTCTGCTCTCGTGTTATCGTTTGTACATCCATGTACGATCAACAAAGTAACGATTCATGCTCGATTTGATGTGAATATCTGTATCGTAAGACAAACTAAACATAAGAATTAATAGCCCGATACAGATACTCATATCGTAAGAAAAACTAAACTTGTGGATAACACGCTAGGCCTACCGAGGCTACTTAGTATCACAATCTAACATAATTAGTATATAATCATGTAACTGGTGGATCCGCTAGCTAGTAAGCCGGATGTACTTAATATCAGAGAGTATCAGATTGTATCAGTATATAGGTTAGGTAGACCGTATCAAACGCATCTCGGAATAGTAGGCCGAATAGGAGGCCGAGATAGTCGAATGAGAAGAAGGGAAGAAAGGAGGAGCAGATGGTATACTAGACTAGTTCTGGTCAAATTAGGAGTCCAAGTCAACTCTGTCAAACTAACCTTAATTAGGCTAAACTTCTACCTTAGCTAATCAATATATATACTAGACTTCACGACGTGTGTCTGTGTATATATATATATTATTATAAATTACTTAAAATTATGCCTATATATATATATATATATATATATATATATATATATATATATATATATATATATATAATATATATATATATATAATATATCAAGGTTCAAAGTATCGGTATCGGAATCGGTATCGGACTATTCCTATGAGTATTGGTATCGGCGATATCGGTAGTATCGGCGGTTTCAGATCGAGTATCGGATTTTTGGTATCGAACAAATAATTATTAATAAATTATTTACATTTAAAACATATATTTTATACATTTAGGCATAATTTTAAGTATTTTCAGTGTTTTCTTAGTAGTTTTGAAATTAAATGAAATAGTAGTCACCCTTACCGATTGGTTTACAAACAATAGATGTGATTTTCTTCAATTGATGTGATTTTCTTCTTTACATACATGCTTCTACAACCTTGTTATGCTTTAAACCCTTGTTGATTTGTCTTTTTTGTTTAATTTTCTTTTGTCGAATTGACCGGAACAAAGACCCCAATGTCGGTATCGGTCAATACTTGGTATCGGTCGGTATCGGATCGGAACATGCCAAACGTCGGTATCGGCCGTATCGGATCGGTATCGGCCGATACTTTTAAACCATGATATATGTCTGAGTGTGTGTGTATCCGTGTGTCTGTGTCCGTGTGTGTGTGGTGTGTTGTCCTGTGTGTGTGTCTGTGTGTGAGTGTGTCCGTGTGTGGTGTGTGTCTGTGTGTGTGTGTCCGTGTGTATGTCTGTGGTGTGTGTGTCCGTGTGTGTGTGTGTGTGTCCGTGTGTGTGTGTGTCTATGGGAGAGGAGGAGGAGGACTCCTGCGCGGGACTCCAGAGTCCCTCCTACGCCCCCCCTGCCCCGACCCCCCCAACCCCTGCCCGACCCCCCCCAACCCCTGCCCGACCCCCTCTCCCACCCCACTGCCCCCCCGCCCGACCCCCCCCAACCCCTGCCGCCCCCCAACCCCTGCCCTACCCCTCTCCCACACCCCTGCCCCCCCTGCCCCGACCCCC